>CM076577.1:232966742-233566742 GCA_034641835.2 Pinus albicaulis
TAATTAAATTAAACTAAGTAGCAAGAACTAAAAATAAAATTGAATATATATATATATATATATATATATATATATATATATATATATATATATATATATATAGTATAGAAGATGTATAAATATTATGCAAATTAAATTTATAAGAACTTCATCATACCTAAACATTATACAAAAAATTATTTTTAATAATAATTTAAGTGGAAACTTATTTTAAAAAATAATTTATTATATTTATTTATCATAATTCACTAAATTTACATTAATAAAAATTATATAAATTAAGAGTATTTTGCAATTGCAGTTCAATATTTAATAGTATAGAATAATAAATAAACATAATAATATAAAATAATAAATAAACAAACTATTAGCACAAATAATTTAAAGAGAAGTAGCAAATTGAACAAAATAAATATCTACTACATATATATTTATTAAGTATTAAATTATAATTAACGTAAATAAAAACTTATTTTTTTAACTATAATATACTTATAATTAGTTAATCTATGGTTGAGCATTTTAAACGTGATAGATTCCAATTTTAAAAGTGTTATCCATATGTTCTATTTGCAACTTCTAATCATACAAGTAATAAAAGCTCCATGCATCACAATTTTATTTATGATGTTCTTATTAGCATGTGGTCGATGTGTACTTAGTAATGCTATATATGATGCTGTGTCAGCCTAGAGAAGTTCGAAGACTGATGTCAAGTACCTTGGGGGTCAAATCTTCCTTTGTCAATGTACAATATATAGTACAAAGATAACTTAATTTGCCTAGTCTCGACTTACGATAAAAGTCTTTATATAATTACCCATGGCCTTATAACCTTATCTTTATTACCCTATGGTTTCAACCATACTACATTCGGAATCAAGCATATTTGAAAGGTAAAGTTAATGTGGTAAGACTTGAACGTTGTTAATGTCATATTAATTGAAAAGGTTTATAACCTTCAATGCACAAGCCTGCGTACAACACTAATAGATGTGAACTGCCTGCACTCACATGCATTTCTATGCACGAGAAGCGGAAAGCAAATTAGTTAAAATAGCAAGTTGAACATAATTAATAGAGCCATAAAAAATTGGCACGAAACACTTAATGAGATAAGATCCCGAGCAATATCAAAACCATTAAATTGATATAATTAGCCACAAGACAATTAATACTCATGGCCGAAATATCTCGCAGGTGTGGAGTTCGAAAACCGTCAAATTGTGAAGTTAATCTACATATATACGAAAATGGTATAAGTTAGTTCAAATATAACTAATTTAAGTAATAATCATCAACACATTAATGTTTATCATGCAATTGGTGAAAAATTTGAATCTAAATTAGAAAAATAAGAATTATTCACTATAACTATTTAACATAACCCCAATTACTAAAATTATTTTTTAAAAATCACAATTTTAAGTATTATTATTTGTATTAGATTTATTTAACATTTCAACAAATTTCAATCCTAATAATTTTTTACAAATTAATTTTTTTTAAATAATTTTTTAAAGTTTTTATAATTAAAATAAATAATAATACAAAAAATGATAAAGTTTATTTAGAACATAACTTATTTTAAATTTTAAATTTTCTATAATTGCATTCTCCGATATTGCTTGTATACACTCCATTGTTGTGTAATATTATATCATAGAATCTCAAATATTTATACCAAAATGTTAAATAAATACATCGAGGCAATTTAAATTATTAAACTTTATTCAACTCATTTGTTTTCAACAATTTTCCAGGCCAACGACGCATCTTGTACTGCGGGAATCGCGCTTTATTCACTCGAATTTTCCATTCAACAAAGGATGATCTTACAAAAGCATAGTGGTATATCGCATGCTCACAAGGTAGTAAATGGTATTTTTATAATGTGTGCGATAAAACCCTCGGGAGAAGCCACGTAGCAATCGAAGATCGCCGAATCCTTGCAATAAATGTTAAAATTCACTTTTGATCTTTGCGATGCGATGAATAAATATAAAGGCAACAACAATCGCACCGCAAGTCTTCAATGGTGCGCAAGATAAATAGAATGTGATTCATGTCGATTTTCCGATTGCGATGATCGCATCGCAATTTGTTTCGATGAAAACTTTTTTCCAAATTCCAATCGCACCTGAGATTTAAAATGAAGTGGATCTGTTATAATCTATCTCCGAAAATGCGATTGCAATTGAGCACAATCACATCGGAATTTTGCAAATGAGAGGAATGCAATGTTTAATCTTTTTCCCGAGACGCAATTGCGATAAATCGCGTCGCATTGTTATGAAAATAGAAAAAGTGCAATACTTAATATTATTCCAAAATGCGATTATGATTGAGCGGGATCGCATCGGAACTTCTCAAAGAAATAACACCTCTTTAAAAGAAATTTTCCAAATTTCCGATTGCGATTTCTTATTCATTTTAACATATTTCTAAGTATAAAATTTTTTCTAATATGTTCAAAATATGTTAAAAGGTCTTTTAACTCATCGGATCGGAAATTTTTTTAAAACTTGTAAACTTTGTGAATAAAATGTGATATGAATCTTTTTATTTATGGAAAATATATAAAAAAGGAGACCTATTTTTAAATGGGATTTATTCTAAGAATTTAAAAATGGGAGGGTTGTTGTACAAGTACAACAATTGGCGATTCACCGGAAGAAACAATTATCTCCCGAAAAAAATGAAATGAATACTATATTTCAAGTAAGTAAAAATTTATAAAGATAATGAAAACGTTTCTTAAGATAATTCAAATAAAATCTAACTATGAAAAAGAATAAAAAATCACTTACAATTTCTTTCTAATTCTTCAAGGATAAAAACGTTTTTTGGGTTATCTCAAGCTTTGATTGGTTGATAATAATAAAGTAAGTTGATTTTCTCAAGTTTAGCTTATGTAATATACTCTATTGTCACGGGGTATTGCAGTGCCACCAACAAACGTTCATAGTCTCGACAGTGGTTTTTTTTAACCATTAACTATTCATTGTCCCATCCAATTAAGACTATGACTTATTAAAAATAAATTCATAAGACATATTTTTTTCATATTTTTGTCTTTTTATTTATTTTTTCTTAATTTAAGAGCCATTGTTCTAGTTTGGTAGCCGCTTAGTAACAATGCCATTCACTAGTTGTAATTAAACCGAACAAGCTAGCCCGTGATGAGACTCCTTGTCTTAATTTATAAGCCATTACTCTTTTTTGGTATGCAAGTATTGGTAATGTCGGCATTGATTACTTCCTATGATCATGGTGAAAAGCGTGACTCGTGATGAGACCTCTTATCTCCTAAATTTGGTCATATAATTTCTTTAGAATTACATTCTAAAAATCACAATCGAAATGGATGGGGTGAAATAGTTGTATCCTTAAGAATAAATGGATGAAAATTATCGTAGTTTTTGTTTGCCAAAGCTTGAAGAAGTCTTTACTTTTTAAATATAACCTTTCTCTCGCTTAATAAACTTATAATGATTTACATTTTCCTCAAAGTTTCATAAGATCATGCAAATGCTTTAAACAAATTTTCAAAGTTTAACATTTTATTTAAACTATATAAAAATTGTAATCAATTCCCTAAAAAAAATTTATTTTACTTAAAATAAGTATTTGTAACATTCTTTCTAAGACAATTTTCTAATAGTAAAAAAAGTCAATTAAAGACTATTAACAAAATTTATTTTACAAAAACAAATGAAAATTGCAGTAAAGGGATATGTACAAGTAAGAAGGGGTTACGTCCTCATGAAAATAATTTCTTTAAGACAAGCCCGTGTTTACGGGGAAGAGATGCTCTCTTTCCCGCTAAATCTTCGAGTATGAATGTATATGAGTCTATCTTTTCAAAGCAATCCTGAAATGGTTCAAGGCACATCTTTTGGAATTTGGTATGCTTACCTTTTTCCTCATGTGCTTTATCCCATTTCCGAACAAGATCACCAATTGACAAATTTTTTTGAGCCGATGGAATTTGAATCAAAAGAATATTTAACAAGTTGTTGATGTTTTTCATGAAAAAATCTTTCTTTTTTCTCTTTCCTCTTCTAATTTTAGGATTTGATCAAATCTCAATTGAATGGATGAGGAAGGATTTTATTCAATGAATTGCACTAGGGCTAATGATGGAAGAGCTGAGATTTGATGGTATTACAACTTCTTTAGCATAAAATAAATTGAAAGGTGAAGTTCCAATATAAGCTTTTAAAGAGTAATACTGATGAGCCCATATCGTACGTATTAAAGACTTGTGCCAATTCTTTTGGCTTTGATCAATAGTCCTTTTAATGATTTTGAGGAGATTTTTATTAGTGGATTCAAAGTAAACCATTACCTTCTCGGATAATAGTTAGTCGAATATTTCAATTTAAAACCTCTCTTAATTGCAAATTCCATTATACTATTACCATAAAAAATAAGATGAATTATGACAGCAGATCGCAGCGTGAGGTACACCAAAACCCGGTAATGATGAATTGATCGATGAAATCAATAATTGAGTCGTAGTTGGCTACCTTTAGAGGTATTGCTTCTACCCATTTTGTGAAGTAATTTGTTGTCGTGAGAATGTACTTATGTTGCTTGGAAGAATGAGGAGTTATCTCACCAATAATATCAAGCCCCCATTGCTCAAATGGTTGTTCAATGTTTACTAGGTGTAGAGGAAACGCCGGCTTCCTCCCGCCTTCCACTTCAGCGCTTAGCAAATCTTGCACTTTCTCACATAATCATGAGCATATTTAAAAAAGGGTAGGCCAATAATATCCAGCATGGATGATTTTGTGGGTCGTGATATTGCCTCCAAAATGACCTCCGCCGGTCCATCATGTAGTTCCCGCAAAACCTTCTTTGCCTCAAAGTCTTTTTCAAGACATATTAGTAAGATTGAATCATAATTTTTTTCTAGAATAACACATTATCAATGATTTCATATTTAGTAGTTTTTAATCTTAAAGCACGTTTATTCTTATAGCCTTTGAGATTAGAAGGAGCATACCCATCTTTCAAGTAAAATATCGGATCGAGCATACCCTGGAGATTCAATTTGTAACACTTATTTGACTTACCGAAATAACATTCTTTGGATCTTGATTTTCTCGATATATTATGAGCTCCTCGCTACACCGCTAAAAACCTTGTCCTCTAAAAATCTTTGTCGGTTTAATGTCAATATCATATTCTTGCAAGGATGTTACCCAATTAGCCTTTATTTCTCCTACTTCTCTTTGAATTAGTAATTGTCTTACTGCCGAGAAAGAAACAATCACTTTTGTGTGCTTTTTTAAGAGAAAAGGCCTAAAATGCTTGATTGACTTAAATACAGCCGAAAGCTTGTTTTTCAAGATCGTAATAATTCATCTCAGCTCCTTGTAGATTTGAGTCAAGAAAGAAATCGATGCTTCGATTTTTTTGATCATTGAGTCGTGAGAATAGTACTTGTTAGACTATAGTCTAGAGATTTATAGCAAAATTAGAGTAGCTACACAAATAGTCACATTATTCTTATTGCTATGGACCTATGGTGGTGGTAGTCTTAGTCCCATGCCCTAAGTTATTATTATAGGATCTTAAGGATTTCATATAGTATAAATCAAGATTGTTGTATGTCATCTATCATTCACATTATCCCGCACAAGTTACTATGTCTCAACTTCCTGGTATTGCTTTTATTCTTCACTACGTTGATACCTTTGGATAGTTAATTTGTTGTTTTTTTCTTGATGTTCTAACAAAGTTAGGTGCCACTTGCTGCATTGAACGGAATATATGAATTTGGAACGATGGAATGTAGTGACATGCAACTTTCAAAGATGCATCTTTGGACACCACTAGTACAAACTCTTACTAAATTACATAGCAATAGAAATAAAGAGAAACACATTGAAACAATTGAGGAATGCAACATTGATTATCTTGTCGTAAAGGACCCAGTAACATGTACACGTTACTATATACATAAGACAAATGCATTGAAGCAATTAATCTATCAAGATAACACATTTTTTGGCAAAATATTAGATTAATACTTTGTAACCGAGTTCCAAAATAGAGGTAGTGCACATGAACATGCTCTTATATGGATAGAAAATGCTCTAGTATATGGACTTAATACTAACTTAGAAATTGAAAACTTCTTGGATAACTATATAACTTGTAGCACAAATCACCTTGATCCAACTCGCAAAGATACATGAACATCATCATACCAAAAAGTCAGAAAAAAGAAAAGCATCACAAGATAGATAAAAAATTTCCAATGCTACCAATGAAAAGAACAAGGATTCTTGAACCAATTACTTCGGTACATGGCTCAATAAATGAAAAAGTTTTGTCCTTGCAAAGCACCTTAGAGCAGAAACACTATGACAAATCAACTAGTCATGAAGATTTCTTAGATGAATTCCAAGCACGTAAACTGCGTACATCAAATTAATACAAAAAATGCAATTGCGATTGAGTGCAATCGCATCGGAATTTTGCAATGAGACGAATGCAATGTTTAATTTTTTTTCCCCGAGATGCGATTGCGATAAATAGCATCTCATTGTTATAAATATAAAAAGTGCAATACTTAATATTATTCCGAAATGCGATTGCGATTGAGCGCGATCGCATCGAACTTCTCAAAGAAATAAAAACTCTTTAAAAGAACTTTTCCAAATTTCTCGATTGTGATTTACTATTCATTTTAACATATTTCTAAGTATAAAATTTTTTCTAATATGTTCGAAATATGTTAAAAGGTCTTTTAACTCATCTGATGGGTAAGTTTTTAAAACTTGTAAACTTTGTGAATAAAATGTGATATGCATATTTTTATTTATGGAAAAGATATAAAAAAGGGGACCTATTTTTAAATGGGATTTATTCTAAAATTTAAAAATGGGGAGGGTTGTTGTACAATACAACAATTGGGGAAGAAACAGATTATCTCGAAAAAAATGAAATGAATACTATATTTCAAGTAAGTAAAAATTTCTAAAGATAATGAAAACTTTTCTTAAGATAATTCAAATAAAATATAACTATGTAAAAAGAATAAAAAATCACTTACAATTTCTTTCTAATTCTTCAAGGACTAAAACATTTTTTTGTGTTATCTCAAGCTTTGATTAGTTGATAATAATAAAGTAAGTGGATTTTCTCAAGTTTAGCTTATGTAATATATTCTATTGTCACAACTATTGCCTCTCGCTACAAGAAAACGTTCATAGTCCCGACAGGGTTACCTTTTAACCATTAACTATTCATACACCAAACCCCGGTAATGATGAATTGATCGATGAAATCAATAATTACGTCGTAGTTGGCTACCTTTAGAGGAATTTATTCTACCCATTTTGTGAAGTAATTTTTTTGCCGTGAGAATGTACTTATGCTACTTGGAAGAATGAGGAGTTATCTCACCAATAATATAAAGCCCCCCATTGCTCAAATGGTTCTTCAATGTTTATCGGGCCGTAGAGGAAAAGATGGCTTCCTCTCGCCTTCCACTAGCAGTTTGAAAAATCTTGCACTTTCTCACATAATCATGAGAATATTTAAAAAGGTTAGGCCAATAATATCCGAGCATGAATGATTTTGTGGGCCGTGGTATTGCCTCCAAAATGACCTCCCGTTGGTCCATCGTGTAGTTCTCGCAAAACCTTCTTTGCCTCGACCTTTTCAAGATGTCTTAGTAAGATTGAATCATAATTTTTTCCCGAATAACACATTATCAATGATTTCATATTTAGTAGCTTTTAGTCTTAAAGCATGTTTATTCTTATAGCCGAGATTAAAAGGACCATACCCATTTTTTCAAGTAAAATATCGTATCAACATACCGAGATTTAGAATCGTAACACTTATCCGACTTACTAAAATAGCATTCTTTAGATCTTGATTTTCCGATATATTATGAGCTCCTCGCTAATAATTTGAAAAAAAACCTTGTCCTCTAACAATCTTTGTCGGTTTAATGTCAATACCATATTCTTGCAAGGTCATACTCCAATTAGCCTTTTTTTTCTCCTACTTTTCTTTGAATCAGCAATTGTCTTTTTTATGAAGCATATTGTTGCCTTCAAAATGCTATTATGCTATAGTGCATATCTAACTATACATACATATTCGTAATTATAACTATGTTGTTTACAACTAGCAAGATTAGCTTTACCAATCAAGACACATACAATCCGTATTTCATGCTTTCTATTGTATACAAAAGTGAATTATTTCTAGAATACATAGCTTGTATGTGAGATTCATGTTTTCGCAGACAATAATCAATGTTGCATCTTCTTTGTTTTGCAAAGGATACTTTTGAAATACTGTAGAGATGCAAAATAGGAACTAGTTACTTGCAACTTTGCTTCTCTTATTTTACTCGTTTTGAAATCAAAGATACAATCTAATAGTAAAATTGGTATTTTGTGCTAGTAAACATTATCATAGAGATATATTCAATAAACCAAAAAATATTATAACGAAACTTCTTCTCATCTTTGAGGAAAAAAAATATAAGATACATAGTACTTAGTAAAAAAAATCACCATACGAATCGAAGAATAAATACATGGAAAAAAAATGGTTGAAATCATAGACATTGAAAACTACCATCCAGCAAGAAAACATCGCATAGATACTAATATTGATGTCACTATTCTTTGGAGATCCATGTGACTATGATATACTACAAAGATTTCATTACCAAGAAATAGTAAAGTGGGAACTAATGCATTGCAATGGTCACTTTTCCTATCACATCACAAATTTGTTCTTCAAGACAATGCAAATACTCATTGAAAAGGTCATGTCATGCATCTCAAGCATGAATAAGAAAAGGAAAATTACAAGGAAGAAAGTTGTTGGAAAAAAGATGTTAAGTACAAGCCCAACTTAGAAAAGTTACTAAAAAGTCACATTAGATACATAGATTTCAAACACATAAGAATTTCTCCCGATTACCATCAACAAATGCGTAAAAACATATATTTGCAATGATACGACAATTAGGTACTCCAACTTTCTTTGTTACATTTACAAGTGCAAAGCATCTTTGGACACCACTAGTACAAACTCCTATTAAATTACATAGCAATAGAAATAAAGAGAAACACATTGAAACAATTGAGGAATGCAACATAGATTATCTTGTCGAAATGACCTAGTAACATGTACACATTACTATAGACATAAGACAAATGCATTGAAGCAATTGATCCGTCAACATAGCACATTTTTTTTAGCAAAATATTAGATTATTACTTTGTAACCGAGTTCCAAAATAGAGATAGTGCACATGAGCATGCTCATATATGGATAGAAAATGCTCCAAAGATATGGAATTAATACTAACTTAGAAATTGAAAAACTTCTTGGATAACTATATAACTTGTAGCACAAATCACCTTGATCCGAGAAATCGTAAAGATACATGAACATCATCATACCAAAAGCTATAAAAAAAAGAAAAGCATCACAAGTGTAGATACAAATTTCCAATGCTACCAATGAAAATAAACTCGCTTACATCGAATTAATACAAAGTACATTAACACAACCAATGGTATTCTTGCTATTATTGCCTAAATCTACCTCACAGTCGAAGGAAGGCAGTAGTCTAGTGTAACATCAAACCACGCTTAATCCGGTAGCTAGCCCTACCAGATCGGAGAGGGCTCTCTCCTCGTCAATCTCGAAAAAATAATCCGTGAGGCTTGAGATGACTTGAAATAAAGGATAATTTTAGGCTAGGTATATATGTAAAGGAGTTTGATTTGATTTTGGGAGTTTTTTTTGGAATCAAAGGAAAAAGACAGCATTTTGGGTCCGGGAAATGACCGGCTTTGCAGTAGAGCCGAATGGGGCAAGGAAGGCAATTTTTTTGATGCTTCGAATTGAATGAAATGGATAGCTCGGACCGGTGAGGAGTTGAAGAGGGCAAGAGGGATTCAAGAATCCTCTTCGGACAGTTGAAAACATGGAAAATTAAACAAAACTCAAGGCAAGAGCACTACAAATCTAATGAATTCCACCTTTATCACTTGTTTGTTTAACTTTAGAAGAAAGGAGAAGGGAAATGATACACATGAAACATCGAGTAAAATTAAAAACACGAGAGAAAAACACACCATCAAAACATAGAGCCACATGGATCCCAAAGAGTGCCGCAAACCCCGGTATATTCCTTTGCCAAAATGCGGAGATGAAATGTACAATGAAGCTCAAAGCAATCCCAAGTGTCCAACCTCCGAAAATGACCGAGAAAATACAAGATATAGACAAGCCTAACTCATTCCCATGCCTCTAGGGGTCGAGCTCACTATTTTAGGAGCTGCTTTCAACAAGATATAAACTAAGAACTCGGAAAATAGGCAATGAAAACAAACCTTGCCTCTATAAGATAGGAAACCGATTCATTCGGCTACATTTCACTTTTCGGGGTGAATGAATCTACTTGGATGAGTAAAAATGTGCCAAAATTACATAAAAGTTATGAAATTACATCAAATTACATCAAGAGTTCCACATTTGGAGATAAAAAAGTGAAACCGGCCAAAACTAGGCGAAAATCCGAGTTGCCTGAGTGAAAACTAGGCCAAAATTCCCAATGCACCGCGCCTCGAAATCTCTATGCATCGCGCCACTTTAGATCTGATTTTGAGGGCCTTCCCGGATTCCAAATTGAGTGCGGGATAGCTCGTTGGAAATCTCTGCCTATCTACTTTCCAACCCAAGTGGAATTTCTGAATTTGGTTTCCATTTTCCCCTTAAAAAAATAAGTTTTACCAACACTCTGCTTCTCGTGTGTCCAAAAAGTGGTAGAAAGGTAATTTTTAGGGTGTTTTTGACCCTTTAGGCAACCAAAAAACTTGTCCAAATATTTAGGTAATGGGTAGGCATGAATAAATTTTGATGAAAAAATCCAAAAAATACAAAGTTTTCTTCAAGAGGAGCTGCCAATTATAAGCGCGCGCAAGTGGCGCTACGCGTTCGCGGAAAAAATCGTGTTAAGGCCAAAAAATTCAAAATTGACAAAAAATTTTCCCCAAATTTCTTGAAATTTCAGCTGAATGTCCACCATCAAGCTCTATGCTGATTCAAAGAAGCTTCGGCCAAAATTTGGAGTCTATCATGCCTTTTGCGACGCTTTAATGCCCTCTTTAACTTTGCCTTCATGTTTTTGAGCGCCATGGATGAGTGGGACCGATGAGGGGAGGGTTTGATGCTAGTTGTAGGATTTTAGAGAATGAAAGGGTTTAGGGGATGATATCTAGGGTTTGGGATGGAAATTAGGGTTTTGGGGATATTTAACTAGGATTTTGGATAGTGGGATTAGGGATTTAGGGCTAGTTGATTAGGGATATGGGAAATGTGGAATGAGTAGATGAGAATGTAAAGAGAGGGAGAAAATGATTGAGGGAATGAAGGAGTGAGGGAGTGATAAATGGCTAGGGAGTGGAATGTGCGAGTGAAACATGCAATTTGCAAACCCTATGCAACTCGCTTTTGGCAAGAAATGTAAAGGGTTAGGGTTTTGATTTTTTTCTCATTAAATCACCATAAGCACCAAGAGAAATTCATTCATTGGTCATGGAGGGATTTTAACTTATTTGGGAAATGAAGAATTTAGAAATTTGAGAGATTTGGTGGAATATTTGAATGGATTTCAAGCTTTTTAGCCCAATGCGTAGCGCCATCTCAATGCGTAGCGCCAGTTACAAAATTACACTGCAAACCATTGCCCAATGCGTAGCGCCATCTCAATGCGTAGTGCCTTTTTGCAGGGAGGATTTTGGAGGCCTTCCCGTATCCAAATTGAGCGTGGGATAGCTCGTTGGAAATATTATTGAGTCTAATTTCCAACCCAACTAGAATTTTTTCAATTTGGAGTTCATTTACCCCCAATCAGAAAGCAAATCTCCCAAGATCTGGTCAAAATGTGAAAAATGAGGTCGCCTCAAGGCGCAGTGTCGTTACGCATCTAACTTTTGAAGGTCTTCCTCAACTCCAAATTGAGCTCATGATAGCTAATTGGAAATATCTTTGTGTCTAGTTATCATTTGACTCATCAAGAAAGTCATTTGGTCAACCAAGCTAGGAAAATCTTGATTTTCCCAAGGTCACTTCGAGGTGCATCAATTCTCCCCGAGGCAACTCGTATTTTTGACATTTCTCTAAACCATGAAACCTGTGTAAAAAATTGAAGGAGGTTTTTTCTTCCTTGGCCTTTTGTGGACAAAAACCTCTCTCAGCTTGTCCCAAATTCATCTTTTCTTGCTCAAAAACATCATTGGAGTAAAACCTATCGGGATGTGTGGAACAAGGGATTTGTCGAAATGAAGCGAAATGAAGGGGATAAGGGGCTTCTAAATTCTTGAAAAAAAATTTGGGAAGTAGGGAGGGATGTTAGGAAGTAGGGGGAAAGTGGAATTTCAGAGATTGAGTGAGGGGAAGGGGGTCCAAAAGGGAAAAACACATGCCTAGCCTAGAAAATTGCCAAGTTGTAGCAAGAAACTAGGGTTTGTGCGAAAATGAGGAATTTGGGGGGATCTCGGTGATGGGAAGTGTTTAATAAGGTAAATTAAGGATAGGGGAAGGTGTATGAACATCAGGATACAATTTTTGATGATGATTTTGTTGGCAATATGATGCAGCGTGTTGTCCTTGATGGCAACCCACTTTGATGAAGATGATGACAACTTACTTGATGAAGTTGTGCTTGATAGAATATGTTCTTAATGAAGTAAATATGATGTATCTACAGAGTGAGTACGAAGGAAGTGAAGAAAGGAATTCAGATTGTGCTAAATCTATGGTGAAAGAGTATGTCTCAAGGCATACGCGGATCCGTCTAAGAGAAGTCGCGTATGCACGCGGAAAAAGAACGTGCCAAGTCGCGTATGGGCTAAAAGCGCTCAAAAAGTGAAAAACCGTGGGGTAACCACCATGGTATTGACCCATTGTATTGGGTAATGATTCGTCTAAATGACCCCGTCCGGGAATACCATCGGAAGTAATGTAGTTTTGGGCTCATGGTATTGTTTTGGCTCATGGTATTGAGAAAGGGTAAACTTATATAAAGAGAAGAAATTCATTGTGCAAAGTGTGAGCGTGGGTGCAAGATTTACGAGCTTGAATGAATACTTCTCTTTGAAGTAGATCCGAATGGAAAGGGTTACACTTGAATGATAAATCTGAATGTATGATGCAACAATGATGAAGAAGGGGATCTAGATCCGAAATGTGCTTGTATTTGCTAGATCCGTTTATGGAATGATTAGATCCAAGAAGAGGCGAACATCCGTCCGAAGTGAAGGGTTAAATACGTGTGAAGTATCTCGTTACGAAGAAATGCAATGACCTAAAAATCTCCGAAGAACCATACGCTAGTTCGCCGAATAGGAAGCGCGTATATACGCGTCTTCGTCGAAGATAAAGCGCGTATGCGCAATGAAATTTATACTCGAAGTATACGTTGGTTTCTACGTGGATCGGGAAGCGCGTATATACGCGACATAAGTGAAGTGAAAGCGCGTATGCAAACTAGGGTTTGCTGAAGCATGGGGTATGAAACATCCGATCCGTTCGATGTATTACCGCTATCCCGATCCGTTCTGCCGTATTGGTAAGTATCTCGTTGGTGATGTATGTTTGAGCTTAAAAGTATGGAATGGGTCCGGTCGAAAATATGATGAAACGTGGCCTACAAGTTGTGTTCTATTGAATTTGTTGGATCCGAGTGTGAAAATTGATGAAACGTGGTCCATAGAGGTGCTCGAGGGTTGTAGCCTTCGACGGGGGTCGTAGCTCCCTTCCAGGTGAGGTCGGTAAACGAGATCGGGGGGGGTCGTCAGCTCCCTTCCGAGGGAGAGGCCGGTAAACGAGTCGTGGGGTTGGAGCTCCCTTCCAGGGAGAGGCCGGTAAACGAGCACGGTGGGTGCTCGCGTGTCGGTAGGAGTCTGCACCGAGCACATATGTTGTAAGATGTTTTCTCTATAATAAAATATTGAAGGTTTGAGCAAACCGCTGCGACGGTGGTTTTCTCCCGACTTGGGTTTCCACCTAAAAATCCCGGTGTTCATGTGTGATGCTTTGTGTGATGGTTTATTCTCGTTCTTACCGCACATGTTTACTCGTTTATTGAATATCCGATGAATAAATGATGGAATGGTTTAAGTGAAGAATTAATGACATAATTAGTTCTCTGTGTATACGCGAGTTTAATAAAGGGTATCCGCGTATATACGCGAGTCTTCTTTAGGAAAGTAGCGTATGGGTTTTTGAAGTAAAGAAAAGTAAAAATTTTTTGAATATGTCAGTAATATCGATTCACCCCCCTCTCAGTATTTTTCCCAACAATTGGTATCAGAGGAGGTTCTTTTGCAGAAGCTTGATCGCTTGAAGAAGATCCGTCGCAATGAGAAGTAGTAAGAAGGAATAAGAACCGATCTAGCTCTAAGAAAAGTTACTATACTAATGAAGACAGTGATGGGTCATCTGATAGTGAGGAAGAATGTGAAGAAGATCTTAGACTTCTCATGGCATTTGAGAAAAGGATACTTTTATGGATGCTCTAGAGGAAAATTATTTTCTTGAAGAAAACAATCAACTCAAACTACACTTAGAAGATTATAAAATTCTCTTAGAAGAACAAAAGATAATCGGAGAGACCATTGAAAAGCGACTTTGAAGAAGCAAAGAAACATATTGAAAAATTGGAATGTGAAGTGGTAAGTCAAAGAAAAAGAAGTTGAGAAAGCAAAGACCTTGAATCTTAGATTTGCTAAAGGATCCGAAACCTTAGATGAGATTATCAAGGTACACCGTTCTCCTCTTATAAAGACGAAAGTCTTGGATATACGGAGAATCTTCTCAAGCTTCAAACGACCAAAGCTGTCTAAAAGCAGACTACAGTGTGGTTTACTACATTCAAGCAACTCAAGAAGGGAATAAAGGATCTCTACAGGGGAAATCAGGGACCATCTCAATTCAAGGAACACTAACGAGGATAGCTTTCAAAGACGCTACACCCAACAGGGTAAATTCAAATAGAAGATTCCATGATCTCGAAATTTCTACTTCAATGGGCAATGTTTCACATGTCACAATTTTGGTCATAAAGCTATTCAATGTGTTGCATATAAAACCATCATGACAAGAGAAGCAAGAAAGAAAAATGTTGGATACCGAACCAAAGAAGAATACCTATAACAACTTTTCTCCTCTTCAAAGTGAAGTTGAATGTACTTATTGCAATAACTTTGGCCATGAAGAATCCGAATGCAGGAACAAGATCCGGCCCAAAAGAACATGTTCCCTCAAGCTCTAAAGTGTGGAAAAAGAAAGAACCGTCGGTTGAAAATTGTGGGATAGCATTATTTGCGAAGGTGAAGAAAATCAATGGTACATCGATAGTGGGTGTTCAAGACACATGACAAAGGTGACAAAAAGCAAACTTCTTTCATATAATGCTCTAGAAAAGGAAAAAGAAAGTTACATTTGGAAATGATACTCTCGCTATAATTAAAGGAAAAGGGTCGTGTGTTTCTAAAAGAAAAAGGTGAAGGCTAAAGATGTCATGTATGTGGATGGATTGAGGCATAACTCTGTTAAGTGTAAGTCAAATGTGTGATCAAGGAACAAAAGTTGTTTTTAGTTCAAAAGAATGTGTGGTTCGTGATCTTGATACGAGTAAAATTATTATAAAAGGAAAAAGAAATCCAAGCAACTCCGTATATACTAAAGGGCTACAAAGATCAATGTTACTCGAGCAAATCTTTCGAGAAAATTGGCTATGGCATAGAAGGTCAGGGCATCCGAGCTTCTCTCAAATCAACAAAGCAAGCGAGACTTCAAGTCGTTCAGTGATCTTCCCAATATTAATCCACCGTAAAAGTATCATATGCAAATCTTGTCAATTCGGTAGCGTGACTAGAGTATGGTTTAATGCCAAAGAAGGATCATCAAGTAAGCCTCTTGAACTCATCCATACTGACATATGTGGACACTCGTGAGAAAGAAGACACCACGTGGGGAAGAATACTATATCTTATTCATTGATGATTACTCTAGAATGTGTTGGATCGGGTTCATTAAACACAAAGATGAAGCATTTGAAAAATTTCTAAGCTTCAAAGCACTGGCTGAAAATGAATTGGATCTAAAAATAAAGTGTCTCGGATCTGATCGAGGAGGAGAATATACATCAAATGATTTCCTTGAATTTTGTGAACAACATGGCATAAAAAGACAATTCTTTGTAGCTGGCACTCCACAACAAAATGGCGTAGCAGAAAGAATGAATAGAACAATTTAACAAATGGCTAGAGCTATGATTGATGATTCTGGAATACCTCACACTTTACGGGGAGAAGCAACACATACGAGCGACAGAAACATTCTCAACAAAGCTCATGTTCGGGTAAACATGAGTGATAAAACTCCATATGAACTACGGTATGGTAAATCTCCCTCCGTAAAGCATTTTAGAGTTTTTGGAAGCAAATGCTTTATCAAAAATAATGATGAAAAAGCTTGGCAAGTTCGAACCTAGATCGGATAAAGGAATTTTCCTTGGTTACTCATCTTTCAAGCAAAGCATACAAATGTTATAATGAAAGGCTTCAAAAGATTGTTGAATGTATTGATGTTGTTATTGATGAGTCTCCCTATGTACTTCCTAAAGAAGAAAAACAAACAACAAAAGAAGATGATGATGACTTATGGCCTTCTACATTTGATATAGACAAAGTGAATCCAATGATGAACTCTGAAAACCGATCTATCTGAAAAATCTCCATCTAGATATGTTCAAAAGAATCATCCCGAATCTCAAATCTTGGGAGACAAGGAATTAGGTGTATGAACAAGGAGAAATCTTGTGGGATCTTCTAGTCATATGGCACTTCTATCCACAATTGAACCACTCAATGTCAATCAAGCTAGCAGAGATGAATGTTGGAGGCAAGCCATGGATGAAGAACTTGTTCAAATTGAAAAAAAATGACACTTGGGATTTGGTACCAAGACCTCATGATAAAAAATGTCATTGGAACTAAATGGATTTTCAAGAACAAGTTAAATGAGAATGGGGATGTTGTAAGAAACAAAGCTAGACCGGTTTGCAAAGGGTATACTCAACAAGAAGGTATATACTTTGAAGAAACTTTTGCTCCTGTAGCTAGACTTGAAGCCATCAGAATGTTTCTTGCTTTTTCAAGTTATCAACAAATCAAAGTTTATCAAATGGATGTTAAATTTGCTTTTCTCAACGGTGATCTAGAAGAAGAAGTATATATAGAACAACTGGAAGGATTCATTTTGGGAAATAGTGCAAATCTTGTTTGTAGACTTAAAAAGGCTCTATATGGTCTCAAACAAGCTCCAAGGGCTTGGTATTATCGTCTTGACAAATATCTTCATCAACAAGGATTTTCAAAAGGGTCTACTTTGATAGCAACTTATACACAAAATTTGAAAATGATAAACTATTGATTGTGGTTGTATATGTTGATGATATCATTTTTGGGAGTAACGAAGAATCTTTGAGTCAAAAAATTTGCTTCCCGTCATGCGGCAAGAATTTGAAATGTCTTTACTTGGGGAACTAACATTCTTTCTTGGCTTGCAAGTGCATCAAACTCGAGATGGTATATTCCTATCACAAGCAAAATATCTTAAGAAAATTTCAAGAAGTATGGCATGGAAGAATGCAAACACAGTAAGTACACCGATGATAACTAGGATGCAATCTCGGTTCTCGGGATGATTCTCCCACGGTGAATCAACCGGAATACTGGATCGATGATAGGGAGTTTACTTTATCTCACTAGGACTAGACCGGACATTATGCATGCTTTCGTTGGGATTGTTGGACGATTCCAAGCTAATCCAAAATAGTCTCATCTTCAAAGTCGTTAAAAGAATATTCAAATATCTACAAGGAACTCAAGAATTTGGTCTATGGTATCCAAAGAATGCCGATCTTACTCTTCATGCTTACACCGATGCGAGATTGGGGTCGGAAGTGTTGATGATCGGAAAAGCACTAGTGGTGGTGCTTTCTACATGGGGCCCCTGTTAGTATCTTGGTTCAGCAAGAAGCAAAATTCTATTGCCTTATCTACGACAGGCAAGCGAATATGTGGGTCGCCGCATCTTGTTGCACTCAACTCCTTTGGATGATGCAAACCTTACAAGATTTTCAAATCAAATTTACTCCTCCCCGTCCCCCATTAAGTGTGACAATACAAGTGCCATCGTATTTCAAAGAATCCCGTTATGCATTCAAAGACCAAGCACATTCCCATCAAGTATCACTTCTTACGTGAACAAGTGCTTGAGCAAACGAGTAAAGTTGGAGTATGTTCCCTCCAAAGAACAAGTTGTCGATATCTTTACCAAACCTCTCGCCCAGGGAAGCGTTCGAGTATCTAAGACGAGAGTCTGGGGAGTGTTCTCTGCTAGTCAAAAGAACAAATCGCATAAATTTAGAATATGGCAGAGTGGATACGCAGGGTTTCATGAAACACAATCGTGTATATACGCGAGTTCTCGCACGTAAAACCGCGTATGTCCGATTGTCGACAATTTTCCGCTTGGAGTCGGCTCTCTTGACATACAGTTGCAGTGTTGTTTGGTATCTCGAGACTCGTTTGGTATATCCGGTGGTGTTCCGAGTTCTCATAATTCTTTTCTCATGTTTTGATAAAGATGCCTTGATGATTTGTTGGTGAAAGTGTTCAGATGCACAAACTAAGGGGGGAGCCTTAGTCATATGGAAAGGATGCTTGGATGCACAGATTCGGGGGAGCTCTACCATTGCTCGAGGTATAATGCATTGTTGGCATTATGATGATTCTGAAATATGTTTTCCTTCTTGAGGACTTTTTGGTGTTGGTTATGAAAAGTCACATTTGTAATTTGATGAAAAGGTCTTGTTAAGACCCATGATGTAAGATTGTAATATTCAGTCTTGTAAGGACTTGTCGAATTTGTAAACCCACTTGGTTGGGTAGCTGAGTCAAATTTTGTAAACCCACTTGGTTGGGTAGTTGAGTCTCATATGTAAATCCACCTGGATGGATCTTTGATGTAAGTATGAGTCATTGGTGATAGGAAGTTCATAGAGTCATGTACTTCATTGAAAAATATGCTTGAAGATTCAGCATGAACTCAGGGGGAGAGTATGTTGGTTTTGGTCTGCCCTTTGCCCTTGATGTCAAAGGGGGAGAGTGACATGGTGTTTGAATGGTGTCAAAAAAAATGGAGAGAGTGACATGGTGTCATTGTATTCTTAATGTACCTATCTGTTGTGGTAACCAAACACGATTGTGGTTGCCATCAAGTCCAAAGGGGGAGATTGTTGGCAATGTGATGCAGAGTGTTGTCCTTGATGGCAACCCACTTTGATGAAGATGATGAACAACTTACTTGATGAAGTTGTGCTTGATATAATATGTTCTTAATGAAGTAAATCTGATGTATCTACAGTGAGTATAGAAGGCAGTGAAGAAAGGAATTCAGATTGTGCTAAATCTATGGTGAAAGAGTATGTCTCAAGGAATACGTGGATATGTCTAAGGGAAGTCGCGTATACACGCAGAAAAGAACGTGCCAAGTCGCGTATGGGCTAAAGCGCTCTAAAAATGCAAAACCAGGGGTAACCACCATGGTATTGACCCATTGTATTGGGTAATGATCCGCCTAATTGACCCCGTCCAGGAATACCATCGGAAGTAATGTTGTTTTGGCTCATGGTATTGAAAAAGGATAAACCTATATAAAGAGATGAAATTCATTTTGCAAATCATTAGCGTGGGTGCAAGATGTCTGAGCTTGAATGAATACTTCTCTCTGAAGTAGATCTGAATGGAAAGGGTTACACTTGAATAATAAATCTGAGTGTATGATGCACCAATGATGAAGAAGGGGATCTAGATCTGAAATTTGCTTGTATTTGCTAGATCTGTTTATGGAATGATTAGATCCAAGAAGAGGCGAACATCTGTCTAAAGTGAAGGGTTAAATCTGTGTGAAGTATCTGTTCTGAAGAAATGCAATGACCTAAAATCTCTGAAGAACCATACGCTAGTTCGCCAAAGAGGAAGCGCATATATACGCGGCTTCTCTGAAATAAAAGCGCGTATGCGCAATTAAATTAGTTCTGTAATATGTACAGAAGTATACGCTGGTTGGTGTGAATGGAAGCGCGTTGTATGATGCACCAATGATGAAGAAGGGGATCTAGATCTGAAATGTGCTTGTATTTGCTAGATCTGTTTATGGAATGATTAGATCCAAGAAGAGGCGAACATCTGTCTGAAGTGAAGGGTTAAATCTGTGTGAAGTATCTGTTCTGAAGAAATGCAATGACCTAAAATCTCTGAAGAACCATACGCTAGTTCGCCGAATAGGAAGCGCGTATATACGCGACTTTGCTGAAGATAAAGCGCGTATGCGCAATGAAATTTATACTGAAGTATACGCTAGTTTCTGTGGACGGAAGCGCGTATATACGCGACATAAGTGTAGTGAAAGCGCGTATGCAAACTAGGGTTTGCTGAAGCATGGGGTATGAAACATCTGATCTGTTCTGCTGTATTACTGCTATCTGATCTGTTCTGCTGTATTGGTAAGTATCTGTTGGTGATGTATGTTTGAGCTTAAAAGTATGGAATGGGTCCAGTCTGAAAATATGATGAAACATGGCCTACAAGTTGTGTTCTATTGAAGTTGTTGGATCCAGTGTGAAAATTGATGAAACGTGGTCCATAAAGGTGCTGAGGGTTGTAGCCTTCAGTCAGGGGGTCGTAGCTCCCTTCCAGGTGAGGCTGGTAAACGAGATCGGGGGGTCGTAGCTCCCTTCCAGGAGAGGCTGGTAAACGAGTCAGGGGGTTTGAGCTCCCTTCCAGGAGAGGCTGGTAAACGAGCGCAGGTGGGTGCCTGCGTGCTGGTAGGAGTCTGCACCAGCACATATGTTGTAAGATGTTTTCTCTATAATAAAATATTGAAGGCTGAGCAACTGCAGTGGTGGTTTTCTCCCGACTTGGGTTTCCACCTAAAAATTCTGGTGTTCATGTGTGATGCTTTGTGTGATGGTTTATTCTGTTCTTACTGCACATGTTTACTGTTTATTGAATATCTGATGAATAAATGATGGAATGGTTTAAGTGAAGAATTAATGACATAATTAGTTCTCTATGTATACGCGAGTTTAATAAAGGGTATCCGCGTATATACGCGAGTCTGCTTCAGGAAAGTAGCGTATGGGTTTTGAAGTAAAGAAAAAGTAAAAGTTTTGAATATGATGTAAATACTGATTCACCCCCCCTCTCAGTATTTTTCCCAACAGTTTGACCATCCAAGAGAAATTACCTCCAAAACCCTAGGAGAGGGAAATGAACCTTACCAAGGCACAACTGAAGCATGAACAAGGTGTAAAATGACCCAGTGGATCTTGACATGATGATGAAAAACCTCTGAATGATGGTACACTCAGCTGAATGGTGACATGGACCGACATTTAGACAACTTTGAAAGGAGTGAAAACAAACCCTAGACCTAATACCTAGTGACCAAATTTTACTTGAAGACTCACTGAAATGAAAAAATTTGACCTTGACACCTTAAAATCACTTTGTAAGAGCATGTTTGATCACTGGAGGAAGGCTGCAAAGACTGACACTAACATTGGCTCCAATGGGGATGGAAACTGCGGTGCAAAACCGAGATCTTTTGGAAAGCGGAACGGTGCCTTCATCCATTGGGCAATGGAATAAAAAACTCAAGTGAAATGCATATTTGGCCAGTAACGACGACACAATGCGAATCTCACTCAACTAAGAACTGACTCGATACTTAAACACAATCGACAAACTGGAAAATATGCTCAATATGAAGCTTATTCAATACAATCTACTCTAATTGTTCCATTCATCACGTGATCAAGTGAAATGAAACAACCAATGCAACCAAGTAAGTATTCTTGTTGTTTTTTGAATTCTCCGCAAGTGCTCATTTATGAACAACAAGAGAGAACTACTGAAAGGAAACTCCCATGAAAACTTGTGAACAGATCCGTTGAATACTATGGATTCTCTATCCGCCTCCAAAAACATTGCATAAGGATCTTGAAATTCATGCACACTAGGACTTAGCTCATCCAATGGATTACTTTTCTTCTCCTCATACCATGAATGCAAGCTTTGTTTTGAGCTTTGTGGTGAGACTCCTGCTAAAAATGACAAAGAGACCGGCTATCGGATCAAGTTTAGATCAGCACACATTTCAAGCTTACATATAGTCAATGGAGAAGGACTTTGACTGCAGACATCATCCAACACATCAGCTATTGGATCATGAAAAACTTGAAAAGAATGAAAAGACTGCTGCAACCCATTTTCTATTGGTTCCGATGAGACTACATGATTTCCTACAAGCTGCTTGTTTGAAGATTTACTATGCAATTTACCCTTCAAGAACTGAAATGATTCAAAACAGAATGGTACAGAATCATCTTGTATAATTTGATCATATGTGCCAGCTTCCAAGTATTCATCTGCAACTAGACAATCAATGGCATTTGTGGGCTGCAAATCTGGATATGAGAAGTCTTGAACAAGGTTTTCATTGCCCTCAAGATGGTCCAAATCAAGACTTGTTGACAGTTGATTTCTGATTGCATGGAATTTGTCTCTGATGAACTGCAACGAATCAAAACAAAAAGGAAAATATCCTTCACTTAATTCAAAATTTGCTGCACTTTCCTCATCACTATCATAGCTAATATGCATCGGTTGATCACTGTACTAGAGCTGTTGAAATTGAACTTCCTCCTTCCACAAACTACATTGTTAGTTTATACTTAAAGATTAACCCCGTTTAGAACATAATCATCATCATACTGATCAAACTGAGGCAAATCATCAGTATAAAACACATCATCAAGCATACATGTCATATCAACAGATCTCTCTTCTCCAAGATGATCTACAAAACAATCATTATCATATCTATGCCAACTGGGATAAGAAACAAAATGTTTTGGATCAGCAACTTGTTCTTCTTCAATCAGCGAGCCATGGGCTTGAACATTATACTCATTCCTTGTGGTGATCTTTTGCATCAACTCTTCTACTGCACTTACCAAAATGTCAAGCTTTACCTCTAGAGATGTCGATTTCTCTGGATCTATGTTTTTCATCTCTTCTTCCTTCAACCTTGCCCTTCGGATCCACAAATGAGCCTCTACATCTACTGCATTGTTCTGCATCTCTTCAAGTGTTTCAAGATTCCTTTCTCTGAGCTGAAACTCCATTTCCAGATCAAAGGCACCCGGGTAGTGCAAGAGAGCAGATCCAGGAGGAGGTCTTATATCAACTGGCATCGAAAAATATACTTTGTTAAATCTGGCAGAAAACTGTTGTACTGTCTCCCCTGGCAATCTTTTTAGCTGGTTATACTCTTCTATAATCAAGAAAGGGTTCTGTATGATCACCCACCTGTTGAGGAAAACTTTGATGAACTGCTGGAAATCTGAGATGCTCGCATCAGGCAGGGTTTTGAACCAACTCTTGACTTTGCCTTGCAAAGAAAGAGCGAAAATCCTAATACTAACATCCTCTTCATCAACTTCAAAAAGGTCAAGAAAGGACTCAAAATTCAGAACATGTCTCTCAGCAGTGATGTTGTCGCATTCACCATCAAATCTTGGTAGATGTAGGTCATGATTTTTAGGGAAAGCATGGGATATAGGAGGTAAAATCAGAGGCTTGCATTGATCTGGAATTTTACAAGGTATAGGGGTATGTACAGAAGGTATAGAATCAGTCTTGGTCTCTTGAGGTTCATCAGTTTGAAGATGGTCATCACAAGATTCGGAAGAAAGGACTTGATCAAGCTCAAAAGCATGCAAATATTTGGTATTTATAGACTTCAACGGGAAGGAGTCGACTGCAGGCCGAGGATCTTTTCTCAAATATAATATACTTTGCAAAGCCTTCTTGAAATTCTCGGGAAAAGAGAAGAAATAATCTATGACAAAGAACAAAATGTCTTGGATGAAATTCCAACTTGAATACCTGATCTTTCCATATTTTCCTTTCATGTTTCTGCTGGTCAGGTTCATCCTCCGGTGGAGTCATTGGATCTGATCTCAAAACTAATTTAGAGTCTCCAGGTGAATGATTTCAGCCTTTTGATGTCTGATTGTTGTCCAAGATCAACAATAAGATCTGAACTTGATTACATTTTACTGAGGAAACTAGATGTTCATTTCATAAACTAGATCGGAGATTGACTAAAGCAGCATTCATCTACTTTCGCTAATGCAAAGCAAGAGCGTTTCGAAGGCTACCTGGCTAACTTCAAGCTCCGTCTGTAGTTTATAAAGAAAAACTTTTTCCCTTCCCCAGTATGGTCGCCACTATGTTATTGCCTAAATCTACCTCAGGCTGAAGGAAGGCAGAGTCTAGGGTAACATCAAACCACGCTTAATCTGGTAGCTAGCCCTACCAGATCGGGAGAGGGCTCTCTCCTCGTCAATCTCAGCAAAAATAATCCGTGAGGCTTGAGATGACTTGAAATAAAGGCTAATTTTAGGCTAGGTATATATGTAAAGGAGTTTGATTTTATTTTGGGAGTTTTTGTTGGAATCAAAGGAAAAGGAAGATTTTGGGTCCGGGAAATTATCAGTTTTGCAGAGAGCTGAATGGGGCAAGGAAGGCAATTGTTTTTATGCTTCGAATTGAATGAAATGGATAGCTCAGACCGGTGAGGAGTTGAAGAGGGCAAGAGGGATTCAAGAATCCTCTTCAGACAGTTGAAAACATGGAAAATTAAACAAAACTCAAGGCAGAGCACTACAAATCTAATGAATTCCACCTTTATCACTTGTTTGTTTAACTTAAGAAGAAAGGATAAGAGAAATGATACACATGAAACATCAGTAAACTTACAAACACAGAGAGAAACACACCATCAAAACATAGAGACACATGGATCCCAAAGAGTGCTACAAACCCTGGTCTATTCCTTTGCCAAAATGCAGAGATGAAATGTACAATGAAGCTCAAAGCAATCCCAAGTGTCCAACCTCTAAAAATGACTGAGAAAATACAAGATATAGACAAGCCTAACTCATTCCCATGCCTCTAGGGGTCGAGCTCACTAGTTTAGGAGCTGTTTCAACAAGATCTAAACTAAGAACTGGAAAATAGGCAATGAAACAGCTTGCCTCTATAAGATAGGAAACCGATTCATTCAGTTACATTTCACTTTTTGGTGAATGAATTTACTTGGATGAGTAAAAATGTGCCAAAATTACATCAAAGTTATGAAATTACATCAAATTACATCAAGAGTTTCACATTTGGAGATAAAAAAGTCAAACTGGCCAAAACTAGGCGAAAATCTGAGTTACTGAGTGAAAACTAGGCCAAAATTCCCAATGCGCCGCGCCTGAAATCTCTATGCGTCGCGCCACTTTGGAGCTAATTTTGAGGGCCTTCTCGGAGTCCAAATTGAGTGCAGGATATCTCGTTGGAAATCTCTACCTATCTGATTTCCAACCCAAGTGGAATTTCTAAATTTGGTTGCCATTTTCCCCTTCAAAAATGAGTTTTACCAACACTGCTTCCTGTGTGTCCAAAAAGTGGCAGAAAGGTCATTTTTAGGGTGTTTTTGACCCTTCAGGCAACCCAAAACTTGTCCAAATATTTAGATAATGGGTAGGCATGCATAAATTTTGATGAAAAATCCAGAAATACAAATTTTTCTTCAAGAGGAGCTGCCAATTATAAGCGCGCACCAAGTGGCGCTACGTGTCGGGCGGAAAAATCTGTGTTAAGGCCAAAAAATTCAAAATTGACAAAAAGTTTCCCAAATTTCTTGAAATTTCGGCTGAATGTCAACCATCAAGCGCTATGCTGAGCCAAAGAATATTTGGCCAAAATTTGGAGTCTATCATGCCTTTTGCAACGCTTTAATGCCCTCTTTAACTTTGCCTTCATGTTTTTGAGCGCCATGGATGAGTGGGACTGATGAGGGGAGGGTTTGATGCTAGTTGTAGGATTTTAGGGAATGAAAGGGTTTAGGGGATGATATCTAGGGTTTGGGATGGAAATTAGTGTTTTGGGGATATTTGACTAGGGTTTGGGATAGTGGGATTAGGGATTTAGGGTTAGTTGATTAGGGATATGGGAAATGTGGAATGGGTAGATGAGAATGTAACGAAAGGGAAAAATGAAGGAATAAAGGAGTGAGGGAGTGAGAGATAGCTAGGAGTGGAATTGGTAGTAAGAAATACAACTCATAAACCCTATGCAACTGCTTTTGGCAAGAAATGTAAAGAGGTAGGGTTTTGATTTTTTCTCATTAAATCACCATAAGCACCAAGAGAAATTCATTCATTGGTCATGGAGGGATGTTAAATTACTTGGGAAATGAAGAATTTAGAAAATTTGAGAGCTTTGGTGGAATATTTTAATGGATTTCAGGCTTTTTAGCCCAATGCGTAGTGCCATCTCAATGCATAGCGCCAGTTACAAAATTACACTGCAAACCACTGCCCAATGTGTAGCGCCATCTCAATGTGTAGCGCCTTTTTTCAAGAGGATTTTGGAGACCTTATTGGTGTCCAAATTTGGTGCGGGATAGCTTGTTGGAAATATTATTGAGTCTAATTTCCAACGCAACTGGAATTTTTCAATTTGGAGTTCATTTGCCTTGTCAAAAAGCAAATCTCCCAAGACTGGTCAAAATGTGCAAAATGAGGCTCCCTCAAGGAAGAGTGCGGTTGCAGTCAACTTTTGAAGGTCTTCCTAAACTCCAAATTGAGCTAATGATAGCTCATTAGAAATATATTTGTGTCTAGTTATCATTTGACTCATCAAGCAAGTAATTTGGCCAACCAAGCTAGGAGAAAACTTGATTTTCCCAAGGTCACTACAGAGGTGCATCAATTCTCCTGAGGCAACTGTATTTTTGATATTTCTCTAAAACCATGACACCTGTGTAAAAATTGAAGGAGGTTTTCCTTATTTGGACTATTTTGGACAAAAAAATCTCTCGGTTTTCCCAAATTCATCTTTTCTTGCTCAGAAAAATCATTGGAGTAAAACCTATCCCGATGTGTGGAACAAGGGATTTGTCGAAATGAAGCGAAATGAAGGGGATAAGGGGCTTCTAAATTCTTGAGAAAATTTTGGGAAGTAGGGAGGGATTTTAGGAAGTAGGGGAAAGTGGAATTTCAGAGATTTAGTGAGGGGAAGGGGTCCAAAAGGGCAAAACACATGCCTAGCCTAGAAAATTGCCAAGTTGTAGCAAGAAACTAGGGTTTGTGCGAAAATGAGGAATTTGGGGGATCTCAGTGATGGGAAGTGTTTAATAAGGTACATTAAGGATAGGGAAAGGTGTATGAACATCAGGATACAAGTTTTTCTGATGATTTGACCATCCAAGAGAAATTACCTTCAAAACCCTAGGAGAGGGAAATGAACCTTACCAAGGCACAACTGAAGCATGAACAAGGTGTAAAATGACCCATTGGAACTTGACATGATGATGAAAACCCTCTGAATGATGGTACACTTAGCTGAATGGTGACATGGACCGACATTTGGACAACTCTGAAAGGAGTGAAAGCAAACCCTAGACCTAATACCTAGTGACCAAATTTTGCTTGAAGACTCACTGAAATGACAAAATTTGACCTTGACACCTTAAAATCACCTTGTAAAAGCATGTTTGATCACTGGAGGAAGGCTGCAAAGGCTGACACTAACACTTGCAACAAAAACCATCAGAAATATGGAATAATAGCTTTGCATACAATATGCCACACCTATGGAATGCAAATACAGATGATCAGTATGTTCTAAATGCATATGCTGCAGTTTCATATTACACTTCATATATGACCAAAGTTGACAGATCTATGACAAATGCATTCAAAAGGATACGAAAAGAACATGAAAAGAGCAAAATTGATGCTATTCAAATGATACGGTCTCTAGGCAATGCTTTGCTTAACCTTCAACAAATTTCAGCTCAACAAGCAGTCCACATAGCTCTATCACTACCATTGAATCATAGTTCAAGAGAATGCAACTTTATAAACACAGCACCAATAGACAAACAAACATTTATACTTAAACCAACTACTCTTCTGAAACAAATTCCTGACAACTCTGAAGATGTTATGTGCAGTTCTATACTTGATGTGCTCTTAGAATGGCTTTCAGATTTAGATTTATCTGCCATTCATAGCTTTGGCCCTCCTTCTAGTGCCAAAAATGTTGAAGCCTCAAAAATAGCTTCAAACATTAGGGCATAACCACTCGGTCGGCACCTTAAGACAACTTCTTTTCCATTTGGTATGGTGGCTCCAACTGGATTTGTAGGACCAGTTTCCTAGTAATTTGAATGCGTTGGTATTGGAATGATTGGATGGGGGAAATGGGACTAAATGAATTGAAATGAAAATACTAGCTAATCTAGTTTAAATAATGATAAATAAATTCTAAAACTAGCCCGGGTATCATATGTGAATACAACTTAAAATTATTTCAATTGAACAATAACCATAAAAATGTATTATAGCTTAATTGAAATGTGCAGCAACGAATAAAGACAACTCTGTTTAAGAAATTAAACAGAGTTATATTAGCATACTGTATTCATCATTGTATATCATTTACATACACTTATGAAAGATAAATATTTCTAATATACTAAAAAATGATATATATAAAGAAATATTGTAAAACGAAGCACACATAAACAATAGCAAATTTAAAAGAGAATATCATATGACAAAAGAAATTAACAGTGAATAGATAGAAATACCGTATCCATCTTGAGACTTTCAAATGAAATCTGATACACTTATCCAACAATTCCAATGCAAAATCAACTACAAGGTACAGAAATGCAACTCCAAAAAAATAATTCCGCACAGAATCACCAGATGTGATCCTTTATAAAAGAATATAGAAGTAAATGCAGTACAAAAATGTAATTTCCAAGTCAAAAAATATTACAAATTAAGGACCCCTTTCTAAATGCATGAAAGGGGTTTAAATAGGTACTCAATAAAAAAAAATAACTAAAACTATTCCTACAATCTATCTAAAATAAAATATCTTAAACTAAAATGCGAGCTTGTAGTAGACTGGCTCATTAATCATCGATTGAGGTGGATGAACGAAGGTGGCAGAAATTGAGCATATCTTGGACTTCTGTTGGCTGACTCATTTTTGAATGTAACTGTCCAGTGTATGTAGCATCAAAGAATTCAGGAATGATACATTGAATAGCATTCGAAAGGAATTTGATAGCCATCTGTTGGCTGTGTGGCTTGATCAGATAAGACCACATATTATCCCATGAAATTCCTTGAAGTTTGCTAATTTTTTTTATTTTTATCGATTATCTCTTGCTTCCACCTAGAATCAACTTCTTTTACTTTAGGTAACTCGCCTGGAGTACAATCTGAGATCAAATTCGTAGCGTACAGGCTGTCATTAATCAATTGTGTTGTATTATTCATTAAACTTTTAGCCCTTGATATGGCTCTTTATGATTTCATTAACTGCTGTTCCCATTCCATAAATAGAATTTCCTTGTGTCTCTCTTCAATTCTAGGAAGGTTAGCTTTTCTTCCTTCTTCTGTATCCTGCCATGAAAGAAACTCAGAAATTTTATCATCTACATCTTCAATTTCTTGCCTAACAGTGACTGATTTATCTATCAAAGATGATGTAATTTCGTACAAAGGCTGAATTTGTGTCAACTTTAAACAAAATTCATTTAACTGTTGAGATATTAGTTTGTTCATTTCAAGAGCTTCAGTAATGAATTGATCTAGCTTGGGATACTCCTTGAACTTGTCCATTTCTGATTGGAACATTTTTTCTTGTTCAACCTTTTAATTTCTCTCATTTTATAAAAGATTTTGTAGCTTTTCTACTTCTTCTGTCAACTGCTGTTGTTTGCCTAAGGCTTGTTCATCAATCTTTTTCTTTTCAAGCTTGAGTTTCTCTTCTAGTTGTTTAGCTCTGAGTTCTGCATCCTGTACCCACTGTTCCAACTGAATAATCTTTTGCTGATCACCTGCAACCTGTTCTTCAAAAATAGCAATTTGCATATCCTTTTGTTTTACTAGCTGTGAAACTTCGCAAGCTTTATCTATAGTGGCAGTACTATAGGCACCAACATACTGAGACAATTTGGTGAGATCCTCAGATGGATCCACCTCAGCATTTTTATAAACAACATTTAGCAATTCTCCCTGTGATGCCAAAAGAGCATCTTGATCTGTTCTCCTCCTTTTCCTTTGTTTTCTTACCACATCCCTATGTTTGGGACTGTAGAATATATCTAAAGGAGGGATTTCTTCTATCTTTAGCATAATTTCTCCAGTAGGGTTTTCAGGAATGATTTCCACATCTTGATCTTTGGGATCGTCAACTTGAGGATTGTTTTGCAATCCTATTTGCTGTGCAAATTGTTGATATTGATTTAGAAAATGAGAAGAAACAACCAATTCAGTATCTACTTGTCCTCCAAGTTGAGAACCTGCATCATTCTTGGGTGCCTGTTCAATGTTTTTACTTTCTGTACTTCCCTTTTCAATATGTACCTGGGCATCAATGCTAGTGTTCCCTTTTTCTGTTTGCACTAAAGGCTTTCTGTGTATCTTTTTGAGAAGTTGTTTCTGTTTTGGCACTATCGGCTTTACTGTTGTCATCCTTTTTCCCTAATACAGGATCATCTCCTTCTACTTCTTTACCAGAACTACTTCTTGCTTGTTGTGATGCTTTCTCCTGTATGGGAGCTCTCAATTGATCAAGAGGCAAATTAAGTAACCTTTGGCTTCTGTACAACAAAAAAATTTTTAAGTCCTCGGCGTGTAACTTGGACTTGGCTGAATCAAAGACTTGGGATATATCATCCATGGAAACAAATAAATCATCAAAAATGTCTGGTTCATGCTCGAATCAGGAAATCGAAACAGAGGTAGTAAAATCATGCGCTACTTTCCTTGGGTTGTATTGTCTTCCAGGAATTGTTGAAAACTTGAGATTGGAAATCTTACCAACTTCTTTCTCAGCATGAGAAAAACTATTAAGAGTATAGTCACCACACTTAAAAGGGAAGGTAGGCCACATAAGCTTTTTATTTCTTTTCAAAATTCTAGACATTCCTTCAACTGTCAGTTGATAGGAAATCTCCTGAGATAACAACTTATTTGGAGGGAAGGATATGTGGCTGAAAAATACTCCCAAAAATTCTGATATAAGTGAATTTTTCTTCTCCGAACCAATCTATGATAGAAGACAAATAATTCTTGGCTTTATTGGACAGTCTAGGAGGGAAATGAACAAAAATGGTTTGGTATATTGGAATTAGAAAACCATCGCAGACTCTGTAAACATGAAGTTTGAAATGTTCTTTCCATAAGAAATTATGATGCACATGAATAGGAATAGGTTTTTTTGGAGTCCATTTCCAACCTAGCATGGGGAACTCAGAATTGAAACAGAGGGCATCCAAAATATAACCACAAAAATGGAAAGGGGAGAATTCCCTGAATTCTTATCTTTTCTATACTCTAGAATTTGATTAGCTATATTATCTGAAAAAATGACAACCCAATCCATAATTTCAGAATTAACAGCAGAATGAATTAACGGGACCATTTGAATAGAAAATCTAGCAGAGTTGTCGTTTCCGAACAAACTACACATCATTGTTGCGACATAACAATATGGAGGTGCAAGAGACTCCACAGAGTACATACCTGATGCCTCTTGCTTATGTTTCTCAGGGTTATTCCTCCATTCTTTGATTGGCTCTGCCTGGTTTGGATGTTCTTCAGCATATTCCTTAATGAATTCTTTGTTGTAAATCTTTTGTGGATTGGGAAGATGGTACATTGATTTAATATCTTCTGCCCTGAATGACTCGAACACTGATCCAAAAGCAGAAACAAAAGTCTTGTTTTGAATGGTCACATTGTCAATGACCCATCTGATAACATCATAGTAGGGAAAAATATTCGCCCGGGCAGCAACTCGGTGTAAAAATGAATTTGCCAATGCACTAAGTTGAGATTCAGAGTCTGAGTCTGAATCTTCTTCATCAGGAACAATTGCTTTGGGCACAATAACCCTAGGTTTCTATTTTTCAAGCAAATTGTATACATTCTCCCATGTCATCTTCCCCAGTCCTTGACAGGAGGTGTCTGTGACTAGCTTCAGCTTCGCTAGTTTTTCCTTGGGCGGCATGTTTAGCACAGGAGCATTTGCAACAAAAGAAGCTTTAGACTTTTTGCTTCTCTTTGAAATTTCAGAGTCGAGTAAAATCTCTCTGGTTCTGCGAATGAAAGGATTCGAACTTTTGTTTTGCAATTCAAATGAATGCTTTCAACCGAAATAAAACACAATAATGAGAACAGTTACAAATATTTTAATTACCATTTAATCTCCCGGTATTTTCAACAAAAATGCTCTCCAAGGAGTGACATTCGTGTATTGAGAACAAAATAACCCATGATCCTCCGTCTGTTTTTGAATTAATATTGTCGTACAATCGGAGATCGGCGAATCCTTGTAATAAATGTTAAAATTCACTTTTTATATTTTGCGATGCGATGAATAAATAGAATATGATTCATGTCGACTTTCCGATTGTGATGATCACATCGCAATTTGTTTCAGTGAAAACGTTTTTACCAAATCCCGATCGCATCAGAGATTTAAAATGAAGTGCACTGTTATAATCTATCTCCGAAAATGCGATTGCAATTGAACGCAATCACATCGGAATTTTTCAATGAGAGGAATGCAATGTTTAATATTTTTCCCAAGACGTGATTGCGATAAATTGCATTGCATTGTTATAAATAGAAAAAGTGCAATACTTAATATTATTCCGAAATGCGATTGCGATTGAGAGCGATCGCATAGGAACTTAATAAAGCAATAAGAACTCTTTAAATCGCAAGTTCTTATGTCTTCAGCCAATTGCAATGGCAAGTCTCAGACCCGATAAGTTTTATAACGCAAATTTATTTTCCATATTTGGTTTAAGTTTTTTCACGTTCAGCGGGGTCCACAGTTGCAAAAGGTTCATTTGATACATTGTACTTTATCACGCAATGGAGAACTTTGATAAGTTTTCTTTTGTAATACTTTTACCTGTTTTATTATGTATAATTTAAAAAAAACATATCCCAATCTACTTTATTGTTTGAACAAAATCACTATAGATTTATTATTTTATTTTTTACTATATTAATTTAAAAAAATATAACTTTAATTTTATATTTAATTCTTTGTTTTTCAAATTTATTATTTTATTTTTAACTATGCAATCTCTTGTTCATAATTAATCTTTGTGCTCAGCCTACCTGCTTACACTCTCTGTCCATATACGAACTGTATTCATTTTTATTTTTTAAATCTACGCACTCTAAGCCGAAACTTCAAATACATATAAATCACAATTCATAAACGCATCGGCTCCGTTATCGCCATCGGGACTTTTATTAACATGTTCCCACAAAGTTAATAAATTCTTCTGTCCATTCGATTTATTATAATCTATGCATTTTCCAATGGTTTAAAAACCAACACCAAACCTGCTTATCAAATCCGCTGAATAATATGCATCGGGTCCGCTTTAAAACAATGTAGACTACGCATATAATATGCTCTCATATTCTAACCCCAACGCTAACCTTTGAAAAGTTCGGGCGCCACAGCTTTATAAACCTTTCTTTTCTATTTGCTGATGCGATTAATCGCAACTCAATGCTTCCGATTGCAATTAATGCATTTGCCAATGTTTCGATGCGATGCCCTTCCTCTGATGAGATTGATGCATTCGCAAACATTCCGATGTGGTTAATGCCTTTTAAGCCCGAACTTCAAACTCATATAAATCACAATCCATAAACACATCGGCTCCGCAATCGCCATCGAGACTTTTATTAACATGTTCCGCTGTTATGATTTTCTCCGATGCGATTCGTGAGGGTCCCACAAGGTTAATAAATTCTTTTGTCCATTCGATTTATTATAATCTATGCATTTTCCTATGGTTTAAAAACCAACACCACTCGCTGGGCCCACGATGCATTATACCCTACCTTTATATATCGCGCACCAACTATGATATATGAGCATATGCACGGAAATTAATGAGGTATAGCCCGACGTTTATTCCATTTAAAATCGTTCATCAAACTTTGATTATGTGGCCAAAAGATCAAGCGTTGGTTTCAATGGTAAATGTCAGTTTTGAAAATTTTAATGTTAAACATTGAATGCGTGGGCTCCATATAAATCAACGTACAACAAGTTCAAAGGTTCGATTTTGCAAATTGGATTTAATAAATATTTCAAAAGAATTGGAATATTATTATATATCGTGAAGGTTAAACCAATTTGACAGGGTCTCAAGAGTTTAGGTATATAACAATCTGTCAGAGACCATAAATGGTGACTGATACAGAGAAAACGGCTCTCTCTATATATGTGCGTGTTATCTGACAGACCACAATGGGTGACTCGTACGGGGAAAATGCATTCAGCACTGTCTCGTTATTTTGCTTAATGCGACTCCAGATAAAGTACAAGACCTGCAGGATAGATATAAATGTTTTTGTAATGGCAGTACAAATAATGGTGATAAAATCTAGGCATTTTGCAATAACAAGTGCAAGTTTTTGGCCAATTAGATAATAGATAATTCAAATTAAAATAATTAAAATAAATGAACAATAATAAATCTTATAGTGAACCATGGAAAAAAAAAAAAAATTGAAAACATATGTCTAATCAAAGTGAATTAATATCACAATCAGAAAAACCCTGATGCGTAGTATCCTGCCAGCGACAGATACAATAATATATATATGTATGAATAAAAAATTATTTTTCTTTTTCCTTTAAATAAGTTTTAATAATCTTATTTTAGTTTTTAAAAAATCCCTTTCTTTTGTCTTCTTTCCCAATTTAAGTAATTTAAGTATTTAGTAAATTATTTTGTCATCAAATTTTATATATAAACCATCTTATGCTTTTCTAAAATGTGTTGATTTTATTTTAAACATTTTATTGATTTAAAAGTTGGTCTCCCTACATAGTGATTGTAAAAATAGAAAAACCTTTATTTTCTACACTGGGCAATCATGGATGGTACGTAATTATTCTCAACTCATGGATATTTAACGAAGGATAAAGGCCGACCTTGAGTGCAAAGAGGATCCCCACCTAAAGCCATGTGTATACCCACAACAACTTAATATATGTTGTCGTTATGTCTCCTCAATATATGTACTAAGTTATTTGACTTTTGTTTACCTAAGTGTATGATGAATGCATTGTTATATGTTATGGGCGTTTTCTAAGGTTAGTTGGAATTTTGTGAAAATGTTTATTTATTTATTTATTTATTTATTTTTATTTTTTTTTTATTTTTTTTTTTATTTTTTTATTTTTTTTTTGGGGTGTGTCAAATTTGATTTTCGTTATTAAAATTCGTTTTTTATTTTATACATGAATATAGTATTATGAGAAAATTCTAAAATACTTGGATTCTAGAGAGTTTACAATTCAATTTTGTAATTTCAATAAATCTCTATTAAACTTTAGATAAATTAGATCGAAAAATAACTCCAAAAATCTCAAACATCTAACTTCCAAAAATTTCTAATAGATACACTATGGCTATGTATATTGTATATTTAGTAGTGATTTTGATATCTTAACCCAAATGCATCGTTGAATATAACTAATGCAACCACATTAGTAAATGTGGTTGATATATGTCGATAGGCTTATATCAAAGACATTTACTATTGTGGTTAATATAAACTTATTAGGATTATATAAATCCTCTTATACAAATGTATCTAAACTTCAATATATTAAAACTCTATTATATAAAACCTAAAACCTAATATAGTAATTTTAATTTTAATTATATTAACATTATTAATAATAAAAATATAGTTATTAATAATGATTAACATTATTTAATAACATTCAAAGTAATCTGTATTTATTTAAGGCAAAGTAGTAGCCCAAACATATGACGATGCCAGACTTTTAAGAGAAGGCAAAGACAAAACTAACTTCCTCTCCCTCGACAACATCCCCAACAAGGGTCGCACTGCCATACTTCTGGTCCCTCAACGTAACAAGAAAATGAGGTTTGCAAGATCATATTTTGGTAAAAATGTTGTTGAAAATGTAACTAGTTTCGATCTTCATAATTTTTGTACTCATTCAATATGTATCATATGTAACAAACAAAAGAATAAAAGAAAACATTATTATTATTAAAGAATGGGTTTCATGCTCTTTATTGATGGTCTTCTAGGTAAAAGCATGTTCCTCATGCTTCTAGGATTTGTTAAGTCTTAGAATTTATTTTCCTGAGTCAAAGGAGTCAACATCATGATTATAAGACCCTTCCCCGCAAAATGTAATTGTTAAAAGGATTATTTTGAGTCTAGAAAGTCCAGGAAACTCCAAAAGTACAATTCATCCTAAAGGAGGGAATTCGCCCCCCTGAGGAGGCTATATTAAGAAGTAGTTTGACCTCAGTTAGCACTCACTCATCCAAAAGTTCGATCTATCAAGAAAGAAGTTTGATTTGAAGCTAGGAGAAGTAGAAAAGAGGAGCGAAGGTCTAGGATAAGGAAGAAAGAAGAAATATCTTGTTTTTGGGCTCTATCTCTCTCACATGTGTGAAGTTTTAGGGTTTCTGGTGTTGTGGAAGAAGGTCGAAGTTGCAACTTCGAGTTGCAGTAGGATGAAGTGTAGAATCGTGTGGCTAGAAGGGAGAAAACCCTATCTTGTCCTCTTTGACCTTGGGAAGAGTTGTCTTTCTCTAGGAAGTTCTTAGGAGGAGGCATAATTAGGGTTTCCATAGAAGTTGCAAGTTAAGAATTGTAGGGTCAAAGTTGCAGGACGAGTTGCAGTATTGAAGCTGGCAGGTCAAAGTTGCAGTTTGAAGTTGGTTGATGCAAACTCAGGAAAAGACTTGTTAGAGGGATGACTTGGTACTTAGAGAAGGACTTGGTGTCTCATTTTGGAGAAGGACTTGGGTCTTTGTGTCTCATTTTAAAGCAGATTATATAAGAAGAGAATATTTTAATGGGTTTTCCCCATGGAGGGGTTTTTCGCTAGTTGAGAGCCTAATTTATGTGTCCTTTGTTGTTTTTGTTTCATTCTTGATGTTTTTTTGATGAAAATATCTAACTAAATAACACAAGACGAATAACTAAGTTCACAAGCAAGTATTAAGGTAAAGGAAAATAAGTTTTAAAGTGCTACCACTTTCCATTTTTCCAACATATGTGAAGCACTAAAGCCATGTGAAGCCCTAGATATTAATAAAGGGGTGGGAAGGCAAAGAGTGTGTCACTATTTCTACTAAAACTCTCATTCAAGTTCTCTGAAATATTTTTGACCATACTACTATTCCTAAAATCTAAAACTAAAAATAGTAGTGCATGATGCTAATGCTAATCCTTGTCTCCCATAGAGGAATTTCTCATGAAATTCAATATAATGCAGATATATTCTTCTCCCACAAAGAAAAATATAGTGTCACGCTTATTGGATTTAAAACTTTCTAGGCCAGTGAAAGAGTGAGAAAGTGAGAAAGAGAAAACACTCATCTTCGGCGTCTTATTGTTCTGCTATATAATTCTCTCGGTGGCACATAAATATTCTTATCCAATAAACTAGGCATTGTATTTTTATTTGTATGAAAAATGCATTGGATTAGATTGGACTGTATAAGAAATTCATGTGTGATTGGATTGGATTATCATCATGCATTAATGTTCTAAATATGAATATTTATTGAATTATTGGATTATCATCATGCATTATTGGTTTTTTACCATTGCCTTCGTGCTTTTTAGATTAAGGAACTGTAGTGTTATTGCCATACAAGTGAATGAGAGTTTTAGTAGCAACATTGTTGCTACTCGGATTCATTGTATGTTGACCCACTCCTTACATTCCCAACAATTTATTCACATAAACATAGTGGGTACAGGGCTTCACTTGTTTCAAGGGAGATAAATGTCATGGTTCGCCTTAAAATGGTGATCAAATAAACTTGCAAGAAAGTTTGTGCAAATCAAGCCTCTCATAATCCTACATAAACTTGACCATAAACCTACAAATCAAAGCCTACATAAACTGAAAGGACTTGGGAGATCGAAAACGATAATCAAAACTAAGTGGCACCATTGTTGATATCCTCGAACCTAGTAATCAAATCTACATGACACCATTGTTGATATCCTCACTCTTATTCCATCATCATCCTTCCTCAGTGATTTTCTCAATCTGATTAGAATTACTTCTGACACCAAGAATACATAGCGAACAAGAGGGTGTTTCGTTTCGTTTTAGTATTTGAGGTGAAAAAGAGAATGGAAGGGGCGGATTAACAAATGGAAAAGGAAAAAAATAATTAAATGAATTTTTTATTCTTGCTTTCGAAATTGGAAAACAATTCAAAAAAAATTCATGTCGACATTAGATAGTGTATAAGACGAAAATTATTCTTCTAGGATAAAATCTTCTCTATCCATTTAATAAAAATCAAAATTCATACACCCCAATTCCAATATAAACCACACCTATTAGTATAATAATATTTTATTATAGTATAAATGAAAAAAATTTGTAAAATGAAAAATAAAAATTGAAATAGTTGATAGTGACACTTTCGGTGAATATGGAAAATATATAATAAAAAATGTACGCTTTATTTAAAACAAATTTCTTTTATGAAAAGGTGTGGCATAAGAATTTAGAAAATGTAAATTTGGAAACAAACTTAGCCATAGATATCATAAGCTAGTCAACAATGGTTATTAAAATAGGCTGGATTTTCAAAGATATGGGGTCACTGTAATGATGTCCTCATGATTTTGAGTTTGATAGTCTACCTATAAAATGTCCATTGAATGTTTGCTTTGCATATCGAAAAACATTGTTTCTTATAGTTATAAAAGCAAGGGTACATTGTTTCCTCTAATTATAAATTTATTAATGAACTTGAGAACTCAAGAGCTCTACTAAATACATAAAATTATTTAACTATTGTGTTCGGAAAAAAATCTTTAATTACTTAGATGCTTGCATTAACTTCAAAGTCAAGTATTTTTTAAAGTAGAATTAATGATGGTAAATTGTTGAGTCTATTGGGCAGAATCTATTGTATAATGCATAGAAGAGACTACAATGTGAACCATCTTCAATGACCCAAACAAAGGAGCTCGTAGAGAGTCAATGTAGTAAGTTAGTTCTAATAGTGACAATCACATTATCATGCCTTGTAGGGCCTATAGAAGCAAAAACTAGCTTTTGATTAGTAATTAACCCCAATTCTAGTACGTTTATTATTTCCTAAGTAAATTGTATAGTTGGGTTAGAATGTATTACTAGAAAAGAAAGAGGATATAAGGGAGGATATAAGTATAGAAGATAAGGTGACTAAGTGACTCAGTTTGAGGCCAAGAGATAGGTTAACGCAAGGCAATCAATATTGTTGGAATTATAGTTTCATTATTGTATGAAGGTAATATATGTTACTAGTTGGATATACGCAAGTACAAATATAGCAGGATGCATATACTGTTGTGTGCATTAATGGAGCTATAGTTCCAGAAATATTGGTTGCCCTAAAACAAGGCTAAGTGAGTCTCACTTTTCCAACGCATCAATGTGGATTACCTCAATAAAGTTTTTTCAAGCATTTGTCATTTATGGTCTAATTTGAAAAATATTGTTGCCAAATTTTCTTGTAAACTGAATTTATATCATGGAGTTATTTGACCCATGGAGGATTTGAATCTTGAATTTTATAGTTTATACAATATTTGATTACCAATTAAATTTCCCCTAGACTATAGCCTTATATTTCATAGACATTGATATTGATTTCCAATTCATTAAAATATTGTGAATAATTTTTTTAATAAGAATTTTATGATTAATTCTAAGGTAGCAGCTGGGTGGTCTCACAATATATGAATCCATGATCTGAAAACACATTATTGCTTATGGTATAGCACAAAACTAAATAAGATCTACATGTTTTATGCCACGCCTAGGGAATTTGGCTCCTCAGAAATAGGATCATCTTAAAAAATGAAAGAGACAGGCCTCTTTCTCAATCGTCCAAGATAGTTGCTCACTTTAGAGACTATATCCATGAACTCACCATTTTTTTTTTTTTCACAAGATCGGTTGCTGGCTTATATTCAAAAGAAAAAAGGAGGGAGACAGATCTCCAGTTTTGCAGAATGATATTGGAGTATGAAGCACCAACAGCAGATGTAGTTGGTGTTAGCTTCAGCATTACAACTTGCTTCCGTCGCTGTGAAAAAGCGGGATGCTGTATAAACTCTGACAAACTGTAATAAAATAAAATAGGTTTTACACTTCATTTTTAACTTTTGTAGATGTGTCGTGTTTTCCGCCCACTGAGGTAGAAGTAGCGCCGTTCATCCAGCTCAAATAGATTTTTATTTGATGTGCTTTGACTTATCATCAAAATCTCCTGTGAAGCAGACTCGGGTGAATACAAGGTTGCAAGAGGACTGAAATTGGGACAGGGACACTCTGTTTGGGAAAGCAGTGGTGTTGCGTTCGTAGAGCCATGTTCAATGTGCGCCTAAGGCTGGTAGGCTGGAGATAGGAAGAGGTCAACAGGAGTAGAAGAACAATCGATTGAGCACGAAAAGTTGGAATCCCTGAGAGCGCATAGCTTTAAGGGATTTGAAAGGGAGATCCAATAAGAGTCAGAGTTTGGTGCTGAAGGGATTAAATCCGTGGAGCTCAATGCCATTGGATAGAAGGCAGAGATTTGATTCTTCGCAGAGAGGCAGGGCAAAGAGCTTCGGAGGCTACGAACAGAAATCTGCTGTGGGGTGGATCTACAAAGAGGATAAAGCCTAATCATGGCAAGAAAAAGAAATGGTCAGTGCCATTGCACCGAAGGTTACCAACAGAGTGTGAGCATGCTTTATTTGCCAATTTATCTGCAGTTTTGTTAAGAGATCGAAGGACATGGTAATAAAGATTGCCTTTCATTTGCTGGTCGAGAGAATGACATCGCTCAATAATTTGCTGCAGACTCAGATTTTGGGGTTTTCTGTTGCTTATCATCAGACCAATGATAATGGCAGAGTCTCCAATTATAATAGCCTTGGATATACCAAGCTTCTGAAGCTGGAGCAAACCTTGAAGGAGGGCGAAAGCTTCAACCCTGTTGTTTGAGGCATAGCCCAGACCCCATTCATATTCAGTTAACACATCTCCATTACCGTTGCAAATAAGACCTCCAGCCCCAGCCATTCTTGGGTTGGATTTGGAGGCTCCATCGAAAAAAAGATAATGAGTATTGCTGTTCCTGAGCCACCGAGCAAATTCTTCATCTTTCATCCTGATTTTCCAGCTACATCTGGGGTTGTCTCTGCTATTGGGGTCACTTCTTTTTTGTTCTATGCTGCTTCTGTCCAGAATATGCCCTATGTAATTCCTTTCTTCAACTGTTAGGTCCAGCACCTTCAGATTCCCATGACATTTTGTGGATAGAGTTTCCAAGTTGAGATTCCAGGCTTTGTTGTAGAGTTTTCTAACATTAGTTTCTGTGCCTTTGAAGATCATTCTGTTTCTTGCTAGCCAGATGTTCCAAAGAAGTGTACAGGGCAGGGCCTTCCAGACCCTTCGAGCTGTATTGTTTGCTTTTCTTCCCCACGGGTAGCTCTTTTTCCATATGTGCAACACTTCAAATATACTAGTGCCAGGCACCCATGGTGGATTGTGACTCCGGAAGGCTTCCTTCCAGCAGGCTGATGCAAAAGAGAAATCTATAAATAGATGTTGGGTTGTCTCTTCTTCATTTTGGCAGTTTGGACAGCGAGATGGTCCAATTATTCCTCGCTTTCTGAGGTTCTCAGCAGTGAGGACTTTCCCTTTTAAGAGGATCCATAAGAAGAATTTGATTTTTGGGAGAGTTTCATCCTTCCAAACAAATCTCCAATGAGCCCAGATTTCCATGGGATATTCGTTGATGCAGATCTGATGATAAGCAGCCTTAATAGTGTAGATAGTGCCTGAAGGATCCCATCGAAATTCATCAACAAGGTAGCGTTTGGAGGGCGCTAAACCATGAAGATAAGTTTTCAGGTTGTTGAAACTGTTTTCTACAACTGCTGGTATATGAGGGAAATTCCAACCTTTCCAGGTATGGGAGTGGGCTTCCCATTGAGAGATCTGGTCCAGAGTGTGAATACCTGCACTGTTGAATAGAGCTAGAATCTGCTGAGTACCGGGCCGTTGGATTATGGGTTGTTGCCCCATTATTTTGTCTTCTCCAATTCTTATGTAGCTGCCTCCTTTGGGCACTTTGGAAGTGTTTTGGTCAAGGAATGGTATAGCTTTCTTACACATCCTCCAGATTTTAGAGCATGCTCTGTTGGGGAGCTCATGATCTAAGAGCTGGTGCCTTGGGTGACTGAGGTATTTTTTCTCAAGAACAGTTTTCCACCAAGCATTCCTTCCAGTTATGAGTCTCCAAACCAGCTTGCCAGCAAAGGCGAGGTTTAGGAGTTTAGATGATCTGATTCCCAGCCCTCCATTCTCACACGGCTGGGTGACCTGCTTCCAGCTTACCAAGTTGTATTTTTTTTTTCGTTTCTCCCTCCTTGCCAAAGAAAATGACGAAGGAGAGCATCCATTTTGAAATGAAGGTTGGCAGGGGCTTGTAAAAGTGTAAAACAGTACAAGGGCAGGGAGGAGAGGCCTGCTTTCAGAAGAATTATGCGCCCTGCAGGGTTAAGCCAAGAAGTGCCCCAATGCTGTATCTTCCTTTTCATTTTGTCAATAATAACTTCCCAGGCTGTAGCTTTCAAGTTGCCGGAACTCACAGGCATGCCCAAGTAAGTAAATTGCTCCCAATTCAGCTTATAAGGAACCCCAAGGGTACGAGCAATCCTATGGAGAACTTGTGCCGAAGTGTTCCACCTATAAATACAACTCTTAAGATAATTTATCAGACCTCCAGAGTAGCTCATGTATTTTTCTAGGAGGGTTTTAAAACGACGAGCTATGATGTTTGAAGCTCCCCCCATTAGAAGAGTATCGTCGGAAAACTGAGAATGATTGATGTTCTTCACTCCATTATCAAATTTGATCCCGGTGATGAGGCCCATGCGACGATTGTAATCCAGAGCTCTAATAAAAGATTCAGCCATTAATATAAAGAGGTAAGGTGAGAGAGGGCAGCCTTGTCTAAGGCCTCGAGAGGATTGGAATGAAGGTCCGGGTCTGCCATTTAGAAGAGGGGAAATCCAAGGTCCTGTAATGCAGGCTTTGATAAGGCTAATAAAGGATGCGGCAAATCCCATTTTTTCAAGCACAGCAAATAGGAAGGAATGTCTGACACGGTCAAAGGCATTGGCTAAGTCTAACTTTAAGATGAAGCCTTTCTCATTTCGGGTTTGACTAGAGTGAATAGCCTCTTGGACAAGAAGGATGGAGTCCGAAATTTGCCTATTGGCCAAAAAACCCCCTTGATTTTCAGATATGAGAGTGGGGAGGATGGGTTTTAGGCGAGTGGCCAAGATTTTTGTCAAAATTTTATATGATGAGTTACACAAAGAAATTGGGCGAAAACGTGAGAAGGTCAAAGGTCGATTTTCTTTAGGGATAAGGGCAAGATGGGTAGCATTAGTGAATCCTCCAATTTTGCATTTACGTTGGACCCATCTTATCATTTTGACAAGATCTTTTTTTATTGTTCCCCAGTATGTTCTATAGAAACAGATAGGGAAGCCATCTGGACCTGGGGCTTTATCTGGCTGAAGAGCCTAGATGGCATCATGTATTTCTTCTTCATTGATCTCCTTAGCCAAATCTGCATTAATATCCTCATTGATTCCTTTGGGCATATGCTGTAGGAGGTCTGAATAATCCTCAGTTTCCTTTGTCTCTGTTAGGAGAGTGTTGTAGTAGGCTGAGGCAGTTTTCTTGATAGCTTCTTGGGTTTTTTGGGGGCAGCCTTCCTCATTGTTGATCATGGTGACATTATTTCTGACTTTCCGGACAATTGCTTTCTTATGGAAGAAGGATGTATTTTTGTCTCCTCCATGAAGCCAAAGCTGCCTTGACTTAATTCTCCATTTCTGCTCTTCTTCTCTATTAACCCGGTACAGCTGATAATATATATCACTTTCTAATGCTTTATCCTCTTGGGACAGCCCATGTTCCTCGATTTTCCTGTGAGTTTCTTTCAATTTATTTTTTAGCTCAGCTTTGACATTTTCTGGTTCTTTGTAATGCTGCTTCACCCAATCCTTCAGGGCGTGTTTTGTATTTTTCAGCTTGCATTCCCAAATGAATCCAGGTGATCCTTCTATATGATGATGCTAGGCTGTTTGGACAATCTGATCCACAATAGGATTGTTACGCCAAAGAGAGTTGTATTTGAAAGGCAACAGCCCCAAAGGACAATGTGCTTCAAGAACAATGCTAATGGGGTAGTGATCAGAAGCTGAATATGGCAGAATATCAGCATGAGCAGTGGAAAACTCAGAGAGGAAAGAAGTATTTACTAAAATTCTGTCAAGGCGCTCCAGATTGTTATCTCTTCCCAGCCTGCGATTGTTCCAAGTGTACCTCCGATTTTTTGGGATGATATCTACTAAATCACACTCTTGCATGATGTTTTCCAGCTTTGCTCTATAAGGATCATGCGAGAAAATGCCTCCTCTTTTTTCATTGGAATGTAATATAAGATTTAGGTCTCCCCCAACGATGATATTTCTATTGTCTTCAGTTTGGATGTCTTCTTGTAGTGTGGCCCAGCACTGGTCTTTATCTTTGAAATGGTTCGGAGCGTAAATGTTATAAATGACTATTTTCTTATCCTCTGCTTGTTTTTCTAGTGTGACTTTGATCCAATGTGGATTGATAGTTTTGGATGTGCATTTCCAAATATTTTTGTTCCACATTGTGGTGATACCGCCAGAAGCTCCTCTTGCTTCACATATTTGTCCCTCATAATGCCTGAACTGTTCTATAATTCTTGTCATCTCTTGCAATCTTTGCTTTGTTTCCTGAATCATTACAATTCCTGGCTTCTCATGATCTGTGAGATCTTTCAGGGAAGCAATTTTTGAGGGGTACCCTAGTCCCCTACAGTTCCATGATATAACTTTCATCATTGAGTATTTGGGTTTCGGAGGGATGCTCGTCCCCCTTGCTCCTTATGTGTTGTTTCTTTGCTGTTTTTCCCCAATATATAGGTTTCTATGGGATTTTGAGTTCCCATGGCGATGTCTTTTTGAGCATTTTCGTTCCTTTGTTGTTTACTTGATTTCCTGCCAGGTCCTTTTTTTTGGGGTTCTTGATTGATTCCATGCTCTTTCGAGGTGCTTCTAGTAGCTCAGGGTGGGGGGGGGCAAGGGAATGGGAGGGGGAGGATTGAGAAAGAGAAAAAAGGATGGGGGGGTCATTTTCAAGGGGGATCAGGGGGTCATTGTCAGGGAGAGAGAGGGCGCCAAAGGGATTTGAAGAGATCAGGGGAGAATCAGTGTCAGGTCCCGAGGTGGGGAGGATGGGTGGACCAAGAGGAGAGGAGGGGGGAGGGACAGCTGAGGAGGAGGCTTTGGGCGGAGCTGAAGGGGGAATAGGCTTGTGAGGGGCAGATTTGGGAGGAGCCTCTTCAAAATTTGCTTTCAATCCAGAGGTAGTCTTCTTTTTCTTAACAGTTTCCCATTATTCTTCTGATTGAGCAGGTTCAACATTAACAATTTTAGAACAGCAATTGGAAAAATGGCCGTATTCGTGACATACCTTGCATTTGAAAGGAATTTGTTCGTAGTCTAGTTGCTGAATATGCGTCCAATCGTCCACCTTTAGTTTGATTGCTTCTGGGAGGCCCTTGCCGAGATCAACTTCAACGCATATCCGCGCAAATGCCTGCATATTATCCTTTGGCTCACACCGATCAATGTATTTTCCAACAGCATTGCCGATGGCATGAACCGAGTCATCTCCCCAGCAGTGGAGCAGGAGATGCGGAAGACGAACCCAGACCGGAACAACATTAGGGACATCCAGCTCAGGATCGAAGTCTGGAGTCCATTTGTTCAGGTACAGACCACGAGAGTCCATGAAGTACGGCCCATTTCTGAAGATTAGATCCTTGTCTGCTCTAGATTCGAAGTGGAAAGTGTAATAACCTTTTCCACAGAAACGAATGGAGATTTTACCATTAACTTTGTCTACCCAGTTTCTTTCGATCCATCTTTGAACAGTTTTCGGGGAAGGCCATAGGCCTGTGAACTGACCGATGAGCCCTCGCTCAGCTAAAGAGAGAGCAGCCATTCGAGGTAACGTAGGAGGAAGGTCGACCTCTTGCAACCCATCCAGTTTCTTGACAAACTTGGACAGTGCAGGACGAGTTCTTTGAGGCTGAAGAGATTTGACTAAAGCGGAAAATGCATCTGCAGCGGACTGGTTACATGCATCTGCATCGGGCTGATCAACAGGGCCCTCTGTGGCGGCATTCGGAGTGGCCATGGAAGGCCAGAGGCCAGAGGCCCTCATACAAAGAGAAGACCAACAATGGGTCAAGCAGGTCATGGGAACGCGCAGGAGGCGCGCGTCAAAGAAAAATTTAACTTGATATTAGTAGCTCTTAGAACAACCAATTCTCACACAACCCTTACTACTAATACCCATGCTTATTTCTCCTTCATCGATTGCACAATCTGTCTATCTCTAATGGGAAAAAATATCACAAACTACCCATCAGCAAGTATTCAGTTGAAATTCAAGTTTGTTCCAACTAACACACATGTAAATGCCACATAATCCACTCTTGGTTTTACAAAATTCACAGCTACAATCATCGATAGAAAGCTGATTCTGACATGTTATATTTCTACATCGTTTGTGGCCAAAGATATCAAGGAGGAATTATTGAGTGACACTGATATTTGTATGCAAAAATTATTGAATACTTCTAACTAAGTTTTTGTGCACTGGAGTCAGGGGTAATATCCCTCCTGCCTTGTACAAACTTTTGCAAATGGAAAAATTATTCCGTAAATTGAAGACTTGTTGTGCCTTCAATGATTGTTGTCCTCTTTGAAATTTGAATTTGACTACTCTCTTCTGTGATCTCATACTTAAAGGATTCAAAATAAGTAATCACTGTTATTTGTCACTGATTCTCTCCAATGTTGATGAATAGAGCTACCTTGTTAACTCCATGGGATCATCCAACTATGAAAATACATGAAGTAGAACCCTTATTTCCTTCATTTTCATATTCTGAATTTCTTTTGCAAACCCCAATATAAACTAGTGGATAGCATGCCTCACCCACGGGATTAAAAATTGGAACCTAATATCATGGAACTAGCAACACACCTAGTAAAATTGGAAATGACCAGTTATGCAAACTCTTTGAGCTTGAAAATACAAGAGGCATATTCAACCTTGGACAATAGTTCTAGAATCGGTTGTGTCATCTATTCAAAAGCTATAATAGTTTTATATCATATCTTTTCCAACCATTAGGGGAATTTTGTGGTCTAAAATGGACCTCCTACAAAAAATGTACAACAAAAATAAACTTTAGAAGAACCAATAGGATTCAAGATGATGATGTCAACCATGGGGGATGATTCACCATTTTTTAAGTAAAAGGGTAAAAATATATAAAAAATAATAAAATAATAAAACTACTTTTTCAACTCGTATTTTCAACTTATCTCCCAAATTTTTTACTCAAATTTCGAGTGTGAGTACTTATTCGATGCAAAATTTAATTCCTCATCCAAGGAGTACCCATGTTGCATACTTTCGATGGACCGCGCTACAAGAAAAATGAGAAATACATAAAAAACATGATTACAATCACGTTTTTCATGTATTTCTCGTTTTTTGTGTAGCGAGACCCATAGAAAGTATGCAACATGGGTACTCCTTGGATGAGGAATTAAATTTTACATCCAACGAGTACTCCTGCTCGAAATTTGAGTAAACACTATGGGAGATAAGTTGAAAATACGAGTTGAAAAAGTGGTTTTTTCTTTTTTCCCTCTAAAATTTGATGATGTAATAAAATATTGTTTTATGATTTCCACTATTATTTTATAATTTCCTTAGGAGGCCCATTTTAGAACTCAAAATTCCCCTAATGGAGGAAAGAAAGGAAAAGTCTTAAGGATAGTATAAATGTGCATGTGTCCCTGGGCCATTAATGCTGGAGCCTTCCCAGATGTCCATGAGAGCCACTTTTCCTAAACCAACACAGTGACCCTAATTGATTCAATGAGATTACCATGGGTTGCATACCATCTAGATCCTGAACCTGGGTCATCATCAATTATCTGGCTTGCCACCAGATCACAACCCCACTATGGACATTACTCATGGCCTATGGGAGAATACTTTTTGTAATTCCTATTTTTTTTTTTATAATGTGCCCTGTTGGAAAATTTAGTGACAATAGCATAGGATTTGAAACATTGAAGTGTGTCATATGCTCTTCTTGCCCACCATTTATAGTTGTTTGATGAACATCCAAATCCTTCCAAGATAATAAAACTAAGCTTGTCTGAGGAATTTTACAAAGTTGAAGATACTTTATTGAAAATAGGAGTTCTATTTTAATAGATCCTTCCTGAGGAAATTATGGTATTGATTATCTTGGACATAAGTAATAGATTTTTTGAAGGCACTAGCATCTATAAGATATTTTAAACAATTACATCAATTAGCCTCTGGGGTATTTTACATTGCTATCAAATTAAATTCCCACTACCGTGCATTTTCATGAAATAAAGTTAGAAAGCTATTGCCAGTGGTGGACATTTGGAGTTTTAGTTGGAAAATTAGTCGTCTTCTAGTGCTTCTGCCTTTTCTTGTGCTTGGGTGTTGATGCTATTTATGTCCATACATATGCTCCTCCATTTTCAAATCTTTATGTTTATAATTTTATGGGCATTATTCTCTGTATATTGTGATGAAGACCCTTATAATGGAGTAGACTTTGGTAATACAAATTCAGAGTTATTTTCAATCAGGAATATGTTACTTCCGCATAACAAGGCTATCTGCTGAACAATTTTTGAGGATATGGGAAACTAATATATCACATAAAATCATAAGCAATTAAATAAATATCTGTTTTATTCTATCATACTATGTCTGCATTGGGGCATATTGCTAGAATCATGCCATGGATTCCTCTTTCTATCTAAGACAACTCCTACCTATCTAAAACACCATGTTCGGATATCCTTCACTTTCATATATTTGACTCCAATAGTGAGAATTTCTTTAAATTCAAGAAAGAGTTTTAACTTTTGACTATTGCAATCAACCTTGTATAACATGTTATTTGTACGATTGGAGTAATGAAAATTTCATCATGCATTTTCCATATCAATAGTGTTTTACGAGTGATAGAAATTGGTTTCAACTAAAGAGTTAACCAAAGTTGGTCAAAACCATCTTCCTTCCTCTGAACCATCTACCTTTCATGTTCAAGATATGAGGCTTGCAGTGCTGGAAGGTGATAAAGATGTATCTGACTATTTTGATGTATTTTGCTGCAAAATTCTAATCCAGGAGCTAGAATTAGCATAAATATGGTCTCTAAAGCTGGAGTTGGAGTGATAGAAAGTGGTGTAGTAAAGGGCCATGCAGATCATGTATTGATTTTAGGAAATTATGGTGGTACTAGAGCATCTTGCTGGACATGAATAAAAAATGTTGGGTTTCCTTGGGAACTTGGGCTAGCAGAGACTCATCAAAATTTGGTGGCTAATGACTTGTGTGGTCAGACAATTCTAAGAACATATATTCAATTGAAAACAGGAAGATATGTTGTCATATATGCTCTCCTTGGTGTATAAGAGTTTCGTTTCAGTACAACACCCATTATCAGCCTAGGTTCCATCATGATGTATAAATGTCAAAAAAACACGTGTACTTCAATGGTATGGTAGTAGAGAGATTTTATGTGAGGAATTTAGGTGCAAAAGCTTAACAATATATGACCTTAAAAAATTCCCCAGCTCAATATATTCCCCAACGGACCAATATGGCTATCAAAATCACTCACCCTGAGACTCATGAAGAGATGAAGTTAGGTCCAAAAGGCATGAAGTCAGATTTTCAAATAGGCAACAATGTTGTGTCATCAATTAAAGATTCCATTCCTCCATCACAAAGAATACCTACATAAATACCTCCACTTTCAGGTTCTATTTCTTTAATTGGTTCACGCCTAATGAATTTCTACTCATTGATGTCAGTTGGGTCATATGGTAACGTTTCATCTACTTTTCATAAACCTTTAAAGACAAAAGCTGACATATAAAATGATTCACACCCATTAACAGGAAAAAATAAACTGCCTACTATCCATTATGGTGAGATTCTGGATATATTGAAACCATTCCCACAGGCTTCAGAAACCACTAGCTCCAGTTCAAGTTCTAGATGGAAAGACAAACTCCTTGCCAGAATCTCTCAGCAATCAATCAAGTTATCTTACAGTTTCAGTTGTCAACAATGAAGATAATTTTAGTATACAATTTTCCATCATTCCTCCATTTGAAGTATTGAATATAGATAAAGCAAATGGAGTTAAACTGTCACCAGTGAACATGCCTGCTGCGACAACATATGATCTCTCTGATGGTACAATTTCAAATTTTTCTGTAGTTTCTACACTTGAGTCTGGATTAGATCATCATACTAGTGAAAATCAGAAAAAAAAAATATCTAAAAAACAAGCAAGTCTTTTAACAAATGAATGTTCAAATAAGATGACAAAATCTGTGCACAAGCCTAAAAAGCAACAGATGCAAAAAAATGTGTCATTGGTACGAATCTATTCAAATACGGAAATGGAGTCAAAATGAGAGGTGGTTGCAGAGGATTATAAACTTAGTGGTTCTCACAGGCAGGTGGAGGAGTTACTTTTGAGTTAGAATTCATCATCTACCTCAACAACGCCTTTAATGGAAACCCTACATAAGACAGTTAAAGCTATTGATGGAGGGGATAATTTTGAGCTAGCTATAGAAATAGTTATGCATTATTAACTAATAGAGCCTGATTCTAATTCCATCCTTGTGGTTCATTTAGAAATCCCACAAAATTTTAAAAGATAATATTTCCAAAGAAGTCATCAAGAAACATGGTTAATGTTGTGGACACTCCCTTGCTAAGGATATCATGAGTTTAACCATCCGTAGATGATATTACTGAAATGGATATTTCTAGGGGAGCCTTGGAGCCTTTATAAGATTCATAATTTGTGAGTGAATTGATAATTTCTTATATGTCTTCATATTCGGGAAACTCTGGTGAGGGATATGAAGGAAAAACAGAAACTTCTGGGCTAGTTATAGAGTTTTCTACAAAGGATGTTGGAGTAGTAAAGAAAACAGTAGAAGGTATGAAGTTTGATAAAAATAATGTTCTTGTAGGAACATTGAACAGCTCAACATGCAGTGAGGATGGCATTAAATAAGATTCAAAACTTAGAAATTTGAATAATAAACAATCTGAATTAATAGTGTTAATGCTAGACAAAGTTGCATCAATAATTTTGTTAATTTTGTAATTGGAGAGAAGAAAGATCTTGGAAATGTTTTCCATCTTGAGCATGGAATTTTTGTGGTTTCTGATTCCCCATCTGATTTTTCAAGTTCACTTGATGCTAACATAAACAAAGAACTGACTTATTTTTCCAATTCTGTCGTTGGAAAATAAAAATCTAGTTTGCATGTTGGGGAGAGAAAAATCAATGGAATGCATGAGAGTAGGTTGGAATATCAACTAACTACACATCAAAATGGCACAGTGGCCATTGACCAAAATCTGTTCAAAGAGAAAAAGGGTGAAGTGTTAGTTGTATATGAGCAGTCAACAATGGATACATGCAAGGTGTTTGAATGGGAATTACAATCAGAAGCTACAACAGTGCTCCCTAAAGTTCATATGACTATTTTGGAGGAAAAAAAAGTTTTTTGTCTGGTAACAAAGTTGTTGGCTGAAAACAATATTCCGTATATAGAAACAAAGATAGGGTTAACCATGATAGTGCTAAAGTACTTGGGGAAGGTTCAGCTGCAAATGTGAAGGCAATTGACACACAAGATAAGGGTCAAGTATCCACCACTAATAGTGATATTTGTGAAACATATGCTCAACTTTAGGTGTCATATTTTCCTGTTGAAAGTGAAGGCAAGTAGGATTTAGTAGCTATATTGACAGAAAAGGAGAATAAAATTTCTTCCAATGTTTCTATGAAGAATAATGTTGCAAATATTGGTGATGCTGCCAAGGTAGTTGTGAACAAGAAGAAGAAAAAGAAGATTTTTTCAGTAAGGAAAAAGCTCCAGCTCCCACTGGTGATTTATATAATGCTTATAAGGTTCAAGAGGAGAAGGAGGAATATGTGAACCTTCCAAAACCATCCAAATTAGTAACCGATGTTTTGAAGAGTAAGACTTCTTAAAAAAAGACCCCGAGAAGCAATTCTTGAAAGAAGTGGATGACTGGGAAGATGTAGTTGAGATTTCAATTCCTATGAATCAAGTAGATAATTTAGTTACTAAATGTTTAGGAGATAAAAAGTACTCCATAGATTTTTTTTTTTTGACAATCAAGGATTAGTGCAAAGATCTACCAATTCATTTTGAAATTTTTCCAGACACTGTTGAATTACTTGGAAATTCCCAAGCACTTGCAAGTCGTGTAGGAGAGGTTGATGAATTATAAAGCATTGCAAGAGGGCTTGAAAGGCATTTGAGTGGGAATTATCTACTTGAATTTCGTGGGAATAATATGGCCAGTTTGGATGATGATAGATGGGCCAAGATGGTGGTTTCTTTTGCTGCTGACTGTGATATGCGTATGGATGCGGGTCTTAGAGGTTCCTCTACTATGTTTCGACTTGGCCAAGGTTATAATAATGGCTTTGCAAGAAATAATTGTGCAACACAAGTGAGTATAAATGACATCCTTCCTGGAGGACCTTATGTGCAAGCACCATTTCCACAAGTTGTACTAGTGAGAAATAATTTTGATGCTTATAGCTGGTAGCGTGCTTCTGGTTCGTAGAAGGGTTTGATTCCTCCTCCACAGCTATCTCTACCCACAATTCATAAATCAGAGAACCGATATGAAGTGGGCAATGTTTCTAATGAGGATCGATTGAAAATTTGACAAATTAAATCCATCCTTAATAAATTAACGCCCCCAAAATTTGAATTTTTTTTTAACAGGTCAAGGAAGTGAACATTGACTTTACACCATGTCTTCATGGTATAATATCTCAAATATTTGATAAAGCCTTTATGGAGCCAACTTTTTGTGAAATGTATGAAAAATTCTGTTTTCAGCTTGCTGCAGGATTACCAGACTTTTATGAAGATAATGAGAAGGTTGTTTTCAAGTGAGTTATTTTGAAAAAATATTAGGAAGAATTTGAAAAATATGAAAGAGAAGAGGCAAAGGCTAAGAAATAAGAAGAGAATGGTGAAAAAATCCTTTCAGTAGAATAAATACGAGAGAAGAAGGCTGCAAAACAACGATGAATGCTAGGAAATATAAGGTTTATTGGTGAGCATTATAAAGAAAGTATGTTGGCTAAAAGAATTATACATGCATTCATCAAGAAATTAATTGGTGAATTTTAGCATCCAGAGGATGAAAATGTTGAAGCTTTGTGCAAACTGATGAGCACTTTGGTCATATGATTGACCATTCAAAGTCCAAGGAACATATTGATGCTTAATTCGATAGGATGACAAAAATTTCTAATAACCAAGGGCTCCCCTATAGGTTGAGGTTCATGTTGAAGGATCTGATTGATCTGAGGAGGAATGGATGGCAAAAAAGGGGGAAAGTTGAGGGCCCCAAGAAAATATAGGAAGTGCATCAGGATGTTGTGCAAGAACTAGATGGATAGGGAGGCTACTCTCGAGGTACCAATATGGGACATGCAGGTCGGAGACTTGTGATAACACTTGATCATGGTGTGAGAGGACCTGCAATGCCACCTTACATGGTAGGTGCACAAATGGGTTCACTTCCACATATGGGTGGGATTAAAGGGACACAACCCCATATGGGACCACATGACCATGGATTCATCAGTCAAGATGCTAGGATTTTAGATAGGGCTCAATTTGAAAATTGGTTTATGCGAAGCCCTTCAACACACAGAGATTTTGATGATGGCCACTTGACTCTTGGTCCTAAGGGAGGTCTTGGAAAATGAATAGGAGGGAGGGCTCAGCCTTTGCCATATGATAAGAGTGCTCTAGCAGATATTCCACCATTCACACATCTAAGTAATAAACAAATAGGTGTAGGTCTGATTTTAGGTTGCAGTTATGACCAAATGCCAATTGGTATGAGAGATGAAATCTTGACAACGAACTATGCTGCAAAAAAACCAAAAACATTTATTTACAAATTCATGTGTCCATGAAAGAAATTTTTTGGATAATGGCAGAGGAGAGTTTAAGAATTCATACTCACTAGGTGACAGAGGTGGGAAGAATGAAAATTTTGAATTTCAACAAGTGACAAGATTGTGCCAGTCATGGAAAAAACAAAGTGGTTGAAATAAGGGTCAAACCATGCTACCAATAGGAAAAGAAAATTTCACGAAGAAGGGGTGGGCGACATTCTGGTTGGTAGAAAAGGATCTACCAACATCACCTCGAAGAAGCACGTAGTTTCGAGTATAGTTTTCCAGGAGAGGTGGGAAGGTATGGTCGACAGTAGTTGGTGGAAGAACTGTGGCTTGCACTCAAGCCCGCACCTGAAAAAACAAAACCACAAGAAGCATAAGGTGGAAAATCACTAAGAAGGAAGCAACATAGGCTAGACTAGTCGACACCACTTAGCTGTTGAGAAACCGCGAGGGAAAATACAGGAAAATGACCGATATAACGGCAGCTGTCAGCATAATTAATTTGTGGTTGGAAGAGTGCTATTAGAGCAAGATAGACTTGTGTCAGTGTAGGTTTAGTAGCCACCAAACATGTGGTTGAGTAGCCTAGTTGAAGTCATAGTGACATGTCGTTAGACATAATATGACCGATAATTAGAGAAACTTCATTTGAAAAGCTGGGAAGCGCATAGATCGTAGTCATAGGTAAGCAGGTGGGCTGTTAGGTTGAGTGCAGGAGCCTGCATCAAAATTCTTGTGCCTACATAAAAAACAGTCTTGCCTTCAAAATGGTGCACATTCTCAAATATAGTTTTTTAATAAGAACACATTCTCACATGTCACATTTGGGAAAAAAGTTGTAGGGAATCTCCATAATTCTCTCACTACCGATGTCTTTCCTTGTACCAAATCACTAGAATTTGTGCATAGCCTTTACTAAATAGCCAATCATTTCTCTCTTCAACATCTCATAATTACAATGAAAAATTTACTCAAGATGGTGTTTATCAACGACCTTTACCTCATGAGAAGGTGTCTCATCTCGAGGAGCAATTTTATTATCAACAAGCCATTTTGAGGGAATATATAAAGAGGATGATAGAGTAAATTTAAGAGAGATAGTTAAAGATGACTTCATATTTCCCCAGTTTTGTAGGTGAGGTGGATAATGAGGCATTGATGGATCAAATAGCAAAGGAAGAATTACAAACAATTTTGCACTATTTCCAAAAGTATAAGAACCCTTAGCCACTTCACAGGACAATATAATTCTTCTAGTGGTTCTATGACTTCCTTCAAACAAACCAACTAAGAAGTGCTAACAAATTAAAATACACAGGCAGGATTTGGGAGCTTTCAATTCAACATTTTAGGCTTTAATCCAAAAAATTAGACAAGAATGAGATGATTTCAAACCCATATCATTATGTAATTGCATCTACAAAATCATTACAAAAATTAGTCCATGTAGGGTCAAAATCCACTAAGATGATTCCATGTCATTAGAACAATTTTGCATCCTTCCTAGGAAACAAATCCATTACGGAATAGGAGTAGCCCAAGAAGGAATTTATAACATCAAACCAAAAAAATTACAATCAATGTGAGTGAGTTCATCTTTCCAAGGAATATGATAGAGAAAACTGGATTTATTTAGGGCTACTCATCCATATAGGGTTCAATGTGCAATTGGTTAACTAGATAATGAATTTTATTTCCTCAATATCTTTCAATTCTAATTAGTGGCTCAGCCTATTATTCTATCATGCTTACAAGAGACCATGGGTAGGTATGACTAATGGCTCCTCTGCTATTTTTAACTGTAGAGTAGGTGGTCTCAATAGAGTTATAACAGAAACAAATTAGATTTAATTTTTATAGATATAAAAGATAAAAAAAAAAAAATTCAATGTCTTTGTTTGATTGTTACTTGACTATGCTGTGGGCAGGTTACATGAAATGTGATTGGAAAAAGGATGGGGAGACAATGTATAATATCACGTCTTGGATATGGGTCATTCACTTTTAGAGATCGATTAGCCACCTGAGCCATCGACTTTGGAAATGTTTCTAGTAGGAATTCCTATGGTTTTTAATGTTGTGATTATTTCACCTCATGGTTCTTTTTGGCGAGAATTTTTTTTAGGAATTCCAGACATGACATCAGTGGAGAGGTAAGCAATTTTTTTATAATTGCAATTTCCATTCCGTGATATCCTCCCTGTATTATTTGATTGTATTTTGGATGTTTCTTTTGATTTTGTTTTGTATTTTAACTATGAAATTGAAAATACTTAGTATCATGTTCATTTAAACAAAAGCCAAAGCTTGAATATGAAATTAGTATTACACTCTATTGATTGGAATCCTTATAGCTATTTTGTGTTAAAAAAAAATCATGACTATCAAAAAAGGTTACTTTCATGTTGTTATTTGAATACATGTTGTTTATGTACTTGACTAAGTTCATGCATTAGAAAATGAAATGTTGTTGTGAAGAAAACGACAAGGATTAAACATCACACCTCATATTGTTTGTTTTCACAAGTTATCTAGAACTTGAGCTTTTTACCATATAGCTTAGTTGACATGATTTTTCCTAAGCTTTCCTTGAAATTTTCATACTAAGTAACTAAGGTGTTATTTTCTATATATGGTGAAATTTTATTTGCTTTGTTTATACAGGTTATTTGACCACATTATAGTGGCCATTATCGCCCCAATGAAGAAAATTTGTTGGAGTTTCTTACTTGTATGGGGAAAAATGGCTTTGACATTGCTGATGTTGAGGTATATGCCATATAAACTATTTATAGTCTAATTTAGTTTATATTCTAGCGTTCATTTTATTTCATGTCTTACACTCTACATTGTATCTTATTTTGTTTTCATAAAATGAACTCATTATCAATGGTAAGAAGCAGGAATTGAAAAAAGAGGGGAGCAATAACATTGCAGCGACAAATGCAAAAAGAGAGAGAGGAGAACTGGTCTGGTGATACCCTTAGAGTCAATATCTCACATAAGATACACATATAATTACTGATGGTCAAGTATTCAGAGTTTGTTAATTCACCTATAATGCCTTGACAACACAACGATAATTTTTTGAAGTGATGAAACATCATTTCGTGTGTAAATTGTAATCCAAAAAATGTTAAGTTGGAAACCCATATTGTAATACTTTAATGTTTCATATAATATAATTTGTGGTTGAAATTATTTATAGTTTCATTTTTAGTATTGTAATTAACATATGCAACTTTGTGTTTTCATATTAGATGAACATGCACATTGTATGATATTTTTTTAGATCATAAAAATTAATTTATGTTGATTAATATGTTGAAAATATTGTCATTGATGGAAAAGGAGCACAAAGGAGCAGGACCATGACAACAGAGTAGATTAGATTAAGATGAAATGGTTGCAGAGAAAGAAAGTAAAGTGGCAGAGGGGTTCACCTCTCCGAAATCCATTTGATTATACAATCTGGAGAGAATTCTGGTTCGTTTGCTTGAGATCGGGCAGTGTTAATTTATTTATGGTTATTGAGTTACGCAACAGAAAAAAGGGTTTTAACCCTTTGGAAATTCATTTATTTATGGTTTTCTATGTAGCATCAAGAGTTATTAACCTCCGTAATAAGGGTTCGGAAGAAAATTAGAACTCTGGTTCTTTGGTTAAGAACACAGTGATAATCAGTCTCTGTTTATTGAGTTATGCAATGAAAAGGAGGTTTTTCATGAGAAATTAAAGTTAAATGAAGAAGTGGTGAAAATCTACATTTGGACGCGATTTAAAACAAATTTTGAAGGACAAGTAGTGTTAGAGAAACCATACAGCGCCTCTTTTGGCATATGAGCAGTTTTATTAATTTCGAACGCGATCGAATGATATTGGGACATGTCACGAGTGCAATACCACCCATTTCGCATCGCTTTTGGTTGATAATCTACGGAGGTGGAATGAACGCGATTTCCGTCCAATTAGATCTGTGGGGGATCTGACGGTGTTCGCGTCGGTAATTGCATGGGGTTTAAAACAAGGTATGTTAAACGTCATGCATCTTAGTTATGCGATAACTGTTGGATTAGTGAGTTGGAACACGATCAGGCGTCAGTCGTCAGATGTATGAGCCTATGTTATTTTGTTAAATTGTGGGCCATATATGATTTAACGTGCAAGCATGCCTCGACATATGTGCGTCCTATTGATAGGCAAAAGGGTAAGTTATAAAGTATTATGTTAAATTTATAACATAAATTTTAAGCTCTGGAAATATTATGGAGAGGCACGATGAAATTAGGTATGGACTCGATGGTGTATGCAATGAAGTTTTATTAAGGGTTTGAAGTCTAGAATTATTTCCGAAGGTCTAAATATTTCGAAGTTTCTTGATATTTCCAAAGCATTAATGATATTTCAATGGAGTTTTATTGAAGTGGTTGAATTTTGGAAATACATTACCGAGGGGATTTTAACCTTTGTTTAAAAGTAAATTAATCATTTCTGAAGGTTCTGATATTCATTCCGAAAGGGTTTAAAACATTGGGTTAAAGTGAGTCATATTGTTCCGAAGGATAAAAAGGGGATTTTGCTTCCGAATATTATAAAAGTGGATTATAATGTTATGAAAGGGAAAAGGGAATTTTAGCTTCTGTGGTGCATTTTATTAAATAAATAAATCAGATCATAAATCAGAAGCAAGTGCGATGAATGCAATGCGATGTGATCGCATATCGCAATCGGGGCAAAAGAAAAATCACACAAACACAGTGGTCACATAAAATGCAAAGTCCGATATGATAACATGGCAAGTGACGTGGCAAGTGATGTGGCAGCTGACGTGGACCTGACCCCACAAATCGCAAATAAATCAAGATGACATGGCAATATGACATGGCAGTGACATGGCGATGACATGGCAAGGGTGACGTGGCATGATGACATGGAGATGACGTGGACCTGGCCTGCATATCGCAAATCGCAAGATCGGAGGGGTGAAGATTGTAAGAGAAAAGTTGCGATGCAAAGGATAGAAGCGATGCGATGTGTTGATGCAAAGAGACATGTGGCAGCACAATGCTACATCGTGCATCAGTGATGGAAAGTCCATCACATACCGCGAAGTGGCGAGGTGATGCAATGCGAGGAATGCGATGCGTTCGAAAGTTACGATGCGAAGTAGCGATAAAGTCAAATGGGACCCATCGCATATCGCATATCGAGAGATCAGATGGGCAAAGGCACATGGAAACGCCGAAGTGCGAAGTGCGATAAAGAGAGCAGATGCAATGAAGACCAAAGTTGAAACCTAAAAAATTTCAAGTCCGGAAGTATGTGGATTTCCTTTGTTAAATCGTTTTGAAGAGCAAAGGAGGAGTATAACGTAAAATAAAAAGAAAAGTATGAACGTGGTAGAAAGGCTTGGGTAAGGACTCGACATAGAGAAAAGGGCAGAATCATGTGTTTAGAAGATCGATGAAGGTTGATCATGGCAAGGAAAGGCTCGCGTAGTTAAAAGGACCTGTTCCTGTGCAGAACAGTTAGAAATACAACAACAGAAACTGAAAAGATAGAGATAGTAGCAGAAAATGCAAATGTATGGCGAACCAAGAGCCGAAAGGGTTGAATTGAAATGTTTGATTGTAACTGTAAATGTATTATCGAATTTCTATTGTTTGTGATGCAAAGGCAAGTATCCAAAGGCAAAGAAAAACTGCACTGTTATACACAAATATATATACATTCTGTTATATTATTCTGAATGTGTTGGGCAAGAAAATGAGAAGGGGGAAGGCAAAGAGTCATACCTGTTCATTTCGAATTCCCTGTGGAATGCAAATAGTTATGAGGTGATCCCTATAAATAATGTTACCAGCATATGCATAGAGAGGTTGAGAGAATGAAGAAATGAGTGAGACAATGTAAGAAGAATAAGGAGCAGAAAGAGGAGTTGTGAAGATCCATAGATGATATAAATAAAATTTGAAGGCTGGAAGGACAACAGTAAAGAAGGAGAAAAACAGAGCTAATAACCAGGTAAATAAACATATGATTTTCTTGTACAGTGAGGAAGTTGGTGCTTCCATGTCAAGTTGTAGCTTGATAGAAGTCTAGTTGTAGCTGGCTGAGGTAGGAGCCTCCTGTAGGTTGTAGCCTGGAGAAAATAGATGGGAGTTGGAGCTTCCTTGCAAGTTATAGCTTGTAGAATTGAGGTAGTAGCCTCCTGTAGGTTGGAGCCTACAGAAAATCAGTGGTGAGAGGGAGTTGGAGCTTGGCTTTGCATCACAACAATAATATGATGTGGTTTTCTCCCTTATGGGTTTCCACTTATATCTGTTGTCTATGTGCTTGATTATTATGTGTTGAAATTCTATATTTAATCTGCTTAATACCTAATGCTCACTTATTATGATTGGTGTTCCATTGTATATTAAGCTGATCACGAAATGAAGATGTAAATAAGTATAAAAGAAATTTTTACAAGACCATGAATGTGTTAAACTGATTCACTCCCCTCTCAATTTAACCAAGGGTTCAACATAATAATGAACACAAAATCACTTAAAAACTACTAAATTAGTAGTTTATATTGATTAATGATAAAATGAATATATGACTAAATTAGTCATTTATAATGATTATTAATGAAAGTAAATGAAATGAATATAAACTACTACATTAGTCGTTTATATAATGAATATGAAACTACCAAAAAAAGATAAATGACTACTGTAAATGATAAATTTGTGATTGCAAATGATGACTAAATTTTTCATATATATGACTATTTGAAGCTAATTTATAGTATCTTATAACATGACCAAAATTTAGTCATATTTCTTTGGTCATTAATTGGTTTCAAACGATGACTAAAAATTTCATATATATGACTATTAGTAGTTAATTTACAGTATCTTATAACATGACCAACATTTTGGTCATATTTCTTTGGTCATTAATTGGTTTTCTCGGGTGATCATATAGTAATATATTTTGTTGTATATTTGGTCATTAATTGTGACAATTAATGACCAAATCAATGAATAAATCAATGACCAAATTAAAGACCAAATCAATGACTAAATTAATGATCAAATCAATGACTAAATTAATGACCAAATCAATGATTAAATTAATGACCAAATTAATGACCAAATATACTACTAGACAACAAAATTGAGATAACCAATTAATGACTAAGATAAAAATGACCAAAATTTGGTCGCGTTATAAGATACTATAAATTAGCTACTATTGGTCACCAACTAAAAAATAGTCGTTTATATGCAGATTTTAGTAATTTTTTTAGTAACTAATTAGCCATTTTTTACTAGTGTGCGCAATATAATCAGAAAGAAAAGGAAAAAAATGTGACCCGTGCCTTCCCTTTTATAGTCAACCCTGTTGGGTGATAAAAGGTTCTTTTTAAACTCCTAATTATCCTCACATTAATTATCAATCCGGGAAAGTCCTTCTATTTCAAGAGTGTACACAGTATGTGGCTGCTATTTAAATCAAAGAGTAATGTTTCATAGATTGCAGTATAGATATTTTAATACAAGAGTAAACGGATGCAGCAAGGAAATTCTAATTGTGATTAAATGAAAACTCAATCCTCTAATGAAATCAAATCCTACAGCATTTCAAATAACAATAATATCAATGAAGAGTACAGTAGTGATAACCCTTCTCTTCGAAACTGATTAAATCTAAATCAAATGCATTCTTCAGTAAAACAACAATGATATCAATTTGAGAGTATAACAGAAGTAGTTAATACTCGTTACAATTGATCACATTGAGCAGAATTATTATCTAAGAAAATCAATCCGAAAGTGGAATGAAACTAAATAAATCACAATACTGTAAATTATATAAAACAAAACTATTCAGTCAACACAGGAAAATAATGAACAACAAAGGAAATAGAATCATAGAAAGAGATAATATTATCAAACCATCACACTTGCAATAATCGAAAATGTATGACACAGATGAAGCAATGATTTCCACTGGGCGCCGAGCCCTCAACCACCAGCAGGCACTGCTAGATTACTTCAGATGATGTGAATGAAAACAACAACATCAATTAATCATCGAACTTGAGTCATATTACAATGTAATTTTGTTCTTCAACTATATAGTCTGCAATTAAGCTTACAATTTGGAAAAACAACAGGCGTCCTTGTCTTCCTACAATCATTTCCTTTTATAGTCAGAAAGGGTAAAAAGTGAATAGTAAATGTGATCCCTCACGATTGGGAGATCCTGAGGGATTCGCAACCAATTTCCATCTTTAAGACATCTTCCTCTATTTCGTGCTGATCTCATTGATTCATTCTTAGCCTTGTCCGCAATAGATTCATTCCTTTCTTTGCTTGTCGGATTTGGCTGTGCCAATAGCAAGGAACAACAATCGTTCCTTTTCCATTTTCCTGCATAAATAAGGGTGAACGTTAGTTAAATCACAACTGTAATCATTCCTCATTTCTTACCATAATTCCTTAATATATTAGTGCATTAAGACATGAAAAAGATAAGAATTAAGGATAAAGAGGATGAAATTACTAGCAAATACATACCGATTTTGCAACCCATCATACTCCCCTACTTACTCTGTTTCATGTCCTCATGAAATAAGTAATTCTGATGGAGTGCAGTTAAAGAGTAGGCTAGATAAGGGGCATCAAAAATTTGTCTGAAACCATGATGTTTAGCTAACAATGCAAAAGCGGTCCTTTCCTCTCCTTCAAGAAATTCATAGGTGGCCCGGTAACCTTCGGGAGGATACCAAATGATAGGGCTACGAAACCGACAGCCTAACCAATAAGGTCCCTCTCTTAAGATGATATTGCTATAGGAGATAAAACGATCTGCAACTACTTTAACATTTCTATAATGAAATGGCTCTCTATCCTGAACACTACCAGCAGAGACCACCCACCTAAGCTTGGATGAAATCATAGAACTTTATCAAATGGATTGAAAATATGACACTCCAGTCTATACAATTCATTTATGAATAGGCCCTAAGACTTGAATTACTCCTTCCCATTTCATCAGACTCTTTTTGTTGGCAAGCATTTGCAAAGGATTCTTGGGTTCACTTCTCACCATAAGATCCAACCCATGCTCTTGTTTTTGGAAGGCGTTATGAGCTTTGAACCATTTAACTTGATTAACTGCAAAAGAACTAGAGTCTTGGAACTAAATATCTCCCACGAAAGAGTTGGGGTTATTTTCCACTTCATCTGCTAATACAAGATTTTGCAAGTAAAATTTGCATAGCAACCTTTGAACCTTTACACCATACAGTTTGCAATAACGTATAAAATCTTCGACTGTGTTTAATTAAATTGGTTTTCCAACTGTTGTGGCTTTAATTTTTAACAACAAGTATCATTCTAGTAGAAACACGGAATAATTAGTAGCGAGAGCCCTACATGCCAAGACATCGTGATGCCCGGGATAACCTCTAAATCCACTTCACAACTCTCTATGTGTACATAAAACTCCTTTTCAAGTTTTGCCCAAGCAATTTTAAATATGGCAAAGTAAACACCATGCAAAAGTTTTCAATCTCCATACAATTTCTGGGGCCTAAACCATGACCAATAGCACTCCCAACAATTGCAACACCTATGCATATAAAATTCTATAAGAGGAACTTTGGCTTTCATCATCAAAATTAAAACCATGTAATACGACCCATCTTGTGATTAACTATTATATGGAATAACTTAATAAAACCAGGGCTTGTTATAATATATATCAACGGTCTCCAAGTCAGAGGTTATAAACACTAATATAAAGCCCCTGAGCCATTAGCAATGTAAATTTTGACCTTTAATATAACTCAACGCGCCAACCCATAATACGTCTGGCCACAACAGCCTTTCAAACCTTGGTTTATATCGAAATATTAAAATAAGAATTGAATAGGCCCCCAATTCATGAATACATAAGTCGATCATCCACCATTGACTTAACAAGGATTAATACCCCACATTAACATGGAAATCAATTGGGCCCCAGTGCCCTTACCTTGAATAATTGTTGGATAGATCTAACGGTCCACCATTTGTCGCTCTCCAAGCCTCGATCGAACAGAAACAATTGAATATCGCGTTTTTAAAGCCTCCGAGCATTAACGCTCCAAATTTACGCGATGAGAGTGGTTTCTGAATACCACTCTTGGACGTGTGTCAACCAACGACTATAATCGCATTTTTTTGAAAAAATCAACTTACCACCTTAGGAGTTGTGTGATACCACCGGATTTAGTTCTTGAACCCGCTTTCATTGTTCATTAGTCAGAGTTCCGTTTCAGGGTTCCGCTTCTAATTCATCAACATTGCGCCTCAAATTAACTGCTTCCTCTTTAAATGTTGTTTATCTTTCGACTCTGCTACACTCTGCAATCGAATCATTTGACTGAACTGATGCTATGGATTAAGCCAATAGCATTCGAACCCAGCTACCAGAGGTTCAATATATTTTTAATAATTGGGTTTAAATTTCTCGAGCTCGTCAACAACCGGGTCAAACCTCATTGACTCTATTGAATCCTTCGCACAGAGGCTTAAGACTGCAATTCGTTGAAGTTGAAAGGGCACAATTAGCTCTTCGCGCATAGAGAATTAACTTAATTATTTCATAATATAATAACGCAGGAGATAAGAAAGGGTCGAATCCCCTCTTGATCATAGAGTGGTATCCTAATCTCAATTCAATCTAGAGTGTATCCAACTGCCGAATTACAATTCAGCTTCATTCCATGCAGGCTCACTTTAACTCTATGTTTCCATTTTCCTGTCAACCACCGCACTCAAGAATATGTATCAGTAGGATATAACTAGCAGATACCTATCATCAATTTCACTGTGATTTCATTTAACTGTGCCTTTAACCCAATTGGTCCTAATTCGTTCTAGATACACAGTAGAAAGTGAAAGAAAACCCAGTTTATTCTGCACAATGTAAACTACGATTTTGACTCGTGCCATGTGAATTATAATTCAAATTAAGAGTCCATTGAATCGATCCATTCTGTGATCGACACAACCAAATTATCCTTTGCAATTCAATATCAAACAAGAAATTCCACATAATCAGTCAAAACACATATAATTCAGACTAATTTCCTTCATCAATATTTACAAATGTCATCAGTTACAAAAGCCCCTCGGTCTTGGCCAGATATTCATGACAGTGGCCATTATCCTCCTACTCTGCCTCTTGAATAGTTATCCTCCAGACCTACCTCTTTAATTCCTTTTGGCTTACATTTATACAAATAGATCAGGAATCGATTCAGTTTCTTTGATGACAGCTCCCCAAAGACTCTTGGATTTCCCAAGCTCCTATTTAGACTTATTTCCTAAAACAACTGAAACTGACACTTCAACTTCCTACTTACTCAACTTCCCTCATGTTCTCTTGAGCTTAGAGAACATTTACAATTCCTCACCATTTTATTCAAAATCACTAATATTTACATGAGAATATAAAAACACAAGACCCCCCTATGTGTACTTAGATACAAAGTATGGTATTGTGCCTAATGCCCTTGCATCAGACTCCCAAGGTTCAAATTGTTCATGATCTTCTGATCATGTGTCTTTAATCTCTACCTTTTGGATCCCATACTATGTTTTGCTGCTGTCCATCAGCTGCATCATTCTTTAAATGCTCTTCCCTAGGTCTCCATGCCTTGTTCTGCAAATTACCTCCAGTTATACTTTCACAATCCCTTCTTTTCTTTCCTTTGCCAAAACTCCTCTGCTTGCTTGCTACTGGTTTCTGCTCTGGAGACACCTTCATCATCAGTCTTCTGATGTTTTCAATTTATTTGTTCAGCTTATCTCTTTTCTGGAAATTCCTCTGCTCACTGCTGCCTTCAAATGTTGTTGCTGTCAATACTGCTACTGTTACTATCTTAAAAAATTTTTTTGTTGATGTCAATGTTGCCTCACTGATTGTGGCTAACATTATCTTTTCTCCTGCAGATGTCATCCTCCATGTTGCTGCCTCTGTGGCTGCCTCCCAAACTTCTTGTCCCTCTGCAACATGATTTTTCCCATCATCTGCAAAATTTATTTTAGAAAATAAATCATCAATCAATTTTCTTCCTCTAGTAACATACTCATTCAGTACACTAGTAAACATATTTAAATTCTACAAAATAGTATCTTCTCCTCTTTCCTTCACAGCTTCAAGAATTTCCAATTTAGTGTCTGCAACCTCTTTCTCTTCTCTAAATGTTCCCAACAAACATTGCAGCCACCTCTTTTGTACTTGCTTCATATCTTCAACATGTTGCAATTCAGTCTTAGCATCTTTCTCTTCTTCTTGGGCAATCTTTAGCAATTGCCTTTCATCCCCTTGGTTGATTCTGGCAATCAAACCAAGTTCTTAAAGATCTGTATTCTCATCTTATGTCAACATAGAATGATGATTCTTCCTTACTGTGTTAGTCTTAACAATCTGCCCCACAATCTTCTCTTGGCTATTCAGACAAGCCAATATTTCTCTGTCACCAACAGTGACAAATTTCTGCATGACTATTCCATCTTCTTCCTTCTGCAACAACATTTCTTCTCTCAAGACAATTCCAAAGGATGAATTGTCTTCTGCATCACATTTAAACACAGACAATTTGTCAGTTTCAAAATTATAAGACCCACTGGCCTCATTTGATGACCTAGTCATCAAAATTTCTCTCTGCAATTCTAAGTCTCTTTCAAGACTCAGAAAATCTCCATTATCTTTCTTCTCAACTTCTAGAGTTATCTCCACTGCTCTAATCACCATGTTAGAATGATGACTCTTCACTATGTTTTCAACCAACATAGTTTCTCTTTCATTCAATCCTCTGACAGATTTCATTTGTTGTTCTTCCTCTTTGCCTGTATGATTAGCACATGAATCATCAGCACTAAAATTCCAAGGCTTCAATACTTTCTTTTCCTCTGACAACACATCAGTATGTTGTTCAGAACTTCCTTCTAAATCCTCTATCAGCACATCAATATGTTGATTTTCACCTCCCATGAGACTGTCAACTAGTCTCTTATTTTTTTCCTCATCTGCTTCATGAATGCTATCCATGAAGTCCTTCCTGCTCTGTTTCCTCAGCAAACTATCTCATGCATAGGTCCTCTACTTCTCCAATTCTCTTCTTCGAAAATCCAACCTCCTATACAATTCAACAACTTCAATTGGAGTAGACTTCGGAAACCTTACATAACCTTTTATACCTCTGCTTGCTCTTGACCAATCATCTACTGGTCCTTCTCTCTCTACTTCAATATTCTGCTAAATATTCTCATTGGAATCTTTTGTCTTCAATTCTTCTTGAGATCTTTCTATCTCATCATTGATCTGAATAGATTTCAAATTCAATGTCTCCTCCTCAACAAACTTTAAAGTTTGTTCATCTCCTTGTGATGTACATTCAAACATACACAACTCATTAGTTTCAAAAACACAAGACTCTTTAGTCTTGGCTGATTTCTCAAGCACTGCCCTTTGAACAGATCTGCATGTGGAATCTTCAAATTCCATCCACTGACTCAAGAACTATAAGTTCCTATTCCTCTGAAGAACCTGCCATCACCTTATAATTGTCAGATTCACAAATACAATTCTTTACATCATCTAGCTAATATGGACTTGTCCAATAATTCAGGAAATCCTTAATGACTTCCTCTTCAGCAAGACAAGCTTCTTGCTGCCTCAAGTCTTCACCATGCATCACAAGATTTCTTGCAGATCCCCATTATTCATCTGTATTCTGCTCTGCTTCACAAGTAGAAACTTCTTTTCTTAACTCAGCTGCTCTGAGTTCTTCTTTCAGTAAGGCAATCTCCTTTTTCCTCAACCTCAACTGTAATGGTTTCCATTTCACACTCTTCTTCATGAGCCAACCAACTGTCTGGTTTTCCTCTATCATCCTCTCCAGTTAAAGCTGCTTACTGATCTCGGATATCTCTTTCCAATATTCTTCATCAGTGATTTTCTTCCTCATGCCATTTGCTTTGGCATCTTCCCTCACTCTTCTGTTGTGGCCTCTCTCAGAACCTCTGCAATCTCTGTTGTGGCTATCAGTAGCGATTTTCTCCTCCATGATTTCTTCACTCAAAATTTGCACTCAACAAGCTCTCTTGCTGCAGCTTACCTCACCAATCCCTTCCTCCGGATCTGGCTTTTGGCGAGTACTAGTCCCCTTCTACTGGAACCTTTGGAGCACTCTCTTTTGCTCTCTCTAGGCTTCACTTTGCAACTTTTCAAGAACACATATTTTCTCCTCTATTGGGAATTCTCCAGGTCCTACCACACTTTTTCTTCACTCAGAATCCATTTCTGGAATCTTTTATCACTTCTCCCAAAGCTGTGATCTGCCTTGGCTGAGATTTCTTCCTCAATTTCTTGCACTCTGAATTCTGCAAGAAATCCTTTAGACCAGAGTTAAACACTGCTCATAAACTTACCTTCTCTTGAGAACACTGCAATTGTCCTCTCTATTCAACCTTTAGCTGGATATCAGGCTCACTTCCTTCACCATCAAAATCTGTCATTATCTTTCTACAACCATCATCCTGCAATCATAAATCTCAAGTCAGATTTAAAATTATTTTACCTGCAAGATCTTGTTCTTCACTTATCTCTACAAATCCTGTTCACTGCAATTCTGTGTATCTCTGCACATCAGATTTCAGAATCTGATCTTCTTCCTTCAAATCTGGAATCACATGCACTGTATGCACATCACCATCACATCTGTGTTCACACCTTCAGAATATACCTTGTCAATCTTCAAAACACCTTACTTTCAAATCTGCAATCACTCTTAGACAGATTTAACTTCAAATTTTATTTTACTTCAAACAGAGCTATTGCTAATGCTCTGATACCACAATGATTCCTGGGCTAACCTATAAATCCACTTCATAACTCTCTATGTGTATATAAAACTCCTTTTCAAGTTTTGCCCAAATAATTTTAAATCTGGAAAAGTCAACACCATGCGGAAGCTTTCAATCTCCATACAATTTCTGGGGGCTAAACCATGACCAACAGAACTTGCAACACCTATGAATATAAAATTCTATAAGCGGAACTTTGGCTTTCATCATCAATAGTAAAACCATGTAATACGACCCATCTTGTGATTAACTCATATATGGAATAACTTAATAAACCCAGGGCTTGTTATAATATATATCAACGCTCTCCAAGTCAGAGGTTATAAACATTAATATAAAGCCCCCGACCCATTAGCAATGTAAAATTATACCTTTAATATAATTCAACGTGCCAACCCATAATACGTCTGGCCACAACAGCCTTTCAAACCTCGGTTTATATCAAAATATTAAAATAACAATTGAATAGGCCCCCAATTCATGAATACATAAGTCGATCATCCACCATTGACTTAACAAGGATTAATACCCCAAATTAACATGGAAATCAACTGGACCCCCGTGCCCTTACCTTGAATAATTTTCGGATAGATCTAACGGTCCACCATTTGTCGCTCTCCAAGCCTCGATCGAACGAAAACAATTGAATATTGCGTTTTTAAAGCCTCCGAGCATTAACACTCCAAATTTACGTGATGAGATTGGTTTCTGAATACCACTCTTGGACGCATGTTAGCCAGCGACTATAATCACATTTTTTTGACAAATTCAACTTACCGCCTTAGGGGTTGCGAGATACCACCGGATTTAGTTCTCGAACCCTCTTTCACTGTTCATTATTCAGAGTTCCGTTTCAGGGTTCTGCTTCTAATTATTCAACATTGTGCCTCAAATTAACTTCTTCCTCTTTAAATGTTGTCTATCTTCCGACTCTTTTTCACTCTGCAATCAAATCATTCGACTCAATCGATGCTATGGATTAAACCAATAGCGTTCGACTCCAGCTACTAGAGGTTAAAGATATTTTTAATAACCAGGTTTAAATTGCTCAAGCCCATCAACAACTGGGTCAAACCTCATCGACTCTATTGAATCCTTTGCATAGAGACTTAAGACTATAATTCGCTGAAGTTCGAAGGCATAATTAGTTCTTCACGCAGAGAGAATTAACTTAATTCTTTCATAATATAATAATGTAGGAGTTAAGAAAGGGTTGAAACCCCTCTCAATCATACAGTGGTCTCCTAATCTCAATTCAATCCAGAATGTATCCAACTGTCGAATTACAATTCAGTTTCATTCAACGCAGGCTCACTTTAACTCTTTGGTTCCATTTTCCTATCAACCACCGCACTCAAGAATATGTATCAGTAGGATATAACCAACGGATACCTACCATAAATTTCACTGTGATTTCATTTAACTGTGCCTTTAACCCAATTGATCCTAATTCGTTCTAGATACACAATAGAAAGTGAAAGAAAACCCAATTTATTCTGCACAATGTAAAATCCGATTTTGACTCATGCCATGTGAATTATAATTCAAATTAAGATTCCATTGTATCGATCCATTCTATGATTCTGTGATCGATCCATTCATGGCTTGCACCTCTCAAGGGAGATGGACATTCGGTGTTGCCAGCATTCTCAGGAGATTGGATTGTTTCTTCATTAAAATTGAGTGGGCTTTCGGTCTGCATATAATTACTCATATTGACTAGGACCTGGGCAAGGTCGAATCATGCAACAAATCCTCTTGGGGGTCCATGCTTGGTGTTGAGGGGAGTCCTGATTCATTTCTTTGTTAGTCTGAATGCTCTGCTTCTTCCTCATGATATTATTCAGGAACACCCTGGTCTTGCGGTTCTGGCTGCAAGCATTGTTCTCTTATCAGGCTAGATAATTCTATCAGTTGGCTGGTACTGCCTTGAGGTTTTTCGGCCACTCCTGCTCCTGACCTCAACCTTGAGGATCGTCTACGCTTTTGCGGGATAATATTGTCTTGAGAATTTTCATCCATTCCTGTCCTCGACCTCATCCTTGCGAACTGTCTGCATTCTTGAGGTATGTTCCTTGAAAGGGAAGTGCTTTTCCATTTTCGAGCCTGGTTAGATGCAAGCGGGGCTAAACCTCCTTTCAGAGCTGAAAGTAAATAATCCCAGCTTGATTGCTACTGGGAAAGGTTATGGATGACTACTAGCCTAATCAAATAGTGATGGCTTACCACAATTTCTACATGTTGGGACTTTCTTAGTCTCTCAACAGTGTCATGCAATAAAGAGTTCAACAATGAAGGTAAATTAACAAAGAATTTTTGTTTTAAAACTTCTAAAAGTTTCAGTTGACGTGACCTTACCACATATTTTTTCCCGTCGAATGTAATGTAATTCTGCACGATTTTTTCTAGCTCCCCCCATGGTTCTTCAAGAGAGGATGGCCAAATGCCCTTACCCTTTTTGACCAGCTCTTGTCCTTCATCTTTGAAAACTTCTATAGCATCCTGCAGCTTCAATCCTTGCCAGACCACATAGGTCCCTCTGCAGGTAACCCGCATGCTTCTGCTATCACCACATCTAATATGTGATTTGCCTTCCCCTTACCACAGAATGTCCATTCTGTAAATTTCGTAAAAACTCGATGGCGATTTCCTCACTGGGTGGTTGGAATATTGTAAGGAACGTTATCCACCTAGCCTAAGCTAAAATTGCCCTGGCTACATCAGAGACAACCAATATCAATGGTTCTCTACGTACTGCTCTTCCTCCCATAGTGCTTTAACTCTGCAAACGATAAGTATAGAAACAAAACACAACGACGCACAGAGCTGAGAAATGGAACAACAAATGGTTATATGATGTTTTATACCGTTATTGAGGCTGTTATCATACCACATGTGCTGTAATCATGGAATGTTGTATTATTCTGCATAATCAAATAAGAGAATGACTGCGCACTCATAAGTACACTGGGGGTCCCCGCCTCCCTTAAAAATGATAGGTCATCCTCGATCGCATGAAATGAAAAGGGTAAGGTGCTGGAGGCAAGGTACATGATTAATGGGTTGGTAAGGCATGCGTATTAATGACAAGATCATAAAGAGCATGGCGGAGTGAAATCAAGGCTTGTACCGTGAATTCTAAATGATAAGCTGCCGTGATGTGATATAATAAAGGAAAATGGAACAACAAAAAAAACACAAGAAATAATACTTTTAATGCCATTATTCCACTTAAACCATTATGATTGATTTTAAAAAATATTCATGCATATAGGTTCAATGGGATGTTAGGACCATAATATCTCCATAGCAAAGATTTATAAGAAAAGGGTATTATAATAATTATTGATGTAAAATAAAGCTTCAATACCATCAGCAGAGCTTCAAATGCCCACAAAAGTTCATAGCCTCGACAAAGTTGCTTTTTAACTTCTCGAGAACCATGGTACTTCCTCCAATCGGGGAATGTCTTATGATGTTCTATAAAGGAGAGCAATGTGCTCGCTTGTGACCAGGTGAGCACATTTCCATTCATCGGGAAGTAGCGCAGAGTGGTCAGCCGTTTGTGATGAGACCTCCCTGCTTCTGCAGACTTCATTTGTTCATGCATCCATCGGATCATATCCCAATATCCATGGTGGTGGCAATAATGGGAATCTCCATTTCGTCTCTTCCTTATGATCATGGTAGACTGGCCTTGTGATGAGACTCTTATCCTCCCTTGTGGAAAATCATAGAATCATTAGTAAATGTACACACACACAGATATATATATATATATATATATATATCTATATATATATATATATATATATATATATATATATATATTTATTTATTTATTTATTTATCTCCTTTTATTTATTCTATTTTTATTTTTTAATCCCCATTTTACACATAGAGTGGCTCATCACTCCTTCACATCACTCCTTCCTTATGATCATGGTTGGATCGTGATGAGACCCCTATCCTCCCCCGTGGAAAATCATAGAATCATTAGTAAATGTACACACACACACACACACACACACATGTATATATATATATATATATATATATATATATATATATATATATATATATATTTATCTCCTTTTATTTTATTCTATTTTTATTTTTTAATCCCCATTTTATACATAGAGTGTGGCTCATCACTCCTTAAGAGTAGGGATGGCGGAAGAAGTTTGACATATCAATATAAAATAAGAATATACCCATAATATTATTAATAATATATAGAGAGATTTATATAGACAAGGGAGAACCAACATGATACAGATAATCAATCATTTTAATTTATAGTGGAAATGAAGGCAGTAAAGTGAGATAGATAACTATGTCTTTTTATTTTTATGGATCATCACAAAGAAATCTTGTTAAAGATGATAATATTCATGGTATTTTCCTGTTCCACTATACCTCCATACATATTTTACTTTTCATGTCATTAAGAGCATCATACAAAGTGAAACTGGGGTGGTTGAGGGATAACAATAGGATTCCCTTCAAAAATATTTAAAAGTGTTGTTCTTTGAAAGAAAAAATGAAAATAAATATAAAAAAGTGTTGTTCCTTAAAGGGAACAACAACTGTTCCCTGTAAGGAACAACAAAGCAAGCTATACTGAAATAATGTTGCTGTTCCATAGAGAAAATAGCAATTTTTCCCTATAGGGAACAACAAAACAAAATTCACATGAAAAATTGTTGTTTCTGTTCGGAACAACGAAGTGAAACACACACAAAAATTGCTATTCCTTATAGGGAAGAGTAGTTGTTCCTTATAGGGAACAACAAAGAAAAATTCACACAAAAGTTGTTGTTCTTTATAGGGAACAATAGATGTTCCCTGTAGGGAACAACAAAGAAAAATTCACACAAAAGTTGTTGTTCCTTATAGGGAACAACAAAGCAAAATATAAGAAAATTGTTATTCCTTAGAGGGAACAGTATTGAGCGGAAAACAAGAAACTAGAAAGAAATAGATTCATAACTGAATGAAAAAACTGAAGGATAAACACACATGAGTAAATACACAGATATTTACGTGGTAAAACCTTGATAGGGTGTCAAGGAAACATTCACGGGGAAAGGGATTGGAAAATCTTATTAATCAAAATGATTCTCCATGATTTACAAGCCTCTCGGGCCATCTTATTTAACCTGAACTTATTTCGTTATTCCAACCAATCAATAGGTAATAAGTAAATTTGCCCAGAATTACTTATTTACATTTTGTTGTCATATTTTAACAAACTCCACTTTGACAACAATTTTCCTAATCCCTTGCCCATGACCATTCATCATCTTTTCTGCAAGCCGAGAGAAGCAAGACACCATCTCAAATTATCTAGTGTAACTGGCTTCGTGAATATATCTGCATGATTTTCCTGTGTGCGGACCTTCTTGAGATCTACTTTGCCACCTTTGATTACATCTCTCACAAAGTGATACCTTACATCGATGTGCTTGGTCTTGTTGTGATAGGCTGGATTTGTAGCCAAATGAATAGCGCTCTGACTGTCACAAAACACATTCAATTTCTCCTACGTCCTTCCAATCTCATCAAGCAAACCTTTTAACTAGATTTCCTCTTTACAGGTATCTAAAGCAGCCATATACTCTACTTCAGTAGTGGACAAAAAAACTGTCTCTTGAAGCGTTGACATCCAGTTGATTACTCCACCTGCAAGAGTAAAAACATAACCTGTAGTAGACCTTCTTTTTTCCAAATCACCTGCATCAGCATCCACATATCCACAGACTGAACCTTCACGACCATAAAAGCTGATGCAATGGTCACTTATGCCTCTCAAATACCGAAGCACCCATTTCATTGCTCGCCAATGTTCTTCCCCTAGATTTTCCATGAACCTGCTGACAACTCCAACTGCATGTGAAATGTCAGGTCTTGTAGATACCATCGCATACATTAAGTTTCGTACCACATTTTCATATGGTATACGAGACATATACTTCTTTTCTTCATTAGTTCTAGGAATTAAATATGAAGAAATCTTAAAATGGGAAGCTGATGGAACATTGACAGGTTTCACATTGTTCATACCAAACTTTTCAAGTACTTTCTCCACATACTTCTGTTGTGATAACCAAAGCTTACCATTATTCCTGTCTCTATGTATCTCCATGCCCAAGACATGTTTTACCACTCCAAGATCCTTCATTTCAAACGTCCTAGAGAGATGAGACTTTAACCTGTTGATTTCTTTCATGCTTTGGCTTCCAATAATCATATCATCAACATACAACACCAGGATAATGAATATGCCATTGAAACTTTTGAAGTATAGAAAATGATGATACTCACTTCTGATAAAATTCTGGCTCAACATGAAGGAATCAAACTTCTTGTACCATTGCCTGGGTGACTGCCTTAGGCCATACAATGATTTCCTGAGCTTGCAAACTAATCTTCTGCTGCGACCTTGTACAAAACCTTCTAGCTGATCCATATATATATCTTCATCCAAATCACCATGAACAAAGGTTGTTTTAACATCTAACTGTTCTAACTCAAGGTCAAGTAAAGCAGTTAGTGCTAACATAATACGAATAGAAACAAGTTTAACTACTAGTGAAAAGATCTCATGAAAGTCAATACCTTTAATCTGAGAATAACCTTTTGCAACCAGTCTCGCCTTATACCTCTCGATACTTCCATCAAATTTCCTTTTCAACTTGAAGACCCATTTTCACCTAACAACACTTCTCCCTTCAAGAAGTTCTACAAGATCCCAGGTATTGTTCTTGGCTAAGGAGTCCATTTATTCTTCCATAGCCTTTTTCCATATCTTGCTATCTGCATCATCTACTGCTTCCTGATAACAAGAAGGTTCCCCATCTTCAATAATCAAAGAAAAAGAAGAAGCAAAATCTTCATACCTTTTAGGTGTTTTTCTTTCCCTTGTAGACCTTCGAAGAGTGATTGGTTGCTGAATTGATTATGGAATTTCTCCAGTTTCCTTTGTTTCTCCGCCTTTTTCATCAGAAGTCTCTCCTTCCTTTCGACTTTTTGGAAAAGGTTTAGTCTCCAAATGAATCTGCTGACTTGGAAATACCTGCTCCTGTTCAACTTTTTCAACATCTGATTTTAAAAGAGAGGATTCATCAAATGTTACATCTCTACTAATGACTATCTTCTGTGAATAAGGATCCCACAACCTATATCCCTTCATTGAATAATCATATCCAACAAAGACACAACATTTCGATTTTGGATCTAACTTTGAACGCTGATTTCTAGGAATAAGAGCATAGGCATCACAACCAAAAATCTTCAAATGCGAATAATCACATGACTAACCCAAACAAACTTCTTCAGGAATTTTACAGTTTATTGCAACTAAAGGTGATCTGTTAACTAAATAACAAGCAGTGGATACTACTTCTGCCCACAAATCCTTTTGCAAGTTAGCATTACTGATCATGCTTCTAGCTCTTTCCATAAGAGTCCGATTCATCCGTTCAACAAAGCCATTTTGTTGAGGGGTATAAACAACAGTTTTATGTCTAACAATCCCTTCATCCTTACAAAAATTTTCAAATTCTAAAGATGTAAATTCATTGCCATTGTCAGTTCTTAAACATTTAATTGATTTGTCTGTTTTCTTTTCCACCATTGTTTTAAATTGTTTAAACACATTAAATACATCAGATTTCTTTTTCAACATATAGACCCAAAATTTTCGGGAGAAATCATCAATAAACGTTAAAAATATAATGCACCTCCAGAAGACATATTCGGAGATGGTCCCCATAGATCAAAATTAATGTAGTCCAAAATTTTCTTACTATTATGATTTCTAGTATTGAACCTTTGTTTACATTGTTTACCAAACATGCAATATTTACAAAAATCCAACTTCAAGGATTTAAAATCAGGAAGAAAATTGCAGTTCATCAATACCTGAAGGCCTTCCTAGCTCATGTGACCCAACTGTTGATTCCAGAGATGAGAACCTTCTTATGCTTTTTCTGATACGATCGCTGCTTCACTAACTTGAGTGCTTCCTTTGAGTCTGTATAGCTTTCTGACCTTTTTCAGCCTTCATCACAACCAAGGCTCCTTTTGAGACTTTTAGCACTCCATTCTGACCTATAAACTTATAACCATTCGAATCCAAAACTCCCAAGGAAATCAAGTTTTTCTTTAGATCAGGTACATGCCTAAGATTAGATAATGTTTTAACTATACCATCATACATTTTAATTTTTACATTACCAATCCCAAAACTCTGAAAAGATGCATTATTTCCCATGAATACAGAACTACCATCTACAGTTTCATATGAAGTAAACCAACTTCGGTGTTGACTCATATGATGAGAAGCACCAGAGTCTAATAGCCAATTATCAGCATCTTGAGAGACATTACAAACAGTAAGAGCTTCAGCAATTAAAACCTCATCAGCCATACCTGAATCAACCTGATTTTCTTCCTTGTTATGGTTTTCCGACTCCTTCCGTTTCCAACAATATTTCTTGAGGTGTCCGAGTTTATTGCAGTACCAATATTTGGATTTACACTTCTTTCCGCCCTTTGACTTTGATCTGGAAGAACCTCTTGTTTTCTCCCCCCTTTCCTTTGACCGACCTCTGGCTACTATGGCTTCAGGTGCAGGTGTCTCAATGCTAGATTTCCTTCGTACCTCTTTAGATAAGAGAGCAACCATGACAGATTCAAGTTTTAATGAATTGACAGTGCTCAAACTGATTGAGGTCACGAGGTGATCCCATGACTTGGGCAGGGAACACAACAAGGTTATTGCCTTGTCTTCCTCCTCCATTTTTACTTCCATATCAGACAACTGGAAAATAGGCATATTAAAAACATTTAAGTGATCTGCAATTTTCGTACCCTCCTTCATCCGAAGACTATAGAGTTGTCCTTTTAAATAGATTATGTTTGTAAAATATTTTTTCATATACAAGGTTTCCAATTTTTTCCATAACCCTGCAGTTGTACTCTCTCCAACAATATTGAAGAGTACTTCATTTTCCAAACATAATCGAACGGTACCGAGAGCTCGGGCATCCAAGTCCTCCCAGTCCAAATTTTTTATGCTTGCTGGTTTTTTATTTACCCCATCTAATTCCTTGTGCAACCCTTGTTGCATCAGAAAATCCGTAACCTTCAGTTTCCACAAAGAAAAAAAAAAATTCTCGGTGAATTTATCCACCTCAAACTTTGCGTTTGTCATTTTTTCCATTTCTCCCTCCTAGGATTTTAGATTTCCCTTCTTCTACAAATTAAAAACTTTTTTCCTCTTTTTCTAGGGTTTCAAGGGTTTCAGCTTTTTATTTCTCTCTTAAAATTTCAACTAGGATTTCAAACAAATTTTATTGTTTCCCCCATTTTGAGCTAGGGTTTTATAATCGTCAAAAAATTCCTTTCAAAATTATACTTCCCTTCTTATTTAAAAAATAAAATATTTCCAGAAAATATTTCAAACCCTTTTAAGATATTTTCTATTCAAACCCTTTCTCTCTATTCTTAAATAACTGAGCCATTTTTTTTTTCAAAAAAAAAAATTAAAAAAGAAAACTCTCAATTCTTAAAAAACCCTCTTCAACAAATGTTGATTTCCTGACTTGACTTTTTTTAAGCAAAGAATAGTTGTGTCTCAAATAAAACAGTAAATTCCTTCTCTTTTAAAAAAAAAATTTACCCGACTTTTGATTTCAGTCCTTCAAGAATAGTAGGCAAGGACAGTGGATGGCGACAACTTCTCTTAACCCTCTAAAAACTCCTCGAATTCCTTCGATGATAGATTCGGTAGGCAATGAATTTGACTTCTTTCAAATGGCGGATTCAATGCAAACAATGCAAACTCGTTTAGCATGCTCTCTCGACAGTCTTTGAAGCACCAAATTTCATTTCCAAGAAAAGCCACTGGTAGCAACTCAGGCTTCTCACGGGCTTTCTTTGTGCAAAGGTGGATGCAGATTCTGTCTTCTTGACAAACGAATTTCAACCACCCGACGGCCCCTCCTGCAACAGTGTCCTCTTTGCACGCGGATTTCAACCACCCGACAATGGGAGTGGATTATTGAATGAATAGTCAGCAGCTTCAACTTTCTATAGAGGGAACAGTCGGCGGTCTCTCCAATGGATTCTTTCGGTGGGCTTCAACTTCTATGTGGTTGCACAAATCATGTAGCTGCAGGTTTCCTTCTCCAGGTAGGTTTGAATGCCTCTTGACAGCCAACCACTAGTGTAACAAAAAACAACTCCTGTGCTTTGATACCACTTAATGAGCGGAAAACAAGAAACTAGGAAGAAATAGATTCATAACTGAATGAAAAAACTAAAGGATAAACACACATGAGTAAATACACAGATATTTACATGGTAAAACCTTGATAGGGTGTCAAGGAAAAATCCACGCGGCAAGGGATTGGAAACTCTTATTAATCAAAATGATTCTCCATGATTTACAAGCCTCTCGGGCCATCTTATTTAACATAGAATTATTTCATTATTCCAACTACATTTCATTATTCCAACCAATCAATAGGTAATAAGTAAATTTGCCAGGAATTACTTATTTACATTTTGTTGTCATATTTTAAAAAACAATAGTTATTCCCTGTAGGGAACAACAAAGAAAGTAGAGGAAAGAATAAAAAATAACATACAATCAAATCCAATCAAAAGTAAAAAGGAAAAATTATGTACAAGTTCTGAGAAAAATTATATTCCTTCATTGGACTAGTGTTGTGGAAGGGTTTCCCTCCTCAACAAGAATTTGCATAGTGGAATCTTCACGTAGCTATTGGAAAAAAGACTCCCTGGTAAGCGGTTTGTGATAGAGGCGTAACCGATGTCCATTTTATTTAAAAGAGTAGCCGAACCCATCAATAGTGGCTAATGTGAGGGTGCCATTATCATGCACCTTTTGTATCTCATAGGGGCCTAACCATCTGGTCTGGAGTTTTCCTGGGAAACCCTGGAACCTAGAATCACACAGAAGTGCCCAATCACCTTCGTGGAATGTCTTATTCTTGATGAGGATATCATGCCATTTCGCTCTTTGTTGTTGAATTAGTGCAGTATGCTGAAGAGTTGATAGGTTGATTTCATCCAATTCATTAATTTGATGTCGCCTATTAATATGTGCTTCATTCAGATCCAAGCCTACTTCTTGAGCTATCCTCAATGTCTGAATTTCAAATTCTATTGGGAAGATAGGCTCTTTGCCAAACACTAGCTGATATGGGGAATATCCCATGGTATTTCTCCATGTCATGCGGTATGCCCATAGGGCTTCTGGAAATCGGGTAGCCCAGTCACGTTTATGTGATGCGAATGTTTTTGTGAGTATTGTCTCGATTACTTTATTGGTGCTTTCTACCTGGCCATTTGCCTGCGGGTGGTATGGAGTTGTGATTCTGTGCAAGATATGGTGATTTTTTAATGTCGCAACAATATTATGGCCTATAAATTATGGCCCTCCATCTGTGATTATTTCTCTAGGCAAGCCATATCGCTTGAAAAGTTGGAAAAGAAAGTGAATTACCGAGTCCTCTGTTGCCCTTGGTAATGCTTCTTCCTCCACCCATTTAGTCACATACTCTATTGCAACTAATATATATGTCTTTTGATTAGATAATGGGTTTATTGGACCGATGAAATCTAACGCCCATCTCTCAAAAGGCTCGATGAGTAACTGTAGATGCAGGGGCATCTCATCAGACTGCCTAGGGCATCCCATTCTCTAGCAACTATCACATGCCTGGACAAACTTCTTGGCATCTTTAAAAATCGTGGGCCAATAATAGCCCGTCTGTAAGACTTTGTGACCAGTATTGCGGTCTGCAAAATGTCTGCCACAAGGCCCATCATGGCAGGCTTTTAGGATGTCAAATATTTCGTCTTCCCTGACACATCTTCGAATGTGCATATCAGCCCCTGTATGAAATAAATAACCTCCAATCTAGGAGAACCGCGTGCTACAATGTACTATTTGTTTTCTTTCATTAGGTGTCAGGTGTTTGGGTAAATTACCTACTACTAAGTAGTTTGCGACATCTGTGTACCATGGTGTTTTCAAGGTTACCGCAAATAAGTGTTCATCAGGGAACCAGTCTTCTACTTCTGCCGAGTCATCTGTCTTTGGCATACGTGAAAGGAAGTCTACTAATGGATTTTCCTTTCCTGGTCGATATTTCATTGTTATGTCGAATTCCTACAAAAGAATCAACCATCTTGTCACTCTTCCATTTGTAACAGGTTTATTAGCTAGATATTTAATAGCAGAGTGATCCATATAAAAAACCATAGGGTATCCTGTTATATAATGGCTAAATTTGTTAATAACATAGATTACAGCCAGAAATTATTTTTCGGTCATAGTGTAGTTCAATTCAGCAGGAGATAGATTTTTGCTGATTTAGTATATTGCATAAGGCTTCTTATCTTCCTCTTGGTTGAGAACTTCTCCAATAGCCGTGTCTAATGCATCAGATGAGATCTGAAAGGGAAAATCCCAATTTGGGCCCCTTAGCACTGGGGCTATTGATACAAGCCGTTTTAAATCTTCAAAAGCACTGTCACATTTTTTAGTCCAAATAAAATCAATATTTCCTGTTAATGCATATAAGGGTGCAACAATTCGAGAAAAAATCTTTATAAATCTCCTATAATATCTAGAAAATCCCAAGAAATTGCGTACCTCAGTTTGTGTGGAAGGGGTAGGTATTAAAATAATTATCTGAATTTTTGCTGGATCTACCTAGATTCCAGCTGCTGAGATATAATGGCCCAGGATGAGACCCTCGGTCATCATCATGTGGAATTTTTCATGGCTTAAACAGAGCCTAGTAGCAATGCATCATTGCAGAACTTTCTCTAGCATTTGTAATGCTATCTCGAAGTCATGTCCGTAAGGTGTAAAATCATCCATGTACACTTCGAGCCCTTTATTTATCTGATATGAAAAAATGCTGATTATAGCCCTCTGGAATGTAGCAAGTGCATTGCATAGTCCGAAAGGTAAGACCCTGTAAGCAAAGGTTCCCCATGGGCAAGTGAAAGTAGTTTTATCCTGGTCTTTAGGGGCAATTTGAATTTGGTTGTAGCTGCTGAAGCCGCCTAGGAAAGAAAATAATTTTTTTCCTGCCAATGTGTCCAAGACCTGGTCAATGAATGGAAGGGGAAAGTGATCTTTTTGGGTTGCTTTATTAAGCTCTCTATAGTCAACACATATATGCCACTTTCCATTCTTTTTTATTACTAATGGGGAGACCCATTTGCTCTTAGATATAGGATAGATGAAATTCACATCCAACAGTTTTTGTAGTTCATCTTTCATAATATCTTTAAGATGAGGGTTTTGTAGAAATTTGATAACTGATATGTTATACACCAAGATTCTCCTGATCACACACTATTTTAACTTCATGCACAATACAAAATATCTTCTACCATTGATCATTAATTACGGAAATAAAAACAATCGCATGCGCACATTAAAACCATAAACAATCACACATATGAACATAGTATTTATGGGAAAGCTTAAAGATGAAAACCCCCAACTATTTGTATATTATATGTCATAGAGATCATGTAACAATCATTATACAAAGCTCCTCAAAATCTCTTAGTATAATCTCCAATTTCTACACACTAATCAAGCCCGATCTAGCAAATCACATGCTCCAATCTCTCCCACCTGATAGCCTACCTCTACTACGCAATCACTGCTGAAGAATGGCTCTGAATGAACTCAAATTGGTCCAGCCTTTATCACACAATCCTCATTGGCATCTCCAATCACTGGTTGTTGCAAATCATGCAACAGTATAGTCACAAATGATAGTCACACTGCTCTTTCACCTACCTCTTCATTGGTCTCCACTGAAATTGTCCATGCACTATAGTTAACTGATGTATTATTTAGTTGATTAATGAGTTAATAATTAGTGAATTAATTAATAATTAATTCACACCACTCTCACTAGTGTATCAATTAGTTAGACTAGGTACAAATAGCTCAATTATGTTTAACTCAGTTAAACTGAACACAACTCCATAACCTACTTCAATAACTCCACCAAACTCTATCACATGAGTTCTAACTGAAGTCTTCATGCAATAGCTCCACTTAACCCTCAGGAATAGCATAATTCCTTTTGTCAGCTCTTGTGCCACATCTGTGCACTTAACTGAAGTGCTCCAAGAGAATAAGATAATGTTTATAGTCCAAACATTATTAAGAGCTAATAATATTCAACATATCTATTTTTAGACTGGAAATCTAAAAATAGATTTTGCCCAATATGTCTAAAAATACAAGTCCATATATTTTTCCAACTTGACCAACCATCCACAAATAGCATCCTGCAACTCATAGAATATGATCGACATGTCTAAAAATAGACTTGCGCCAAAAATAGCCTGCAGGCCCACTTAGTGAAGGCGACTCTTTTCACTAAGCTCATCATCTTGTTGCAATCTCAACACTCCCTCTAAACAAGATAGGGATTATCTGCCACCCCTATCCTACCCCTGTGGTATTCAAATTTTCTCCTGGTGAGCACCTTCGTCAAGATATCAACATCCTAATCCTCCGTGGGAATGTATGAAAGTAACATGATCTTTCACTGCACACAATCTCTGATATGATGATACCGGATGTCAATGTGTTTAGATATATCATGAAATACTGGATTAACTGAGAGTTTGATGCAACTCTCATTATCACAATATATCACAGTAGGATCTAAGTGTGAACTGAACAACCTGACCAGGATCTTCCTCATCCATATGGCCTCGCATGCAGTCAAACTCGCTGCCATATACTCGGCCTCTACTGAAATGAGTGCCACGGATCTCTGCTTCCTACTGTACCAAGAAACTGCTATCGACCTAATACTGAAAATCCCTCCAGATGTGCTCTTTCTGTCCGTTGGGCTCCCTGCCCAATCTGCATCTGTGAAGCCACACATCTTCACCTCATCCGACTGTCTGTACCGTAATCCATATCTCGATGTGCCTCTGAGATATCTCAATACATGCTTGCCTGCCTTCCAAAAGAGCTTGGTAGGCTTAACCATAGCTTGTGAAAGCTGGTTAGAAACATAGCATATGTCAGGTCATGTATTGACTAGATACATAAGCGACCCCACCAACTGTCGGTAAATAGTGGCATCCACTACCTCTGCCGATGTAGCATCTTCTTTCCTCCATCCACTAGGAAGAGGAGTGTCGATAGGCTTGCAACCATGCATGTTGAACTTCTCTAGTATCTCCCAGGAATACTTTCCTTGAGACACAAACAGTCCATCACTGCGCTGCCAAATTTCCAATCCCAAGAAATAATGAAGGAGGCCCAAGTCCTTCATCTCAAACTCCTTTGCAAGATCAACCTTGCATGCGTGTATCAAAAGTTCATCACCCGTCAAAATCAAATCATCTACATAAAGTACAATGATCAGTAACTTACCCTCCACCACAATTTGGTATAGGTTTGGATCCGCCTCACTCTTGGAGAATCCAAGTCCAGTGAAATAATTGTCTATCCATGTGTACCAAGCATGAGGTGCTTGTTTCAACCCATACAACGCTCTCTTGAGCCTGCACACATGCGAATCGGTGCTGAAGATCTCGAAACCTTCGGGCTGCTCTATGTACACCTCCTCCTCAATCACTCTCTTGAGGAATGTAGTCTTCCCATCCATCTGATGAATGTGCCACCCCATCTGCGCTGAGAGAGCAAGAATCGTCCGTATGGAAGAATACCTTGCAACAGGTGAAAAGGTTTCCTCATAATCGATCCCCTCAATATGTGAGAAGCCTCGGGCAACAAATCCTGCCTTGTACCTCTCCACACTCCCGTCAGCTACTTGCTTCACTTTGTAGATCCATCTCGAACCCATGACTGATTTCCTTTCCGGCCTTGGGACAATCTCCCATGCACTGTTTTTGACAATCGAATCATACTCTTCCACCATGACATCTACCCATGCGGGGTCCTCCACAAATTCCTCAAAAGACGATGGCTCTGTCACGATACACTTGCTCATAATAGCCATGTATCCAGTGTACTGGAAAAGTGACTGTCTCTATCTGCGCTGTGATGTAGGTGCTCCTACAACCTTCTCTACATCTTGAGCCAGTCGCTCAGCTTCTGTAGTGTGCTTCCGCCCTCTGATGGTTGGCGCTGCATGAGTGGTTTCTTCCACTCCATGAACCTCCTCTTGTGGCTGATCCACATCCTGAGGCTCATCCTTAGGAACTAATAGTTCCTCATCTGCATGTAAGTGTGGCTCCCTCTCAAGCGAACACTTCATGGCTTTCACCTCATGAAATTTGATATCCCATCGCACAACAGTCTTGCGACTGTCTGGAAAATACACACGATAGTTGTGGGGTGTATCAGTGTACCGCAAAAATATCCCAACCTCTATAGTCGGCTCCAGCTTCTTCTTGGCATCCTTAGTCACATGAATGTAAACAGGTGAGCCAAAAATCCTCAAATGGGAAATATCAGGCCTCTTACTAGAAAACTCCTCCTCAGGTGTACTCATGCCAAGTATCTTGTGAGGACAATGGTTTTGCACATAAACCGCAGTATTGCATGCCTTAGCCCACAAGTGTATGGGAAGGCCCTGATCATGCAACATTGCCCATGCAACACCCACGACTGTTCTGTTCTTCCGCTCAGAAACCCCATTCTGCTATGGGTTATGAGGTACTATGAGCTCTCTTCGAATTCCTTCTGCGCTGCAAAATTCCTTGAATTCGCCAAAGATTAATTCACCGCCATTGTCGCTCCTAAGAGCCTTCACCTGCTTCCCCTATTATTTCTCAACCAGTGCCTTGAACTCACAGAACTTTGAGAATGTCTCACTCTTCTTCTGCATGAAGAAGATCCAGCACTTCTGAGAAAAATCATCAACAAATATCACATAGTACCTGTGCTTTGCTGTCGAAGCTACTGAGAAAGGTCCACACACATCCAGAATTCCTTCTCAAGGATCGTCGTGGCGCGACTATCCTTCTCAGAAAGGTGGCTTTCAAAAATTTTCCCAAGGTACATCCCTTGCACTGATCTGACTGTGCAAGAGTACCCTTAGGAAGCCCAGTAGAAATCTGCTGCAGTATCTTCAAAGCTCCATGGTGAAGGTGGCCCAATCTCCTGTGTCACATCTCGCCCTCATCCTGGCTCACCACTCCTTCTGCCTTGCCTGCCATTGTTGCACAACCATCTACCTGCAATTGATAAAGTTTCTTAACTCGAACCCCTATCCTCTGGGTTTCACCAGTTGCCTTACTACGCAGGAAAGCCTTTCCCTTGCTAAAGACAACATCATATCCCTTGTCTTCTAACATTGCCACAGAGATAAGATTCTTCTTCAATACTGGAACATGCATCACTTCCCTCAATATGAAGGGTTTACCAGACTCCCTCTTAAAGGAAATGGTACCGATACCGGTCACATTGTATCTACCATCATCTCCCATCTCGATGTGCACTCCAAGATCTTTCTCACCCAGATCAATAAACAAATCTCTGTCTCATGTCATGTGAAAAGATGCACCACTGTCAATAAACCACAATGAGCCCATCACACTTGAGACCAAGCATGCGATTAGTTAAAAATATAGCTCAAACTACAAGGCTAAGGCCTCTCCGGCTGTAGATCCAACAACCTACTTATTTTTCTTCTCCTGTGGACAATTAGTGTCGTAATGTCCGTGTTGGTGACAGTGAAAGCACTTCACCTTGGACATGTCCTGCTTCTTGCCTTTCGCACCGGATTGAGAAGCATTCTTCTTGTTATTTGCCTTCCTTGCTTTGGAATCCAAAGCGCAATTTTCTTCATCTGAGTTCTTTGATGAAGATCCGTCCCTGGTACTTCGCCTTATCTCCTCTTGCACAAGATCTGACCAAAGTCGCTCCCATCCTGGCACATTCTCCTGACCATTGACAGAGTCTTGATAGGAATTCCAACTCTTCGAAAGCCCAAGGAGAGCCAAGCTCACCAAGTCCTCGTCATCTAAAATCACCCCCACACTTCCCAGCTCATCCCTACATTGGATGAACTTCGTGAGGTACTTGGGCATAATGTCGCCTTTCTCCATTTTTATGTTCCTGAGTTTATCCTTGAGCGCCAACTTCCTCTGGTCGCTCTTGCTTTGGAATAAGTCTATCAATGATTTCCACATCAAGAATGGAGAAGCCTTACCATGAAGGCTAGACACTATGTGATCCTTTACACCTTCCAACATAATTTTTTGACACTTTGCTGTCTTCTTTTGCCAAGCATCAAGTGCGACAGCATCGCTAGAAGCAGGTTTTGGAATTTCTGCATCTATGAAATCCTTCAACCCATTGTCATCCAGCACTGCCTCCATCCTATCCTTCCATGAAATATAATTCAAGCTGCCCTCAATGGAATAATCCAATCGCAATCCGTTGAAAGACATCTCAACTTCGACACCAAGAAAACACTGCTGCAAATTCAAAGTCCACCAGCACAAAAATCAACCGCTTCAATGTTTTGCAATTGATCCAATGATCAATATCGCTCTGATACCATGTAGAAATTTGATAACTGATATGTTATACACTGAGATTATCCTAATCACACAGTATTTTAACTTCATGCACAATACATAATCTCTTCTACCATTGATCATTAATTGCAGAAATAAAAACAATCGCATGCGCACATTAAAACCATAAACAATCACACATATGAACACAGTATTTTGTGGGAAAGTACAAGCGAACACAAATATTTTCCATTATGTAGTATAGATGTCTTGACAATGATGTACAAAGCTCTCAGTACAATCTCCAATTTTTACACACTAATCAAGCTCGATCTAGCAAATCACACACTCCAATCTCTGCCACCTGATAGCCTACCTATACTATGCAATCACTGCTGAAGAATGGCTCTAAATGAACTTGAATTGGTCCAGCCTTGCTCACGCAATTCTCATTGGCATCTCCAATCACTAGTTGTTGAAAATCATCTGATAATATAGTCCCACAATGGTAGTCACCTTTGCTCTAGATAGTCACACTGCTCTTTCACCTACCTCTTCACTGGTCTCCACTGAAACTGTCCATGCACTGTAGTTAACCGATGTATTCTTTAGTTGATTAATGAGTTAATAATTAGTGAATTAATTAATAATTAATTCACACCACTCTCACTAGTGTATCAATCAGTTAAACTAGATACAACTATCTCAACTATGTTTAACTCAGTTAAACTGAACACAACTCCATCAACTACTTCAATAACTCCACCAAACTCTGTCACATGAGTTCTAACAGAAGTCTCCATGCAATAGCTCCACTTAACCCTCAGGAATAGCGTAATTCCTTTTGTCAGCTCCTTTGCCACATCTGTGCACTTAAGTGAAGTGCTCCAAGAGAATAATATAATGTTTATAGTCCAAATATTATTAAGAGCTAATAATATTCGACATATCTATTTTTAGACTCGAAATATAAAAATAGATTCTGCCCAATATGTCTAAAAATACAAGTCCATCTATTTTTCCAACTTGACCAACCGTCCACAAATAGCATCCTGCAGCTCATAGAATATGATCGACATGTCTAAAAATAGAATTGCACCAAAAATAGCCTGCGGGCCCACTTAGTGTGTTAACACCCTGTAATTGGAAAGATTGGCAAAATCCCAACTGCAGGGGAACATCAAATCGCTTTGGGATTCAAGGATCTAGCCCTCCTGAATCCAGAGAGGGATATCTCTGTGAATGAGTTTAAATATGTGATCTTTAAAGCTTGAAACGTGATATTAGGCTAGTTATGAAGAGCTTGGGTTTTGTTTTTTTTGTTTTGGTTGGGCAAAGACATGATGAAGGTGAAGGCAGTTTCAAAATGAAGGGTGAAGGTGTCTGTAGGTGAAGGAATGATTTGGCTGACAGAAAGGAAAAGACAATTTTAACCCATTGGGCTATGGAGTCATAGGAGGATTTTAGTTGGACAGCAAGGTTCAAGCAGGATCCATTGGGAAAGTTACATATGTCAAAGGATCTCTTAAAGTGATTTTATGGAATGAAACAGAGAGGAAGTGTAGAACCAAACAAATGAAGAAAACAGTGAAACAACCTTAGATCAAGTAAGTGCTTTCAAACTATCTTGCTTCGACATGTACTTAAGGGGAAACATAAAAGTATTCTGAGATCAGAGAAGTGCTTTTAAACTAGCCTGCTTTGAAGTACTTGCAGTCAGAAAACATTTTTAAAAAACAATTTGAACAACTTAAGATCAGGTAAGTGCTTCTAAACTACCCTGCTTTCATCATATTCTAAAGGAAAGCACAGATAACAGTCACAAAGAGCGATTCCGATTAGGCAAGTGCTTTGAAACCAACCTGCTTCAATATACTCTAAGGAAAACACAGAAAATACTCATCATAAAGAGAAATCTAGATCAGGCAAGTATTTTTAAACCGATGGTTTTTTTCTAATCTTTAACTAAATCAAGTGCGAAGGAGCTGAGGTGATCGGGGATTTGGAGGTGATCAAATGGGGAGATGAGCTTCAGGCCTCGGCCCTAGGTCTCTTGACCCTGGCACATCATTGATTACCGCGATAGATCAATGTCAGTATCTGTACTCGGCACCACAAATGTCATACATTTCTCTGGCCCCGAGGTCTCTGTGGCGAGGTTGGTACTCGGGCTAATAGTTTTACAACCGCAGGATGGGGTTAATCCTTTTTTACCGACATTGTTTACTGCAAAGGGTTTTGATGACTAGGGTTTTGGGGCGGTCACGGTTTTCTTGCTGTGCCGGTTTAAGATTGATTGGACGTGACAGAGATGGGGTTTGATAGCAAATTTCTTGAGCTTGAGCCTGCGCCAGAGGATATTTTGACGTGTTGGGGACACGAGGTCTCTTCAAAGAACCTTGACTTGTTCTTCCCAAAGAATGTAAATCTCCAGGGTCCTAGCAAGGAGGCGATTGTGGGAGGTTCACAGTATGGAGTAAGCCGACGAGACAAGAATCTCCAGAGTTCCTGGAATGGTGTTTGGCGGGCGAGTTTTACTCCTATGGAGAACCAAGAGCAGTTGCGGGTAGTCGAAGACCGGGCGAAATTTTTGAAGCAACCCTCTCGCATTATCTCTTCGAACGAGGACCAAGGTAATACTTTCCGTCCTGAGCTTTCTAGTGGCTTGGAAGATATCATTGGAAGCTATGGTTTGCAAGGCTTTTCAGGTTTTAAATTTATAGGAGAAGGGGTTCTTGATGGTGGAGTCTCGCAAGGTCAAGCTTTCCCCTGGCATGTTTTTCCCCTGCCTTTCGCACCCCAGGGTCAGGAAGCCTCACAAGGTGATGGAGGGCCTTCTTTAAGTTCCCTTCAGGCTACTACTTGTATAAATCGATAGCCCTGGGCCACATCTTGTGGGGTGGTTGGCAGAAAACCTAGGGTCTCGACTTCTAACTTGTTTCCTCAGGGTGTTGCTTGCTCAAAGGAGTTTGGGACCGCTGAAGGAAACCAGCAGAGGGGGCCGGACGGAGCAGAAGTCCCTTCTGTGCCTGAAGGAGGGGGTCAAGGGTCACCCGTTTCGGTTGCGCCGGATGCTTCTGTTCCAAATGTTGCGGGAGAGGAGGGGGACTTCAAGGAAGTCGTGGGGGAAAAGAGAAAGAAACCGAAGTCCATCAAGAAGAAAGAGCTTCGGCCGAGCTATCTGTTGGGGGTAGATATCAGCATAGAACAAACAATGGATGCATCTGAGACTATTCTGGTTGGCCGCGTAAGAGGAAGGAAGTACTCGGTTGAATACATAGCGGACTAGGTCCAATCTGAGTGGAAAGAAGCCCCGGGCCAGCCATCAGAGATTATTGTTTTGGAAAGGGGTTGGTTTAGTATTCATTTCGATAGCAAAACTCATGCGGACTGGGTCTTTGAACGAAACTGGTGTTTTGGGAAGCGTCCCATTCTTTTTCACAGATAGACTCCATTATTTGATGCGCAAAAGGAGAAATTGGCGGAGTCCCCTATCTGGGTAAAGCTCCCTGGACTCCCCTTACAATTCTGGATGGAATCTGTTTTTGTCTCTATTGGAAATACTCTGGGAAAATTTCTGGAGTATGATAACTCTTACATCAAAACTAAGGACAGGAGTATGGCTCGAGTGTTCGTAAGCCTAAATCCAAGGGAGGGATTGGCGGATGCGATGACGTTAAAATACAGGGACCTTGAATTCCTTCAAACCCTGGACTATGAAAACCTCCTTTCCGCTATCTTCGGTGTCACAAGTATGGTCATCTTGCGAAGGAATGTCCCTTGGGACATCGTCGTCGTCACCGTCAGATGAAACCCTTTCGACCATAGGGGGTTCCTGCTCATGAAGCTAGGGGGGCACAACAGAAGGTCTCAATGCAATCTGTAGACCAGTCGAGGGCTCCAGAGATAGTCGATCTTATGGAGCAGGATCAACTCTTGGATGGTAAAACTGTACCTGCCTCTCAGATTAATCCGCCGGCCACCCTGGCTCCCTTACCTGATGAGCTTGCTGGGGCGTCCATGGCAGGTACGTCTCCTCTTCCTCCTTTTTCCTTTTGTTCTTCTGCATGCACTTTTCAGTCTCTCTCAAAAAGGCCTGGTCCCTCCAGGAAAATTTTAAATGATTTCTCTGCGTTGAATTTATCTAAAGCCTCCTCTGATAGTATTATTATCTCGGTCCCTCTTCCTTCTGATGTTGTTTTTCCTACCTCTGAGATTGCTATTACTTCTGCTGAATCCTATGTTCATACCTTGGATAACCCACCTTATAATATTCGCCCTTTGGCCAATAGAAAGGGTTAGGGATAGGCAGTAGGAGGCATTGCCTTAGACCCAGTGATAATTGGGCCAAGGAAGTCAAGGGGAAGAAAATAGTTACTCTTAAAAGCCCAGTTTAAAGCTGTCATTGACATCGCCGACGGGAAGTAGAAAAATTTTCCTGGGGTGCCTAGAGCGGAGCCACCACCCCCCCTGTTCCCCGATGATCCTCCTTTCTTTCAATTGCAGAGGCTCAGCTAGCCAGCCGAAAAAGCTAGCATTCAAAAACCTTTTGCACTCCTATAACCCTGATGTTATTCTCCTCCAAGAAATAATGGGGAAAGGGGATGATGTTATCTGTACTCTTCAAAAAATTTTGCCTGGGTGGGCCTTCTCAGCTCTCGACGCTGCCGGCAGGTCGGGGGGTGTAGTTACAGGTTACAATATGAGGAAGCTCAAGGAAGTCTCATCTTGGGGTTCTGAAAACTGTTTGGCAATGGAACTCTATTCAGGAGAGTTGTGCATCTCCTTCCTTATTCTGAATATCTATGGGCCCTATTTGGAGAGGGAACGTTTCTGGAACCCCTTCTTTAGCCTCTCTTGCCTCTCCCACCCTTACCTCATCATTGGAGGAGACCTGAACTTCTCTTTGGGGGATTCAGAATCTTGGGGTGCTGTTGCCCACTCGGACCCCCTCTCTTTTTATTTCATGAATAAAATTGCTTCCTCCCACCTGGTGGATTCCCCTTTGATCAAATTGCGCCCAACTTGGAGAAACAGATGCCTTGGAGTCGATTGGGTGGGCAAAAGACTAGACCGCTTCCTTCTCTGTGAGACTCTGGTGGATTTTCTATCAGTTTTCAGACACTGGGTTGGGGAAGGGGGTCACTCTGATCATTTCCCAGTCCTCCTGGAATTAAAATGAGATGCAAAGAAACCAGGAACCCCTTTTAAATTCAACTCATCCTGGCTGAAGGATGAATCCTTCGAAGCTCTTTTCCATGATACATGGAGAAAGGACAATCATAATGAAGAGGGAAGTAGAAGCGCCCGCTTTTCGAACAATCTTAAGAGAATGAAGAAAGTGACAAAAGAATGGGCACATCAGAAGAAATTGAAGGAAGAAGAGGAGCTCAAAAGTATAAACTCTGAATTAGACCTGTTGGAAAATTCGGGTGGAACTGGTTATGAGTCCTTAGATTCAAGAAACAGAATTAAAGAATTGGAAGCATCTCGGTGAAAAATTCTCCAGTTAAGAGAAGAAAGCTGGAGATTGAAAAGTAGAGCCATTTGGCTGCAAGCGGGAGACGAAAACTCTAAGTTTTTCCAGAATTATGCAAAGGGCTGAAAGATTGCTAATACAATTTGGGAATTGAAAAAGGAGGACGGGGAAATGGCAAAATATTTTGAAGAATTGGCTTCTCTAGGAGTAAACCACTTCAAGAATATTTTCAAAGCCCTGGAGGAAGTATCCATAGCGGAGGTCATCAAAGTTGCACAATTCTTTCCAAGATATGTTGTGGAAGAAGACAATGACTCTATCATGGAAGCTGTCTCAAAACAGGAAGTGGAGGACATTCTCAAGGATATGCAGAAGGACAAAAGTCCTGGGCCTGATGGGTGGACAGTGGAATTTTTCCTTCATTTCTTTGATTTCCTGGGGGATGATTTGGTTGCGGTTGTAGATGAATCGAGATCCTCTGGATCTATCTATCAACCCTTCAATTCAACCTTTCTGGCTCTAATCCCCAAATCTGATCAGCCAGCCTCTTTTGATGACTTTCGGCCTATTTCCCTATGCACCTATGTCTATAAAATTATTGCTAAAATCATTGCTTCCAAGTTAAAACCCTTCTTATCTAGGCACATCTCTCCAGAGCAGTTTGGTATCTTGGATGGAAGACAGATTCATGAAGCAGTGGGAATCGCTCAAGAAACCCTGCATAGCTTAAAGAGGAATGTTAAGAAAGGGGCAATTGTTAAAATTGATTTATCAAAGGCCTATGACAGAATAAGCTGGATGTACTTGCGCCTTCTGCTGACTCACCTTGGTTTCAGATTCGATTTTGTAATATGGGTTATGAGTTGCATTACTTCATCCTCTATTTATTTATTAATCAACGGGGCAGCTTCTAATTTTTTCAATCCGGAGAGAGGGCTGAGACAAGGATGCCCTTTGTCCCCCCTTCTTTTCTTGTTGGCTGTAGAGGGGATTAGTATAATGATTAGTAGGGAAAAAAGACAAGGAGAGCTCAGAGGAATTGAAGTGGCAGTTAATTTTTGGGTAACCCATCTGCTTTTTGTAGATGACATTATTTTATTCAGCAATGGAAGTGTGGAGGACTGTAGAGCTCTAAAGAGCATTCTGGACCTTTTTCTTAAAGCTATAGGTCTTAAAATTAATGAGCAGAAATCGACCCTTACAATATCGGGTATGTCTTTGGAGGAGAGTGGCAGAGTGGGGGCTTTTCTTCCATTCGAAATCAAAACTCTGCAGGAAAGCTTTAAATACTTGGGCTTCTTGTTGAAACCTAATACCTACAGGGTACAGGATTGGAAATGGCTCCTGATAAAAATAGAAAAGAAACTCAATTTGTGGAGTCATAAATGGTTGTCTCGAGCAGGGAGGCTAGTCTTAATAAAGTTAGTTCTGATGGAAATTCTTGTTTACTAGGCCAATCTCATGTGGGTACCTAAAGGTATATTAGCCTCTATAGACAAATTGTGTAGCATATTCTTATGGGTCGAATCTAAAGTAGAACACGTGACTCCCTGGGTTGCATGGGATAAGATTTCGAGACCGAAAGAATGGGGAGGATGGGGAATTAAGCATTTGTCTTTTTTTTCAAAATCCTTAGCATCCAAGCTGGCATGGAGATTTATATCGTCCGATTCTCTATGGTCTACTGTTACAAAAAGAAAGTATATAGATCCGGCCACTGCTATTGAATGGGTCCGCAATCCTGTGAAGTCTTCCAAAAACCCCTCGGTGGTCTGGAAGGCAGTAGTTGCTTCGGCTCACACTATCGAACAAGGTCTTGCATGGAAAGTGGGGGATGGTACTTGGGTGAGGGTTGGATGTGATCCGTGGGTTGGGTGCTCGGAAAGATATGCCTTATCACACGATCTGAAATTATTTTTAACTGAACGGGGATATATTTTTCTGAATCAGGTGGCCAATCCTAGGACTACTACCATCCGGAGGCAAGGGTGGTTGACAGAAGCTGATCTTCATTTGGAGGAGAGATGGAGGGAGGAATGGAGCCTCTTTGTGTTGGACCTTCAAAACTCCTCTGTCCGGATTTAAGAAGTAAGGGATGAGCTAGTTTGGGTCCATGCGTAGACAGGAAGCTACTCACCTAAGATGGGCTATAAATGGTTGATGTCCCAACAAGGTTGGGAAGACCCTGCATGGTGGTCAAAAATTATCTGGAAGTTGAAATGCCCTGCAAAAACTGGACTTTTCTTTTGGTGCATCCTTAAGAAAAAAGTGTCAACATGGGATTTCTTGCAGAAAAGGGGGAAAATAGGCCCAGGATGGTGCTCTATTTGCAAAGCAAATGAGGAATCAACAATGCATATATTTCTCACATGCCCTTTCAATGTCAACCTTTGGGCTGAATCCTTAAGACTCATTAATTCTCCTCTCAGGTGGGAAGGAGATAGTATCCAGCAAGCATGGTTCCGGTGGTGGCAGGAGGCCTCTGATGACAAAGTCTGCTCCATCCCTCTCCTGATAGCCTGGGGCACTTGGCTAGCAAGGAACCAAGTAATTTTGAAAGATATTCCCTTCTCTATTGGAAAATTGGCTGTGGAAGGGGCAGCAATTTATGACAGCATTCCATCCTCATCTGGACATTCGATCCCCCGCTCTATTCAGCCTGAATTTATTAGGGAATCTGTTCCATGGGCCTACTTTGATGGGGCTGCAGACATAAATGGATGGTGCGGAGCAGGTTTGGTCATTCATGTTACTCTTGAAAAATCTTTTCGAGCCTCAATTGGCCTTGGGCAGAGGACTAATAATTTTGCTGAGCTCAAGGCCTTACATCACCTTCTATGCTGGCTATCCTTGAAACAGTTGAGACAGGTTCAGATTTTCGATGACACAAAGAATGTTGTGAATTGGTTCAACAAGACTCAACATTGCAGAAATTATATTTTGCTTCCTTTGCTTAATGAGATTTTACGTATCAAAAGTTTTTTTAATGAAATCATTGTTTGCCACATTTACAGGGAAAGAAACCAGGAGGCAGATAACTTATCTAAAACGGGTGTACAACAAGATTTGGGGACCTGGTCAGTAACAGAGATGGAAAGTGGGGTGATCAATCCTATTGACTAGCCAGTCTTTGGATGACATTTTGTCTGCTTTGTTGTTCTACTTAATATCATGCTGCAGCTGTTATTTTAATTTTTTTTTTTTTGAACTTCTTATAAAATGTTATGTCTCTCTACAAAAACTATGGACCATACCTTTTATTTTTTACTTTTCTGTGGGCTGTTTTCCTCATATGAGGAGGCTTGTTGACACATTTTTCACAAAAAACAGATTCTGTCTTGATTACAATTGACAATGAGACCGGAATAGTGCCTACTGCCGATCTCTACAGGTATATTTTTTGATATGTATGATGATTTTTTCAGATGATGAAGGCATCTTTCCTTCTCTTTTCTTATCTCTGTTTTGGTGATAAGCCGGGAGATATGAAAGAACGGAAGTGCCCTCTTTTTGAGAAAAATCTTTTTTGATTTGGCAGCCTTAGGGATACTTGTGGGTACCCAAGGAAGCCGAGACTGCTTTTCTCCCTCACCTGAAGGAGATCTGGAGTTGATATGGAATGCAATGCATATGCTATGAGACTCTCTAATATAAATAGAAAGTCTGATTTTTTTCTGTGGAAAAAAAAAAGTATTTTTAAACCGACCTGCATTAATATACTCTTCAAAGAGAATGTTTGAATGGAGAAAACATAGAAAATAAAGCTTTCAGTAAGAGCAGGGTACTGTTCAGATTAAATCCTAGCTCTACGTTTGCTGCTCTCTATTAGAGGAAATGGATAGAGTGAAAACATTAAAGAAAATAACAATTGACAGTGAGGAACACATCACCATTGACATAAATCAGGATCCCATAAATCAGCAGCTTGTATTGATGTTCAAACCAGTTACAATTAGCCAGCCCGGTGGGTCTCTACAACTTTGAACTTCCCATATCATCTTATGTATCTTTAAGTTGCAAACAGGGCATCAGTAGCTTCAGAATAACTATTACATACAATCAGATGTCCAGAGACCAATGTTTGCTCATTTTCTATAGAATTATTTATAGAAGAATAAGGAGGTGGGATCTGATAAAAGATCTCTTGGGTCAATTAATACAGATTGATGAATCTTCGGCCTTTGAAGGGCTCAATAAAGTAATTTATAGATGATCTGTCTGTATTAAATTGATGTACATTTATGAATTGAGTTCGGTGGGAGCCTTTGTTGACTTTTGAGGCTCGGTGTCATGTTTGAAGTAACTCTGTTGCTGCTCCCCGAGGTCTAATGATAAAAAAGATTAGCTTTTGGGCTATTCTTAATCTTTAAAATAGTTTTGTCGACAATTAGAGATAAGATCCTTGAGTAGTATTAATTTTTCGGCTGTCTTTGGGAAAACACCTCTTGTTTGAAATAATGACTAAGCCTTCTTTAATTACCATGAGGCTACAGGTGCCTTTAGGAGCTAGAGAGGGTTCGATTAGCCTCTGCTTAAGGCGGTGGAAGCTTTCTCGAATCGACAGTTGTCTTCGGCCTTTCCTAAAACACTTTTAATTTACTTTAGTTCAGTGTTTTCAGGACATATCATGCTCAGTCTGTGTCTTCGGTCTTTTGTTCTAGTATAAACTGATACTCTTTAACTGTGATTTCAAAAACACATTGTCTTGTTGATGTGCAGGCCACGCAGGGCTCATAAGGCATCAATGCCTCATGAAATACTGATGAAAACATCGAATCCGAACCTCGCGAATGGTCTCCATTGATGAATCAATGGCATGGGAAACATCTTTCCAGGACCTTCGGCCTTCTTTTTAATAAAATGGAAAACCATCGATAACCTGCAAAATACAAAACTGTGTTATAAAATCCTGCATTTTTGGGTTAAACTACTTCAGAGGCGTGGGAGGAGAGCTAGACTGTTGGATGGCATCATCCAACGGTTGGGAATCATTTTAGAAATAGTCGAAGGAGATTGGAGGAAAAGAATAAATCAGAACCGTCGATCGTGCGTAGATCAACGGTGGGGATTACGCGTTGGAATCCTCTTGGCAGAAGGTGGAAATTGATGGTATGAAGCGAGATTAGATCCGGGTCGTCCGATCTGGACAAGTGGACGGTCCAGATCCAATCGACGGGTGAGAGAAGTGTTAAAACACTTGGTGACGGATTTGCGATGCGATTAATTGCAGACCGTCGATCTACAGATTAGATCGAGGGTGGGAGATGTATCGAGGGATCGCAATCGGAAGTCAGAAGTGAAGTGATGCGATGTGCGCGATCGGGAGAAGGGCTGTTGCGATTGCACGATCGCGGAAGGGCCGATGCAATTGCGCAATCGGGAGAAGGGCCGATGCGATGGAGCGATTGGTTCATCGCAATCGGTGGTAGGAAACATTAAACTGCATATAAAAGAAAAGTTCCGATGCGATGGGCACATGATTGCGGGGCCTGGCTTTATATAGACCTCCAATAGGCCCCGGGCTTATGTATATAGGGGCTAATCGGGGTCGGGCCTTCGGGCCTGGGCTTTTCAATCAAACCATTGAAATATCCCGATGCGATTGCGCGATTAGTCTTTTTAATCTACCCATTGTAATTCCCCGATGTGATTGTGCAATCGGTTTTTTTAATCTACCCATTGATATTTAACACGTGACTTTGGTTTCTTAGATCAAACTTTGGATAAATGGGTTTTTGTATTTTAAAAAGGAAAAAATGGATCGGGATGGTTTATTCAATGGTTTTTAGGTGCCGAAGGTGGGCCCATGGTTTATATGAAACGATAATGCGATAATACGATCGGAAGTGGTGAGACAGAGGGCTAATCGCATCGGAACATTTGAAAGATGGCAAACAAACTTGTGCGCTGGGATTTTTTGCAATGCGATTAGCGCTGAAAGGGGTTAGCATTTGGTTCCAGCCCCAAAGCGTATGGTGGGGAAGTGTTTAGGACTTAGCCTAAGGGGCTTAAGTCCATAGTAATCAAAACTTGTTTTTTATGAATTTTTTCAGAGTTTTAAATGGATTTGGGGGTTTTGGTAAGGCTAAAAAGTGAGTTTTTAACCTTGCAAAAATAATTTTCATGAAGGGAAGAAGAGGAATAATGAAAAAAAGGGAGTTTTTATGGAGAAAAAGGGAACAAATGAAGGTTAGTTTTGAGTGGGAGAAGGGGGGAAATGATGATTTTGCAGCAGTCTTTCTCATAGAATTTTCAGCAGAATTTTTGAGTTCTGAAGGGAATCAATAGTGAAGACCTTTACACATGAGCATGAGATATTCCAAAGGCTTCAAGAGATAAAATTTTGGCCATGAAAGTGTTTCTTGAAGACTGAACAATGTTTTGGCCACCTTTTGATAGAACAAATTTTATAGGTGGCCAACAGTGGCTCCACTTGGGGATGGTGCCTTCTTGAAGGCATCAAGAACTTCAGACCTGTATTTCTCTAGGAGGATGACCTGTACCTCATCCAATGGGCTGCTTTCTTTGCTGGAATGATCTTATTCTGCTCTGAAAACATATCAGCAGCTATGAAAAACAATGGATCTTCATTCAACAAGATTTCTACCTACCCAATCCTACGGATCTAACATTTTTTCTTCATTAGAGTGCATTCGGATTGGCAAACTCTTTTCACAAAATTTTATTCTTTTGAAAGCAGGAAATCTAATCTATTTCTACTCCTTATTTCTCCATGGACTCAGATTAAATAGTTGAGCCCATATAATTCTCTACCTAATCTACTGTCTGTTGGGATTAAATTGTCCAACAGATTTTATTCTCTAAATTCTACAAAAGAAATTTAAAAATAGTCAAGTCAAGATTAAGCTGTTTGGCATAAAAAAAAGCTGCACATAGATATTTATTTTGCAGAAAATTTAAATAAAAAAACGGAAGGCTTAAGATTTGAAAGTTTCAAGCACTTCCTTCACCTTTTTACATCTTTGTTTTTTTTTCTCTTTTTTGAGTTGTTCTTCCTTTGTCAACTAGTTCATATTTTGAGCTGATTAGAACCAGATTTACCTCTGTTTTGACTCAGAATTAAACATATATTGGAGTCAATTCTTGCTTGGGAGCTTAGGTTCAGGTTTTGAGCATGTTTGAACCTTTAATTTCTATCCTAATCTATCTACTGATAAGCCAAGATTAAACAGTTTGGAAAATCGAATTCACTATCCTATCAGCAGTAAATTTAAAACTAATTAGTCAAGATTAGGCTGTTTGACTAACTAGGAGTGTGTTTTTCAGGAGTGGCATTTAAACTTGCACACTTTCAGAATTTATTTCTCTTTTTTGGTATGGGGTTGTACCTTTATTGTTTTTTACAATTTGCTCTCTTTTCTCTTTTTCATTGTTTTTGTATTTTTTCTTTTGTGAGACTGAACAAAACAAATGGTATTTACAATGGGAATGAAAGCTTTAAAATCGAACTCAGTAGTAATAATGCTTGAGGACCCTGCCATTGACAGGACCCCCAAACAGATCCGTGCCATCTAATTCTTGCAGAAAAAAGGCATTTGGACCAATGGTGGACTGAATAATGTAAGGACCTTGCCACAAACTGTCAAATTTTCCATGTTCACCCTTATCCTCTCTTCTGGAGTCCCATTTGAGTACCTTGTCTCGAATATTGAAATCACAAGCCTTTGTTCTCTTTTCAAACAACTTCTTTATGTTCTCTTGCACCTTCTGAGCTCTGTTGTAAACCTCTTCCCTTGTCTACTGGAGATGTATGGTTTGATTGATCCTCCTTAGCATGCTGTCCTCTTTTGACTGTATTTCTTGGACCAATTTTATCACTGGAACACCTAGGTTGGTAGGAAACACTGCATCTGCTCCATAAACATGTTGGTAAGGGGACATTCCAATGTACTTCTTTGTGGTCAATCTGTCTACCCACAGAGCATGCACCAACTTGTTATGCCATGATTTTTTATTTTCCTCAAGCAACTTCTTGATGATGGTCACCAAACTTTTATTTGATGATTTTGCTAGCCCATTACCTTGAGGGTAGTAAGCAGTAGAATGACCAAGTGTAATCTGATACCTGTGACAAAAATCAATCATTTTTTTGGAACCAAAAGTGGCAGCATTATCAGTAATAATCTTCCTAGGGCATCCGAATCTAGACAAGATATGGTCTTCAAGGAATTTTATAATGACAGAATCTGTGGCATTCCTAGAAGGGATGGCTTCAATCCATTTCGTGAAGTAGTCAATGGCTATGAGAATCCATTTGTGCTGGGCAGATGAAGCAGGATGGATTTCTCCTATGAAATCTAGGCTCCACTATTGAAAAGGAGCTTCAACAGTGATAGGTTGTAATGGTAAAGGAAGAAGTTTTCTTTTGCCCTCAAAAATTTGGCATTTGTGACAGGCAACTATCATTTTATGGACATCTTGGAAGAGGGTGGGCCAGTAATAGCCAGCTCTAAGGATTTTATTGGCTGTGGTTTTCCAGTAAAGATGACCTCCACACTCTCCTTCATGGAATTCATGTTTGATCCTTTCTGCATCAACTTCAGGAAAACATTTAAGCAATAAACCATTAACATTTTTCCAATATAAACATTCATTTAAAATGCAATAGTTCCTAGCTTTCAACTTTAAAAACCTTACCTTTGTTTTGATAAATCAGGAGGAGCATTAATATTTGTAAGCACATACAAGATATCAGTGTACCAAGGTGAGTTTTGAAACTGCTCTTCGACAGTGGGAGCAGGTAATTCTTCCTGGTCATCCACGGCATCTACCATGTTAATGTCAAGGGCTTGTAGATTAGATTCAACCATTAATTGAGCTAAGCCCTAACCCTTAATAAGTTTGGTGAGTTTGATTTCCAAATCATACTCTAATATAGCAGCAATCCATTTGCCTCTCTTTCCATCTGGGTCTTGTGACAAGATGTCTTTTACCACTATATTAGGTACATAGGCAATGATGTGGTAATGTAGAATATACACCCTGAAGTCATTTAAGGCCTTTACCGAAGCATAGGCCTGTTTTTCCATTATGTTATATTTCAAGGGTGCATCCCTTAAAGCTTTGCTGAAAAAAGCGATGGGGTGTTCCTGTCCCTCTGGGTTTTTCTGCAACAGGACTGCAGCCACAGTATGCTCTGAGGCAAAGGAGAAAATAAGGAACTCTTTTGAAAAGTCTGGGATGATTAGGACTGGTGCCCGGGTGAGTGCATGTTTTACCAATTAGAAGGATTTTTTGGCTTCTACAGTCCACTTCACTCCTACTTCTTTCTTGAGCATATTAGTCATGTTTCTAAGGAGCTCTGCTAAGTTGGGAATAAACCTCCTCAAGAAGTTAATCTTTCCAATGAAGGACTGCAATTCTTTTATGTTCCTTGGTTGGCTAATCTGTAGTATTCCCTCAACTCTATTTGGATCTATTTTAATCCCTTATTCTGATATGATATGCCAAGGAGTTTACCTTCCTGAAGGCCAAACACTGTCTTTTTAGGATTTAAAGATAACCCAAACCTTCTGCACTTTTCAAGGACCTTTCTTAAATGTTTCAAGTGCTCTTCATCAGATTTGGAATAAAATGTTATGTCATCAAGGTAAATTACAATGAAGTGCCCTATCTCCTCTGAAAATGCAATGTCCATGGCCCTTTGGAAAGTGGCCCCAGCATTCATTAATCCAAAAGGAATTTTCACATACATGAAATTGCCCCAAGGAGTGGTGAAAGTTGTCTTGAGTTGGTCTTCTGGGAGTACTAAAACTTGGTTATACCCTGAAAAACCATCTAACAGAGAAATCCTCTTTGAACCAACTACCCTTTGTAGAATGTGTTCCATTTTGGGTAAACACTGTTACTGATGAAATAGGTAACCTGACCTCAAAACGGGAACTCTAGCCCAAAAAGACTCAAAAAACATGAAAAAACACCCCAAAAACAAAAAAAAAAGTGTATTCCAGAACGCACTTGGTTTTTTTTAAGGTCAAATTTCAACATTTTATAAAATTATGCTAAAAACAAAATTGTTTCTTGAAAAAATGATTGAAAAAACACCCTCAAAACAAAACCAGTTGATGCAAGAATAACAAAAAAAAAAAGTTGTGTCACATTTTTGACATTTTTAAAAATAGAAATAACATTTTTTAATTTTTAAAATTAAAACATTAAAAACACCTAAAATTTAAGAAAAAAAATAAATTTAAAAAATAAAAACATTTTAAAGCTTAAAATATAAAAATATATAGGAATAAAAAAATAAAAATAAAAACAAAATAAAAATTTTAATTCAAACATTAAAAAAAAACCTAAAATTTAAGAAAAAAAATAGAAAAAATATTTAAAGATTAAAATTTCAAAATATATAGAAATAAAAAAATAAAAATAAAAACAAAATAAAAAATATTAAATTAAAAAAAGGTTGAAAAAAGAAAGAAATTATAAAAAATAAAATATAGAAATTAAATTTAAAAAAGAAAAAGAAAATGTTTATTAAATTAAAAAAAAAAAGAAAATTTAAGATAAAAAATTACATTTAAAGAAATATATTAAATTAAAAAAAAAAAAAATTTAAAAAAAAAATTATTGAAATTAAAAGTAAAAAAATGAAAAATTAATTAAAAATAAAAAATGAAAAATAAAATACAATAAAAATATTAAATTTAGAAAAATATATATTAAAAAAACAAATAGATTTTAAAAAATAAATTAAATTTAAATTATAAAAAATAATATATATATATATATATATATATATATATATATATATATATATATATATATATATATATATATGAACTTAAATTAAAAAAATATATATTAGATTTTATTAAATTAAAAAACAAATGTTAATATTAAAATAACAAATTAAATTTAAAAAATAAAAAATAAAACATTGTTAAAATAAAAAGTTATATAAAATAAAAAACAAATTAATTCGAAAATATTAAGTTTAATTAAAAAAAAAAAAATCTAATTTTAAATACACAATTTTAATTGAAATAAAAAAAATATAAAAATTTTATGTAATTAAAAAAATAATAATAAAAAAAAAATAAAAAAAAATATTAAATTCAAATAAATTAAAAATAAAAAATAAAAAATTTACTAAATTTTAAAAAATTAAATGAAAAAACTAAACATAAAATTTAATAATAATAATAATAAAAAATTAAAAAATTAAAAAAAAAATCAAGTAAATAAAAGAAAAAAAATACAAAATTTAATAAAAATTATTAACAAAATTAAGAAAAAAAAATGAATAAAATTAAAAAAAAAAAAAAAAACAAAAAAAAAAGAAATTAAATTTCCAATACAAAAATTAAATTAAAAAAAAATAATTTAAAATTTTTTGAATCAAAAAAAAAAATTAAAAAAATGAAATTAAAAAAAAATATTAAAAATTAAAAAAATAAAAAATAAAAAAGAATTTTTTGATCGTGGTGGCGCTGCCAATCGACCTCCCGCAGGGGGAGGCCGATTCCGGGAATCACCCTCCCGTAGCGGAAGGGCGATGGCGGGAGGCCGATTCTAGGAATCGCCCTCCCGCAGCAAGAGGCCAATTCCGGGAATAGCCCTCCCGCGACGGGAGGGCTATTCTTCGAATCGCCCTTCCGCCGCGGGAGGGCGATTCCTGGAATCGGCCTCTCGCGGCGGGAGGGCTATTCCCGGAATCGGCGTCCCGCCGCGGGAGAGCGATTCCCGGAATCGGCCTCCCGTCGCGGGAGGGGATTCCCGAAATCGGCCTCAAGGCGATTCCCGGAATTGGCCTCAAGGCGATTCCCGGAATCAGCCTCTCTCCATGGAGGGAAATTCCCGGAATCGGCCTCCCGCGGCGAGAGGGCGATTCTCGAAATCGGCCTCTCGCCGCGGGAGGGCGATTCCTGGAATTGGCCTCCCGTCGCGGGAGGGCGATTCTCAGAATCGGCCTCAGGGCGATTCCTAGAATCGGCCTCCCACTGTGGAGGGTGATTCCCAGAATCGGCCTCCCGCCCAGGTGGCAGCGAAGGTCGGCCGCTGGGCGGGCGGGGAGGCCGCCGCCACCTAGGCGGGAGGCCGATTGGCGACGCCACCACGATGAGAAATTTCTTTTTTTTTTTTTTTTTTTTTAATTTTTAATATATATATATATATATATATTTTTTTTAAATTTTATTTTTTTATTTGATTTTATTTTTTAAATTCAAAAAATTTAAAATTATTTTTTTTTAAATTCAAATTTTTTATTTTAAATTTAATTTGTTCTAATTTTTTTTGTTTTGTTTTTTTTTTTTTTTAAATTTTGTTTTTAAATTTAATATTTTAGATTAATTATTTTTTAAAATTTAAAATTTATTTATTAAATTTTAATTTAAATGTTTTTTTTAAATCTTTTAGTTTATTTAGTTTTTCATTTTTAAAATTTATAAATTGTTTCATTTAAAAAAAAACAGTAGATTTATGGATATTTGCTTTTTAATTATTTGCACATGGTTTTTTTCAATTTTTTTTTGTTTTTTAATGATAGTTTTTTTTTTTTTTTTTTTTTTATTCTTTTATTTTAATTTTCTTTTTCAATTTTAAATTTTGTTTTTTTTTTAATTTGTTTTTTTTGTTAATTTGAAAATTTTATTTTATTTTATCTGAATTTTAATTTTGTAATTTAAATTATTTTTAAATTTTGTATTTTAATTTTTTTTTTTAATTATATGGTTTTTTTTAATAACTTAGAAAAAATTGTTTTTGATGTTTTTTTTTATTTTTTGGTTAATTTTTGTTTTTTTTCTTTAAATTATGTGTTTTTTTCTACAAATTTTGTCATTTCTTTTGATATAATTTTCGAATATTTTTAATTAATTTATTTATTTATTGATTTATTTTTGTTTAAATTTTTTATTTTTACGAGTTAATTTTGTTTTTTTTACATTTTTATTGGTTTTTTTTTTATTGTTTATATATATATATATATATATATATATATATATATATATATATATATATATATATATATATATATATTTATATATATATATTTTTTATCTAAGTTTTGTGTTTTATTACCAACATGAAAATCACCACTCTAAAAAAAAAGGTTGATGCTGCATCAATACGTTTCAAAATTAGCATGAAAATCACCGCTCTAAAAAAAAAAAGTTGATGCTACATCAATACGTTTCAAAATTAGCATGAAAATCACTAACATTTTAAAACAAATATTCATACTTCATAAATAAAAATATTAGAGTGTCAAAAATGTGCTAAAAAAGAAGAAGGTGATTTTGCATCACCACTTTTCAAAATCGGGTGCTTTTTATGCTACCAAAAAAAAGTAGGTAACAGTGTGATTACCTATTTCATCGGCAACATTGTTTAAAGGGTAATTGTCTTTTAGGGAGGCTCTGTTAAGGTTTCTGAAATCAATGCACACTCTGATTTCTCCTGTCTTTTTCCTCACGGCTACAAGGTTAGAAACCCAATCTGAAAACCTCACAGGCACAATGATTCCTGCCTCATACATTTTCTTGATTTCCTTTTCTACTAGAGGCAGTTGTATTGGATTAATTCGATGCAGTTTTTTCTTAAAGGGTTTTTGGTTTTCTTTCAAAGGGATCTTGTGCTGGATGATTTCTGTATCGTAGGCTTTTAAGTCTTCATAGCTCCAGGAAAACACATCGACAAACTCTTTAAACAAGTCAATGTATTTCCTTTTTATGTTTGGTGGCAAGGACCTCGCTAATTTAATCATTTTAGGTTGATCCTCAGTGCCTATGTTTCATTCCTCGACCTCAGACTCTATGTATTCTACGGTGGGTTTCTTTGCTACGTCGTTAACATCAAAGATGTCTTCTAATGGTACTAGCCCCCTGGGTATGTTCTTGTCCTTTGACGAAAATACCTCAATGTCTTCGTTTTCTGTGTCCTTGTATTCTTCAGTATGAGTTTCAAGTTTTTTAGTTAACATGTTGATTTTTACGGGACCAGATGGTTTTTCTTCTTAGGGGACTTTTTGTTTAGGCAATTTTCATTAGATTTAGAATCCGAATCAGATAACTCAAATTCGTTCCTTCCAAGCAGGAAATCCGCTATCTGTTTGTCACCCTCAAAGACCTACCAATATTTTTCATTATCTGGCACAACTGGTATAAACTTAATTTGAGTTGTATAGTCTTTGGTTTCAAATGGCGTTAAGCATGTTCTAGTTGCAAAGGCTAAATTGTGGGCGGAAATATTTCTTTTTCTTGGAACAAAAATCAATTTGGACTCCTCAAAAGTTTTTAAAAGGTCCATGATGTCGTTTCGGTAAGCTCTAAGTCTGGGATGATTTGCGTTATATTCCCCATTAACTTTCTTAATGACTAGTTCTGAATCCCCATACACATTAATTCTTGTGGCTCCTAACTTTTTTAATAGATGTAAGCCTAAGAGAAGGGATTCATATTCTGCTATGTTATTGGAACACTGAAACTTTAATTTGTAGGAAATACTTTTTGTGTGGTTGTTTTCAGCGTTGGTAATCCAGACACCTGCACCAGCATTGTTCTTAGTGCATGACCCATCAAAATACATACTCCACAGAGGACTATTTTCGGTTTCGTCTTGGTTATTGTCTTCTTCAACCAACGTGCTCAAGGGTTGTTGTGAAATCTCGACACTTAGTTGTATTTGCTTCAACTCCTCAGGTTTTTCACTGTGTTGAAGGTTGTTCTCTTGATTTTCAAGTTTTAAGAGCAATGGACACATGACTCGTAGCTCAAGACCTTTGTTTGGTTTGCTAATGTCTTCAAATGCAGCAAACTGTTTTGACACTTCTGAGTTGTGCTTCTCTTCCTCCCTATCGGTCATTAATCCTGTTAAAGTGACTTGTTCACTAAGTGTTTCATCATTATGTTCTATTCTGAGATCCACAACATGTTGTGCCAGGTCTCGTTCCTCAGGATTTTCATGGATTTGAGCATGAGGGGCAGTCTGTTGTTTGCCATGTTGGCTTTGTTCACTCTGGTCTGTTGTTTCAATGCGTTGTTCCAAAATTTCTCTCTCGTTTTCTTCCATATCTAGAACTGCATTTATTTCTAGATTTGGGGTCTCTAACTATTTGGCTGAGTCGTTGTCTTCTAGCTCTGGCTTATTTGAGTATTCATCATTGTAAAGGATAAAAGAATCCAGGTTAGTATGGATAGAGTAAATAGGGGAATTTTCAGGCTTTTCTGGACTACTGACCATGAATTTCAAGTGTGCCTCTCTGTATAATCTTCTAAGCTGGATAAAGATAGGGATACTGGCATATGTCCCATCCATCTGCATTGTACCTTGTAGCTTGGCACCCCATGACCTTGATAACAACATGCCATACTTAGGAGGCACATCAGCCACCACAACATCCATGACCATGTACTTGGCTTGGATTTGAGTCAAACTTACACAAAGGTCTTTGATTAGGCCAAGGCATTTCACTCTACTAGAGTCAAAAGAATATAAATCCTTGTAAGGTCTAGTTATTTCTAGCCCTATCCTTTCCATTATCACCTTTGGCATAAGGTTGTGTGAGGCTCCAGAGTCATGCATAGCATTATGAAAGATTTTGTCATGGATATTAAGGCTGACGTAGAACGAAGGTACTATTCCTTCTTGAAATTTCCCTTCAATTTTAGGACCAAAAATGAGCTCTGGCTGGTCATCATTAAAATTGACTGTGTCATTATTATCCTCAATATTTAAAGCCTTCAAAATTTGGTCTCTATATACATGCTAGGCTGCTAACTCAGTCAAGGGAACAGGGATTTTGATCTTTGAAATTTCTTGCTCTAGGCTGAATGGAACTTGGTTTTTTGAAGAACTTACCTCAGCCTTACTAGCTACTAGATTATCAGCAACATTAGCTCGCTGATTTGTTCTATTTACGTTTGATAGAATGGTTTTAAAAGGAGTACTAGTTGAAGTTTTAGTACTACTAAGGTCTGCATTCTATTTTTCACCTTTCTGAGTGCATTTCTCTCTATCATTATCAGAACTCACAGCTATTGTTTTGTCCTTATGTTTGACAACTTTAGGTTTGGTTGCAGTGCTATTTTGTGAAGATTTGTCAGGGGTTTGGTGTTGGGAGTTTGTTGACTGGTTTTACTTCTAAGGTCATATTCTCTTTGAGACTCTATGATGACATTTTCCATGTTTTGATAATAATTTTCATCATCATCTCGTTTGTCATTTGGAGGTGTATAAAGACCTTGTTTTCTATCATAATGGGTCTCAAATTCATCATTATCTACTCCCAACATATCTATGTCCTTTTCCTCTGCTTGCTCATCTATTTCTTCATCCTCACTCACATAGTTTTGATGAAAGGGAGGAGTGATCTGTTGATCATCTTCCCTCAGCCTGTTTGGAGGTTGGTTCCTTCTAAAATTCTGACTTTGGTTCTGGTTTCTATTTTGGGGAGCAGTTTGGTTTTGACTGGCTTGTGTTCTCTCAAGGATTCTCATTTTCTTCATCATCTCCTCCATCATTCTCTCCATCTTTGAGTTGGAAGTGGAAGGTGTGTTTTCCTCTCTAAAAGATACTCTCCTTTCATTTTTAATTCTTGCTCTCTTCTCCATTAAGTTGACTTCCACAACAAGAGCACCCTTTTGCATCTCTTCAAGAGTTGCAGGATCTCTCTCTCTCAGTTGATAGGCCATCTCAGGGTCAAACCCTTCCGAAAACTTGTTTAGTGCTGAGGCTTGTGGAGGCTTTAGTTTTGGAGGGAGTGCATTATACACGCTATTAAATCTAGTACAATAAGCTTGTACACTTTCCCCAGTGTTTCTATGGAGGCTTTTGTAATCAGAGAGGATTTGGAGAGGATTCTTCTTCACTTTCCATCTGTTTAAAAAATTCTGACGGAAGGCTTGGAGATAATTTATACTATGGGGGGTTAAAGCTTTAAACCATTTTCTTACTTCTCCCCCTAAGCTCTGAGCAAATAGTCTCACTTTGACAGAATCATCATCAATATCATTTCTGTCAAAATAATCATTCATCTTATCCACATGTTGTGATGCAGTAGTAGCAATACTATCATCATATAATGGAATTTTGGACTGATAGTCCTGTGGAAGATTGACTAATGGTGCAGGAAGAACTAAGGGAGCATATCATGCAGCCATGATATGTGGTGGGGGTGGATTCACAAGGGGTGTATTAACAAAAGGAAAAGTGGGCTGAAGTGGAGTGGTTTGAACGGTGGGTGTAGGGTGAGAAAAAATGGATGGACAAGGAATATATTGCTGAGCTGATCTTGGGTGAGAGACACCTAAGCTATGAAGGAAGTGTAAATCTGGTGGTGTTGTTTCTCTACTACCAAGATGTTCACTTGTTTCAGGAGAATAAAGCGAAGACTCGGAATCTAACTGATCTAAATCACCAAGAGACCTAGTTCTAAAGGGATTTACTAAGTCAACTTGTGATTGTTGTAGAGCTGAAAGATTTACAGGGACTGAATTAGCTCTCAAGGGTGATCTGACAATAGTTGATAATTTAATCCTAGGAGAGTTCCTAAGAATACTTTTTGGGTTATCAACTATCTCAGGTGGATCTGGTTCAGGATAGGCTGTATTATGAATCTTTCTAGGAGCCACTATGCTGTGTTTTTTAGACCTAACTAAACAAGAAAAGTTCAACTAGGTATGACAATATTTAAAAGGTCAACTAATCTGTTTACACAAATTTTAATCCTACAGCCTCTAACTGAGTTTGAATAATATTACAATGACAAAGGTTCTTCCCAGTGGAGTCTTAAGGTTTGTTAAGGATGATGGAGTCGCCAAGTGGGATTTTTTAGCTCTTTTGGAGGTAAAAGGTTTAATGGTCCACTACCATGTTTATTTGCAACCAATCTGAAACATTTTGGGTTCTCTGAGTTTCTGTGGTTGTATGGAAAACTAAAAAGTTTTATAAAAGCTGGCCAAGCAACTATGAACTCAAAGTGTTCCCCAGCGGAGTCGCCAGTATGTTAGCACCCTGTAATTGGCAAGATTGGCAAAATTCCAACTACAGGGGAACATCAAACCGCTTTGGGATTCAAGGATCTAGCCCTCATGAATCCAAAGAGGGATCTCTCTATGAATGAGTTTAAAGATGTGATCTTTAAAGCCTGAAACGTGATATTAGGCTAGTTATGAAGAGCTTGGGTTTTGTTTTTTTTTTTTTTTGGTTGGGCAAAGACATGATGAAGGTGAAGGCAGTTTCAAAATGAAGGGTGAAGGTGTCTACAGGTGAAGGAATGATTCGACTGACAGAAAGGCAAAGACAATTTTAACCCATTGGGCTATGAAGTCATAGGAGGATTTTAATTGGACAACAAGGTTCAAGCAGGATCCATGGGGCAAGTTACTTATGTCAAAGGATCTCTTAAAGTGATTTTATGGAATGAAACAGAGAGGAAGTGTAGAACCAAACAAATGAAGAAAACAATGAAACAACTTTAGATCAAGTAAGTGCTTTCAAACTATCTTGCTTCGGCATGTACTTAAGGGGAAACATAAAAGTATTCTGAGCTCAGGGAAGTGCTTTTAAACTAGCTTGCTTTGAAGTAATTTCAGTTAGAAAACATTTTTAAAAAACAGTTTGAACAGCTTAAGATCAGGTAAGTGCTTCTAAACTACCCTGCTTTCAGCATATTCTAAAGGAAAGCATAGATAACAGTCACAAAGAGCGATTCCGATCAGGCAAGTGCTTTGAAACCAACCTGCTTCAATATACTCTAAGGAAAACACAGAAAATACTCATCATAAAGAGAAATCTAGATCAGGAAATTATTTTTAAACTGACCTGCATTAATATACTCTTCAAAGAGAATGTTCGAATGGAGAAAACATAGAAAATAAAGCTTTCAGTAAGATCAGGGTATTTTTCAGAGTAAATCCTAGCTCTACGTTTGCTGCTCTCTATTAGAGGAAATGAACAGAGTGAAAACATTAAAGAAAATAACAATTGACAGTGAGGAACACATCACCATTGAAATAAATCAGGATCCCATAAATCAACAGCTTGTATTGATGTTCAAACCAGTTACAATCAGCAAGCCCGGTGGGTCTCTACAACTTCGAACTTCCCATATCAGCTTATGTATCTTTAAGTCGCAAACAGGGAATCAGTTTCTTCAGAATAACTATTACATACATTCAGATGTCCAGATACCAACGTTTTCTCATCTTCTTTAGAAGTATTTATAGAAGAATGAGGAGGTGGGATCTGATAAAAGATATCCTGGGTTAATTAATATAGATTGATGACTCTTCGGCCTTTGAAGGGCTCGATGAAGCAATTTACAGATGATCTGTCTGTATTAAATTGATGTACATTTATGAATTGAGTTCAGTGGGAGCCTTTGTTGACTTTTGAGGCTCAGTGTCATGTTTGAAGTAACTCTGTTGCTGCTCCCCGAGGTCCAATGATCGAAAAGATTAGCTTCTGGGTTGTTCTTAATATTTAAAATATTTTTGCCGATAATTAGAGATAAGATCCTTGAGTAGTATTAATTGTTCGACTTGTCTTTGGGCAAACACCTCTTGTTTGAAATAATGACTAAGCCTTATTTAATTACCATGAGGCTGCAGATGCCTTTAGGAGCTGGAGAGGGTTCGATTAGCCTCTACTTAAGGCGGTGGAAGCTTTCTCGGATCGACAGCTGTCTTCGGCCTTTCCTAAAACACTTTTAATTTACTTTAGTTCAGTGTTTTCAGGATAGATCACGCTCGGTCTATGTCTTCGGTCTTATGTTCTGGTATAAACTGATACTCTTTAACTGTGATTTCAAAAACACACTGTCTTGTTGATGTGCAAGCTGCGCAGGGCTCATAAGGCATCAATAACTCATGAAATACTGATGAAAACATCGAATCTAAACCTCGCGAATGGTCTCCATTGATGAATCAATGGCATGGGAAACATCTTTCCCGACCCTTTGGCCTTCCTTTTAATAAAACGGAAAACCATCGATAACCTGCAAAATACAGAACTATGTTATAAAATCCTGCGTTTTTGGGTTAAACTACTTTAGAGGCATGTGAGGAGAGCAGGACCGTTAAGTGAAGTGATGTGATGTGTGCGATCGGGAGAAGGGTCGATGCGATTGCGCGATCGGGGAAGGGCCAATGCGATTGCGCGATTGGGAGAAGGGCCGATTTGATGGCGCGATCGGGTCATCGCAATCGGCGGTAGGAAATGTTAAACTGCATATAAAAGAAAATTTCCGATGTGATGGGTGCCTGATTGCGGGGCCTAGCTTTATATAGACCTCCGATAGGCCCTGGGCTTATGTATATAGGGGCTAATCGGGGTCGGGCCTTCGTGCCTGGGATTTTCAATCAACCCATTGAAATATCCTGATGCGATTGCGTGATCGGTCATTTTAATCCATCCATTGTAATTCCCCGATGCGATTGCGCGATCGGTCTTTTTAATCTACCCATTGATATTTAACACGTGACTTTGGTTTTTTAGATCAAACTTTGGATAAATGGGTTTTTGTATTTTACAAAGGAAAAAATGGATCGGGATGGTTTATTCAATGGTTTTTAGGCGTCGAAGGTGGTCCCATGGTTTATATGAAACGATAATGCAATAATACCATCGGAAGTGGTGAGACAGAGGGCTAATCGCATCGGAACATTTGAAAGATGGCAAACAAACTTGTGCGCTAGGATTTTTTGCGATGAGATTAGCGCTGAAAGGGGTTAGTGCTTGGTTCCAGCCCCAAAGCGTATGGTGGGGAAGTGGTTAGGACTTAGCCAAAGGGGCTTAAGTCCATAGTAATCAAAACTTGTTTTTTATGAATTTTTTCAGAGTTTTAAATGGATTTGGGGGTTTTGGTAAGGCTAAAAAGTGAGTTTTTAACCTTGAAAAAATGATTTTCATGAAGGGAAGAAGAGGAATCATGAAAACAAGGGAGTTTTTATGGAGATAAAGGGAACAAATTAAGGTTAGTTTTGAGTGGGAGAAGGGGGAAAATGATGATTTTGCAGCAGTCTTTCTCATAGAATTTTCAGCATAATTTTTGAGTTCTGAAGGGAATCAGGAGTGAAGACCTTTAGACATGAGCATGAGATCTTCCAAAGGCTTCAAGAGATAAAATTTTGGCCATGAAAGTGTTTCTTGAAGACTGAACAATGTTTTGGCCACCTTTTGCTAGGACAAATTTTATAGGTGGCCAACATAGTGAAGGCGACTTCTTTCCACTAAGCTCATCACCTTGTTGCAATATCAACAGGTTTAATCTCCGTTGAGGTTGTCTAATGGGCCTCACATCATTCTCTATATATATGTGGTGCATGCATAGCTGGGAATCAAACCCTTTCATGTACGGGTAATCCCAAGCAAAGGCTTCTTTATATTTTCTCAGAAGTTGGACAAGCCTCTGTTCCTGGTCCTGTTGTGGCTAGCAACAACCCTCCTTCTTATTTATTATTATCACTAATATTAAATAAGTGGAGACCCTTATTCAAAAAATTTTAAAAAATATTTTCTTTTTAGTGCTTGTTTTTTCCTTTTTCAATAAAACTTACTATCATAAACTTAGGAAAATATTCCTTGAAAAATCTAAAAAACTCAAGTTTTATGATACCATAGAATAAAATCATTCTTCAAGGAATATCGCATCGCAAAAAGGTAATGAATGCCTCTTTATAATCAGAACACTAAAAATTGCGAGATTGCAATGCGAAACTACGCACTAAAAGAACATTCATCGCATCGCATGCTTCGTATGTCATATCTTACGCTGAAAAACCTCAAATCACCGATGTGCAATAACATATATCGCAAATCGCATTTCACATAAAAATACATGAACGAATGTTTGTCATATGTTATGTCTTACGATATTGTGATATTGCGGTATTGTAATATTGTGATGTGCGATACTGTGATCTGCGATATTGCGAAGCAAATCCCAGATCTTAAAGGCTCATTACATGAAAAAAATATTTCCATAAATTGAGACCTGGTTATGCACTTTAATGTTAATCAATGAATTGGTTGTCACTCATTAATGAAAAATGGTTTCGTTCTGATGAAAGAGTTATTTCACGTAAGGTGATATATTTTATACGTCTTCAGCATTTAAAACCTTCCCGTCACCTTTTTTCTATCATTATTCTCACTTAATTCGTAAACTGCAGGAGTGAAGAACTGAGAACTACATAAAGCAGTATTCAGGGTATTATGGGAAAGAGAGACAAGGCTCTAAGTTCTGAAGATAAAGAGATGACGCCCTTATATACAGACACCGCCTGTAACAAAGATGCTGGTATTACTACTTGGGAGGGCATGTATAATCTACTTGAGGAAGATAACCCCAGAGTAATGGAGGTTATAGCCACTGCAGGCTTACATGGGTCATCTGAAGCGTCTATTACAGAGCTAGCCTACTCATTTTTGCACCGGATAGCAGCAAAGCCTAAAATACTTCCATACACGGACATGGTTAAATGGATACTAGACAGCATGGATATTACAAACGGACAGTTTAAGACTCAGGGTCAAGAGCTCATTGGCTCATTTACTCCACAATATTTGAGACTCATGTATCATTTGTCGGAGCCACAGGCAACTTACAACAAATAGTTCATGGAGAAGTTGGACAAATAAAATGAAAACCTGGCAGAATGCACCAAGGATTGGTCAAGGAGAGATGAACCACTAAAAAAGGATAAACACGGTATGTATAGTATTGGTTCTCTCACTTCTCCATATTGATTTGCTGCTGCTATGCTCTGTCGGCTTTTTGGAAAGCCAGACATTAATAAGTTTTCATCTGAATGGCTACCATTATTGAATGCTGCTGTTAATGCTGCTATTGTGGATTGGGCTAAGATATTATCTGACAACTTAGCCATGGCTATTTTGAATTACCGGTCTAAAAGAACTGTTTCTCAGAGGATTTATCCTCCTTTTTACTTATCTGCTTATGTGATGGATTCAATCTGTTATGTTTCTAAGTTTCCTTTAATGGGTTGGAAATGGACAAATCAAGATCCCCTACCCATTCATGTTTATCACAAATAATTGTGGGATTCAAATTTCATTCCCTATTTTTACAAGATTTGCCATGGAATCATGTTGCCCCTGTACAAAATGTTATATTATAAATATGCTCCAAGGTTTTCTCCTAAAGCAGATGTAGACATACTACCTGTTGCGAGATGGTTTGGAGAAGAATTGTTTACATATGTTAGGGTTTTTGGAAGTTTTGCTTCTCCTCATGTTTTACCTTTGTATGTTCCCGATAAACTCGTAGCCCGATAAATTATCAAACCTGCAGAGAAGGAGGTTTGACTAAAGATTTGAAGGACAAGAAGAAGGCTATCTGGCCGCAATTTCCTATGGCCTGTGGGGCCTTTTCATTATTTTATGTTTGTCATGAATTTAAAGAAGTAAACAATATTACATGCTTACGTTTGTTCAAGTTTCCAAGAAGACCATTCGACCCCTATGATATTGTAAAAAATTTCACTACTGCAGTCAAGATAAGATTGTTTTGTAAAGAAGAAGATCTTTTTGATGACATGTTCCAAGAAAAAGGCACACTTAAAGAAATTCTACCTTTAACTCAAATACAGTTTCCTCCAGCAGAGTTTCAAGAATTCAAAATATACAGATAAAGGAGGTTAACTACTATCCCTTTGGATAAATTATGCTTGGAACCCGTAAGGGAACCAACTCCTAGTATCAGTTTTAGTAGAATTTCAGGTACAAACAGGTCTAAGTCAAATTCCGAAAGAGAAACCTCTGAACACTCTAAAAGTGAAGGGTCAGTAAGGGATACTACCCAGTCAAAGGATTTTTCACAGCGACAGGTTTCAACCTCTCCTCAGTTAAATCTTCCCCCTCTCATTGTACAACAACCATCAATACGAACTGAATTAGATAAAGAATGGGAAACATTCAATTATTTGATTAATATTGAAGGACAAAACACACAAACACCTGTGAGTAATGTACAGACAACAAAAAATATAGTCACAGGAATAACTACCAATGTCTCAGAAACAGAACATATTCCCATTACCCCATCCTATGAACTCATGCTCAAAATAAAGGAAATTTCTCCTCTTGATGTATTCTATAGTCCACAACACAAGGCATTGGTAAGAAGAAAAAGGAAGAAAAGGAAATTAGAAAATGTGCTCTCTCATGATGCAGAACAATCAGATGTCTTATGGCAAGATCCTATTACTAATCCAACTAAAAATCTCACTAAATTATCTCAGATCACAGGAGCTTATGCATATGTAGCGATTTATAAAGCATTTGAGGTACGACAATTACTGAATGAGAAAGAAGATCAAGTACAAGTCTTGCAACAATAGCTGCAACAAGCCAACGCTAACAATGAAGCACAGAAACAACTTGAAAAATTACAACAAGATTTTCAACAAATGCAGATTGGATATCATAACAGTTTGGCTGAAAAAGAGAAACAGCTATAGGTTATGCAAGAGATACACAAATATGATCCCAAGCTCACAGAATTTATCATAGAGTCTATTTGCTTAAATTATCAACTACTGCAACAACAGGAAATATTATGCCAAATAATATTACAATGGAACTCTTATTGTGAAGAAAGTTATAAAATCACTAATCATGTCGTAGACTTACGACATGATTATGATTTAACTGATAAAAGAGTTATTGATTATTTGGATTGGAAAGAAAAAGAGGAGGGGAAAAGAGCAGGTGCACTTATAATCAATGAAAATCACAAAGAAATACTTTTTAATAAATGGGATGCACAAATAAAGAAAGCAGAGCAAGCGGCTGAAGAAGCAGCCACAACAGCCAGAAATATTATTGATTGTATAAATGAAAATTTACACAAGGCAAATCTGATCTCTAAAACTACTCCAGGATACCTACCGAAATAACAACAACTACAAACAGACTGGAGACAGAAATCCCAAGAAAAGGTAGAATTGATTAAAAGATTAACAAAGTTAAATTGGGATTCTTACTGGGCATGTTTGGTAAAACCACATAGCCAATGCATGACTCTCAAATGTATCATCAATTCTGCTGAGAAGATAGCGCTAGCTCTTGCCAATTCCATTTTCACAGGACAATTGAAATCTGAAGTCGGCCAGCCTACTCTTCTCAAATCAATGTTGAATACTTGCAATTTCAAAGAACAAATTCACAAGTAGTTAGTTGTTAAGTTTTAGTTTTAGATTTAGTATTAGTTTTGCTTTATTTTTTGCCTAAAAAGAGGACGGTCATTTAAACCGTATCCTATATTTTTGTAATAAATTATTTTTAGATTTAGTTAGTAGTATTTAAACCCTTCTCATGCATTTAGAGAAGGGTCCTGAAATTTGTCAAAAACTTGTCCTCAGAACATGCACTTTTGCACCCTCCGAGGAGGTTTTGATGAATGAATGGAACAAGATTTATTGATATCTGTGTTTAATATCTGCTACTGATGTTGCACTTTTGTACTCTTAGTGGATGTTGGATTAAGAAGAGATAATTCATTATTGCTCGAAGCTCATGAGTAGAACTAGTTATAAATGGTACTTTTATCTCTTAACTATTTCTGCCTTTGTGTTAAAGTGATATTTATGTTTAGTTTTTTATGTACTAATGCTTGAATTCTTCAGTTATCATTTGGCACTTTTTTACGGTGATAACCATTTGTTTATGCTTAATATATGGATAGCTTATTATGCGATATGTTTTTCACAACTGTTTCGTCTAACTTTTTATACGAAGTGTTTTATCTTTATTGAATTATTTTCATATAACAGTTGAATGATCTTTATTACCAATTGTTATTTGAAATCATTTTAGATCGCATAAAGAAAATATTACATCCCGGGTTAAGTTTAGAATTAGATTATTTTTGTTTAATTAGAATACAATTTCATGTTATAGATTAGAATTAGAATAAAATAATTTCACTTAGGAACTTTTAGAAAGGAAATATCAATTCTTAACACACACATACACATATTGGGAAACTGGTCCCATTATCCCCAGTCGGACCCACTATACCAAATGGAAAAGGAGTTGCCAACCAAGGTCCGGACCAGGTGGGTATCCCCCTTGTTGTAGACCCGATTTTCGGGGCTTCAACATATTTGACGCTAGAAGGAGGGCCCAGAACTATGAATGGCAAGTAAGTCAAAATATAAATACCATTATGAGAGTAAATCGCCCTCACCATCTCCCCCGACTTCTCCATCACACATAGAATTTTTAAATCTAGAGCCAGAAGTCGAAAGAACAACAGCCACTGCCACAAACCTTGACTTTTCAGAAGAATCTGCTATTGAACCTCCTGAAGTTGAATCTTTGATTCATAAACTTCAGCGATTTTCAATATCACCTCAAAGATCTGATAAATCTCAAGGCAGTGTGACTTCGCAATATAATCCTGCTCATCCTCTTACCAGATTACAGAGTGAAAAGCTTGGCCTTCAGCTAACTGAGTTACCTATACCTACAAGGAAGAGAGCAAGGAAATCACCTAAAGGGTCTGATAGTGATACTCTTTCATCATCATCATCCATCTCAACCTCTTCACCGCGAAGTCAACCATCCACCCCTCCACTTCAGACTATTGTCCGTCAGTCTACTGGAACTTCCACATCTCCTTCTCAAACATCTGGAATCGTAATATTCTCATCTTCCCAACCGTAGGGATTGTCTTCTCCACTTTCCTCTGTTGGTAGTTTAGCGATGTACTCTCCATGGAATAACCCAGGGGAAGTTTTAATGCCTGCACCCTTGAGTCAAATACTAGCCCATCCTGAAAAATGGCTGCCTAAGTTTAATCCTGAAGTAGGCATGCTAGCGGAAGATCATATAAATAATTTTATGTTGTCCATAAATCTCAATGGAGTTACTAATGAAGATGCTATCGTCTGAATTTTTCCCTATACTCTTCAAGGATCAGCTGGATCATGGTACTTCTCATTACCATCTGGATCTATAACTGGTTGGGATATCTTCCAAGATCAATTTTTGACTAAGTTTGGTGATGACAGGTCTAAAACGACATTGATCAATGACCTGTCTAATCTTAGAGCTGAGTCAAAAGAGCCTATCAAGGATTTTAATTCACGTTTCAATAAACTGTTAAATAAAATTCCTACTACTTCCAAGCCTAGCGAAGAAGTGTGAAGTGAATGGTATATCTCTGCTTTACCATCAAATATAGCAATCTTCATTGATAGGGCTAACAAAACAACTTTAGCTGAAAATATGAAAGAAGCAATAGCAGTAGAGAAACGTATTATTGCTATAGAAAAGAAAAATGCGATAGAAGAACGAAAATCCAAAAAGGTTACTTTTAAAGAAGACCCCAAGAAAAAACAATTGAAAGATCCATTTGATTTAGAAGGATTGCAGAAAGCTTTGAAAACCATGTCCAACGAAATGGTTGACATTAAGAAACAAGTGGCAGAAACATCTTCTAAAAAGTATTTCAATCCTTTTAGAAGAAACCATTCAATTGATTCAAAGCCGCCAAATGCTATTACTAATGTTGAATCAGAAGAAGAAGAAGAGGAGATTGCTACTGAAGAAACTACTGATGAAGAAGAAGTTGTAGAAGTACAACGTATGTGGGATTTCATCCTCCCAGATGAGGAAGATCAAGAAGCATCCCCGGTTGGCACTCGAAGTAGAAATCAACTTGATCCTCCTCAACCTACTCCTAAGCCAAAGAGAGCAAGCTCTATGACTAAAGACAAAGTTGCACCCAAGAAAACGACATCTAAAGCAACTCAAACTAGCCCAGTCCAAACAGATTCATCAACTCCATCAAAAACACTGATCGTTTCGGATGAAATGGAGTATAATATCATAGAAGACATGAAGAAGACTAGGGCTAACATCACTTTTTATGAATTGAGCAAGTTAAAACACCAACAAAAGGTACTTTTGAAAGAATTACATGCTATACCAGAAAAACCTTTGCCTGATCCTGTGATTTCTCAAGCTTCCAACGAGATGGGAAGACCTCCAGCTAATGCGATTAGTAAAGTTGATCTAGAAAATATCGCTTTAATTGGAGGAAGGTCGAGATCTCATACTCCTCCATTTCTTCTTACTTATGAAGTTTTCAATAAAAAATTGCATAATTGTTTAGTGGATTCTGGAGCTTCATCTAATATTCTACCAAAATCAATATGTGCAAAGTTGAACATTCAACCACAAAAATCTGTTGTGCACATAGTCCAGCTAGATCGATCGCAAGTTGAAGTGATTGGCGAATTAAATCAGGTTACCATAAGGTTGTCATCTAATCCAAAGGTATGTCAAGTTATCGACATTTTAGTTGCAGATATTCCAAAATTTTATGGCTTAATTCTTAGCAGAGATTGGTCAGAAAAACTTCATGGATACTTTGCAACTGATTGGTCGCACATGTGGCTTCCTTACAATGGTAAACCAAATCAGATAAAGGTTGAGCGAGAAAAACATCAGAAATACATAGTAACAGAACTGGAAGGAGAAAATGAACCGGTTGCATACAACAATAATATCATTGGAAACTATTCAGTTGATTCTTTCTTAGGAAATTTCAATGCTCATACATCACCTTACTTAGAACATTCTGTTTTATCTCAAATAGAAATTTTTTCTCAAACAGATAGTTCTAAATGCATTAATTTTGTAGATACTCCTGTAAATAAATCTTTATTTTGGAAGTTATTTTTTGATGGTTCTAAGTCTAATGAAGGAGCAGGAGCAGGATGTGTGTTGGTTAGTCCAGAGGGAAACAAAATTATGCTAACTTGCAGACTCGAGTTCAATTGCACCAATAATACCACAGAATACGAGGCTTTAGTCCAAGGATTATACAAAGCAATCAGATTAGACATCAAATATCTACAAGTTTTCGGAGATTCTGAAATTGTAATCAAATAGGTACGCAATACTATACATTGTTTATCAGGTCATTTAAAGCATTATCAATATTTAGTTCAAGATCTGACTGAACATTTTATAGCATTTAATATTTCATCAATTCCCAGAATCCAGAATGCTAGTGCAGACCTCCTAGCTAACGTAGCCTCCAAGCTCATTCCTTCAGAAGACTATAGCCCTGATCGATTTTCAATTGAATTAATCTTTAGACCTTCGATTCCTGATAACATTACCAATTGGAGGATTTTCAATGATGATCCTGATATTGTAAGCTTCCTCACATCTGAAGGATCTTACACTAATCAGATAATTGATGAAGACCAACATGACAGACAATTGCAACAAGATAGCACTAATAATGCTATGCCAAAGTCAGTAGTCAAGTTAGAAGACCTTTATGATTTGAAAGATCGATTCAAAATATCTACCAATTCAAAACTGCAAAGTTCAACTTTGAATTATGAATTAGTAAATCTAGGAACTGATGCCAAACCACAAAATATCAACCTAGGCCTTGGCCTAGCTCCTGAAGAAAAATTAGCGTATGTTCGTCTTTTGAAACAATATAAAAGTGTCTTTGCTTGGAACTATGATGAACTCAAAACTTATGACACTTCTATCATCCAACATACTATCCCAATGATAAATGATGAAAAACTTGTCCAACAAAAGCTGAGAAAGATCCATCCCAATCTAGAAAATCAGATCAAATCTGAACTCAATAAGTTATTGAAAGCCAAGATTATTTTTCCCGTTCGACATTCTAAATGGGTTTCCAATATGGTTCCCGTTAGAAAGAAGAATGGAGACATTAAAATTTGCATTGACTTTCGAAATCTTAACAAAGCCTACTAAAAAGATAATTTTCCTTTGCCTCCTATGGAGCAAATATTGCAGGCAGTTGCAGGATCAGAATTAATGTCTTTCTTAGATGGTTTCTCTGGCTACAACCAAGTGTTGGTCCAACTCGATGATCAATTGAAAAGCACATTCAGAACCAAATGGGGCACTTATGCATATCAAAAGATGCCTTTTAGTCTGATCAACGCTGGTGCCACATTTCAGAGAGCCATGGATATCGCCTTCAAGGGATTAGTTAACAAATCAGTGGTAATATATTTGGATGATATAACTGTATATTCCAAGAAACGAGGCAATCATCTTAGAGATTTAAAGTAGATCTTCCAATGTTGTCAAAGGTATGGAATTTCACTTAACCCAAAAAAATATTTTTTTGCATTAAGTGAAGGAAAACTTCTTGGATTCATAGTGTCAAAATCTGGAATTCATATTGATCCTGATAGAATCAAGGAGATTTCTGAAATACCCTTACCTCACAACAAGAAAGCTATGCAATATTTCCTTGGCTAGATTAATTTTGTGAAGAGATTTGTCCCATATTTTTCAAGAATTGTATCTCCTCTACAAGAAATGATTAAAAATAATTCAAACTTCAAATGGGGCCCAAAACGAATATGAGGCATTCAATCTGATCAAACAAGCAATTTCTAATGCTCCATCTTTAGCAACTCCAAATTTTTCTGATTCTTTTATTCTGTATACATTTGCCTCTGATAAATCATATGTTGCGATACTCACTCAAGAAAATCAAGACAAGGTAGAAGCCCCAATTGCCTTTTTTAGTTCAAATTTACAGGGGGCTGAGTTGAATTACTAAGATGTAGAGAAACATGCTTATGCTGTTTTCAAAGAAATTATATATTTCAGACCCTTTCTACTTAAAACCCATACAAAAATCATAGTACCATTTCCAGCGGTAAGAAATCTCTTAATACAGAAAGATGTGGGTGAGAAAAGAGCCAATTGGATTACTGCCTTACAAGAATATAATGTAGAAATCAAACCATCAAGTATTGTAAGAGGTCAAGGCTTTTGAAAACTACTCGTGGGAGCATCGCTTATTTCTGAAAAACCATCTACAGAAATACAAATGTATGAGGTAAGCCTAAACGATGTTGAAACATTATATGCTGATATCATATTTTATCTAAATAATGGATATGCTCCTTCAAATCTCAATTACACCAAGAAAAGATCTCTAAGGTTGAAGGAAAAACAATATCAGCTTGTGAATGATGTTCTTTTTAGAATGAATTATGATTTTGTTCTCCTTAGATGTCTTGAGAAATCTGAAGCTGAAAAAGTCTTGCAGGAACTTCACGATGGGCCAGCAAGTGGACATTATGCTGGAGATACTACTGCACATAAAATCCTTCGCGCAGGCTATTACTGGCCCACATTATTCAAAGACTCACATAGCTACGTAAGGAAATGTCAAGTTTGTCAAACCGCTGCTGGAAGACAAAAGAAACCATCATTGCCATTACAACCAGTCAACATTGATTAACCTTTTGATCAAGGGGGATTGGACATAATAGGTGAGATCGTTCCTCACTCTTCTAAGCAACATAGGTATATCATTACATCAATTGATTATTTTACTAAATGGGTAGAAGCAGTTTCTCTTAAGACTACTAATGCCGAACATATCATCGAGTTCATAGATCAGTTCATAATCACCACGTTTGGTTTACCTTATTCTTTAATGTTTGATAACGCATCATATTTTTTTGGTAATGCTACGACTGAATTTTCACTCAAGAGATGTTTCAAACTTAAATACTCTGCCAATTATTATCCACAGGGAAATGGGTTAGCTGAATCTACAAATAAAAACTTAATCAGAATCATTAAGCGAACCATTGATCAAAATCATAAAAATTGGCATAAGTCTTTAATATATGCTTTATGGGTAGATCGAATAACGCAAAAAGCCTCCATTGGCACTTCTCCCTTTAATTTAGTTTATGGGAAAGAAGTGGTTCTTCCAAATCATCTAGCAATTCCTTCTTTGGTTTTAGTTCAATATATTGATGATGCACCAACTTCTTCCTTACAACTAAGACAACTAGAAATAATTAAGCTAGAAGAACAAAGAGAACATGCTAAAATAAGTCATGCTCATCACCAAGCATTAGTTAAATCTTATTTTGATTCAAACATGATATCCAGAAAGGACTTTCAGGTCAGATATCTAGTTTTAAAATGGGACAAGGCTCATGAGGAAAAAGGGAAACATACGAAATTTCAACGAATGTGGCTTGGTCCTTTCCAAATCACAGAGATCATAGGTCCATCTAATTTTATGTTACAGGATTTGATAGGAAAAAGAGAGTCTTTACCTATTAACGGACAAATCCTCAAAAAATATTTTCCATAGGAGATCATTCTTCTATTTTTGTATATTATTTTTTTCTTTATTTTCATAATAAAACCAGTTGTTAATGGTTACATTTGGAATTCACAAAAAAGATGCAAATTCTCTTTTAGATTTTGTTTTTTCACTTGTATAAATAGAATTCTTCTAAGAAATTGATCATTATTATTGAAAGATACAGTTAAAAGCTTTAAACCTAAAAATGATACTAGTTTCAACTTTGAAAATTTTGATAAAAAGAAACCTTTAGTAAGAAATTGTTTTATATCAGTCTAATGAAAGGTATCAATAACAAAATGAATATTCTCTGTAGAAAATTTCTTTTCAAAAAAATCTATCATTTTCATCCAGAATTATCTTAAGGAAACAATGACTTCCTCCCCACCTAGGAAATTAAAATATTCAGAGAATAATCCAATGATACACTTTAACTTAAAGAGTAAGAGGTCTCATCACGAGCCGACTTATCATGATCATAGATGTTTTAGCTTGCTGACTTTGCCAATATTGCATACCACAATAGGGCAATGACTTAAGATTGTTGCAATCAAAAGACAAGGGGTGTCATCACGAGCCAGCTTGTTCAGCAAAGTTATAAATCAAGTGAATGACACTGTCATAAATTGGCTACCAAACCAAGACATTGTTCTAAAAGGATAGAAAAGAAAAATGAAAGCAATAAGTGTGGATATGGATTTTTCTTTGAAAACTATATATTTCCCTAAGTAGGATAAAGGATCATTGCTGGGTAACAGGTAACCCTATCAAGGCTATAGATGCCTGCTGGCAGCAGTGGCTCTACCTACGAAAAATGAGCATATTTAAAACTGATTTATAGAGAAGTCTTTGTTTTTATCTTTATAAACCAAGTAGTGACTGATATGGATACAAGGACTAGCTTTAGGAAGTGAATATTCAAAAGTTGAATATAGAAGAAACGAAATATCATTGATAGATAAAAGCATAATGTACTTTGTCTTTTTTATAAAGTTTGATTTTCTGGAAAATTTTCTATTTTAAAAGTTTAGAAAATTCAAAAGAAAAACAGAGATAACTGGTTCTTCCGAGTGAATCACCAATTTTTGTGGCCAGCAACAACCCCCCTTCTTATTTAGTATTATCACTAATATTAAATAAGTGGGGACCCTTATTCAATTTTTTTTTTAAAATATTTTCCTTTTAGTGCTTGTTTTTTCCTTTTTCAATAAAACTTACTATCATAAACTTAGGAAAATATTCCTTGAAAAATCTAAAAAACTTAAGTTTTATGATAGCATAGAATAAAATCATTCTTTAAGGAATATCACATTGCAAAAAGGTAATGAATGCCTCTTTATAAGCGGAACACTAAAAATTGCGAGATCGCGATGCGAAACTACGCACTAAAAGAACATTCATCACATCGCATGCTTCGTATGTCATATCTTACGCTGAAAATCCTGAAATCACCAATGTGCGATAAAATATATCGCAAATCGCATTTCGCATAAAAATACATGAACGGATGTTTGTCATATGCTATGTCTTGCGATATTGCAATATTGCGGTATTGTAATATTGCGATGTGTGATACTGCGATCTGTGATATTGCGAAGAAAATCGCAGATCGCCTTATCATAGATCTTTAAAGGCTCATTATACGAAAAAAATCTTTCCATAAATCGAGACCTAGTTATGCGCTTTAATGTTAATCAATGAATTGGTTGTCACTCATTAATGAAAAATGGTTTCATTCTGATCAAAGAGTTATTTCACATAAGGTGGTATATTTTATACATCTTCAGCATTTAAAACCTTCCCATCACCTTTTTTCTATCATTATTCTCACCTAATTCGTAAACTGCAGGAGCGAAGAACTAAGAACTATACAAAGCAGTATTCAGGGTATTATGGGAAAGAAAGACAAGGCTCTAAGTTCTGAAGATAAAGAGATGACGCCCTTATATATAGACACTGCCTGTAACAAAGACGCTGGTAGTACTACTTGGGAGGGCATGTATAATCTACTTGAGGAAGAGAACCCTAGAGTAATGGAGGTTACGGCTATTGCAGGATCACATGGGTCTTCTGAAGCATCTCTTACAGAGCTAGCCTACTCATTTGCACCGAATAGCAGCAAGACCTAGAATTCTTCCATACACGGACATGGTTAAATGGATACTGGACAACACCGATATTACAAAAAGACAGTTTAAGACTCAGGGTCAAGAGCTCATTGGCTCATTTACTCCACAAGATTTGAGACTCATGTATCATTTTCCAAAGCCACAAGCAACTTATAAGAAACAGTTCATGGAGAATTTTGCCAAAGAAAATGAAAACTTGGTAGAATGCACTAAGGACTAGTCAAGGAGAGATGAACCACTGAAGAAAGATAAAAATGGTGTGTATAGTACTGGTTATCTTACTTCTCCATATTGCTTTGCTGCTGCTATACTCTCTTGTATTTTTAGAAAGCCAAACATTAATAAGTTTTTGTCTGAATGGCTACCGTTATTGAATGATGCTGTTAATGCTAATATTGTGGATTGGGCTAAGATATTATCTAACAACTTAGCCACGGCTATTTTTAATTATCGGTCTAAAAGAACTATTTCTCATTGGATTTATCCTCCTTTTTACTTATCTGCTTATGTTTCTAAGTTTCCTTTAATGGGTTGGAAATGGACAACTCAAGATCCCCTACCCATTCATGTTTATCACAAAGAATTGTGGGATTCAAAGTTCATTCCCTATTTTTACAAGATTTTCCATGGAATCATGTTGCCCCTGTATGAAATGTTGTATAACAAAGATGCTCCAAGGTTTTCTCCTGAAGAAGAGGTAGACATACTACCTGTTGCGAGATGTTTTGGAGAAGAATTGTTCACATATGTTAGGGTTTTTGGAAGTTTTACTTCTCCTCATGTTTTACCTTTGTATGTTCCTGATAAAATCATAGCCCGAGAAATTGCTTATCAAACCTGTGGAGAAGGAGGTTTGACTAAAGATTTGAAGGACAAGAAGAAGGCTATCTGGCCGCAATTTCCTGTGGCATGTGGGGCCTTTTCATTATTTGATGTTGGTCATGCATTTAAAGAAGTAAAAAACATTACATGTTTATGTTTGTTCAAGTTTCCAAAAAGACCATTCGACCCCTATGATATTGTAAAAAATTTCACTACTGCAGTCAAGATAAGAGTGTTTTCTAAAGAAGAAGATCTTTTTGATGAGATGTTCTAAGAAAAAGGCACACTTAAGAAATTCTACATTCGGCTCAAATACGGTTTCCTCCAGCAGAGTTTCAAGAATTCAAAATATACAGAGAAAGGAGGTTAACTACTATCCCTTTGGATAAATTACGCTTGGAACTCGTAAGGGAACCAACTCCTAGTATTAGTCTCAGTATAATTTCAGGTACAAATAGGTCTAAGTCAAAGTATGGAAGAGAAACCTCTGAACACTCTAAAAGTGAAGGGTCAGTAAGGGATACTGCCCAGTCAAAGGAGTTTTCACAACAACAGTTTTCAACCTCTCCTCAGTTATATCTTCCCCCTCTCATTGTACAACAACCATCAGTCAGAACGGAATTAGATAAGGAATGGGAAACATTCAATGATTTTATTAATATTGAAGGATAAAACACACAAAAACCTGTGAGTAATGTACATACAACAAAAAATATAGTCACAAGAATAACTACCAATGTCTCAGAAACAAAACATATTCCCATTACCCCATCCTCTGAACTCATGCTCAAAATAGAGGAAATTCCTCCTCTTGATGTATTCTATAGTCCATAACACAAGGTAGTGGTAAGAAGACAAAGGAAGAAAAGGAAATTAGAAAATGTTCTCTCTCGTGATGCAGAACAATTAGATGTCATATGGAGAGATCCTACTACTGATCCAACTCAAAATCTCACTAAATTATCTTGGATCACAGGAGCTTATGCCTCTGCAGCCATTGATAAAGCATCTGAGGTATGACAATTACTGAATGAGAAAGAAGATCAAGTACAGGTCTTGCAACAACAGCTGCAACAAGCCAATGCTAACAATGAAGCATAGAAACAACTTGAAAAATTACAGAAAGCTTTTCAACAAATGCAGATTGGATATCAGAACAGTTTGGCTGAAAAAGAGAAACAACTACAGGTTATGCAAGAGATACACAAAGATGACCCCAAGCTCACAGAATTTATCACATAGTCTATTTCCTTAAATGATCAACTACTACAACAACAGGAAATATTATGCCAAAGAATATCACAATGGAACTTTTATTGTGAAGAAAGTGATAAAATCAGTAATCATGTCATAGAATTATGACATGATTATGATTTAGCGAACGAAAAGGATTGCGACTATTTAGCTTGTGAAGAAAAAAGGAGGAAAAGAGCGAGTTACCTATAATCAATGAAAATAACAAGAAATACTTTTTAATAAATGGGATGCACATATCAAAGCGAAACAAAGCATTTGAAGAAGCCGGCTACAACGACAAACAATATTATTGATTGTATATGTTAGTATGAATCTTTCGTCGTAAAATATCCCTTTAGCTATGCATAACAAATAGCCCTAACATCGATTATGGCTGCAAAATATCTTTAATTCTGCTGCATAAATTCAGATCTAAGCACAAAAAGACATTAAGCAGATAAAATATAGTATGGCTCCATGCATCAATAGACAAGGCAAGAACAAAATTTTTAAAAGAATGATTTGTATTATATTAAAGAATGGGGCACCTGAGAGGAAAACAAGAAAGGTTTTTTCTGGTTCTCCTCGGTGGGATGGGTTCTTGGAAGTCCTCAGTGTTTCAGATCTGGAATTTGTCTCTTTTATTGGTGTAGAAAAACAAACATGGAACTCAATGGGAGTTCATAAAACAAAAATGGAAAAATGGTGACCAAGAGTAGATCCAGAGTGATCTAATGCAATGGAGGTGACTAATGAATGGGGAAAACCCCCCTATTTATAACAAAATATTGGGGCAGTCTAGAACTCGGTGCATGAATAAAATATTATTAATCGAATTCTAGAAGCACACTATAGGAATATTTTATTATATTTGTTGGAGGGAAAAGGGTTTTTGACTTGGGTCAATTCCTTTATTTGTAAATAACAAATAAATAAACGATTTATTTATTATTTAAGGGAAATGAGGGGAATATAATTAAATAATAATGGTTTATTTAATTATTTATATTTGATTTAGTCAAATTTAACTAAGAATATTATTTAAATAATGATCTAAATAACTTATTCTTAGGAAATAATCAAATAAATAATGATTTATTTAATTTATTTCCTTGTTTTGGGTTAAATATGACCATGCAATATAGACAAATGTGGTGAAGGCAATTTTACTTAGGGTAAAATTGGTCTTACATGGTGTACTTGGGTCTATCTAATGATAATAGGTTAGATGACCAAAAAATGGTGTAACAGATTGCCCCCCAGCGTGCGAGTGTTAGGAGCAAATCGTATGACCGAAGTACGTTGTAAGAACTCAATCAACAAACATCAAAAGGGAAGTCAGAGAGAGAATGAGTGAAGAAGTCATCGGGTATGTGGGGGAGCTACACATGGGGCCGCCCCTCATGAAAAGAGTTGAGACATCTCACACACCCAATTATGCGATAGCCAATTCTTGCATCCTTGAACCGTGAGTGTGTAGATCACGATCAAGGCGAAAGAGCTCGAACCAGGAACATTTGCCCCCTAGACCATTACAGGAGTAAATGATGATGTCGATAGAAAGTAGGTGCACTTATAGATAAGGCAATAAGAAGTGGCGGAAGCAGAGCATGAGAGAAAATAGTGGAGTGACGAATCAGACGGACACTAATGATGATTAGGGAGACCGAGTAGCAGATGGATGACTTCCCTTGTTAGAGCATAAAGGACATGAATGGCTTGGCAGCGACTGACACAATATCATGAGTGATAGGAGACAATGGGATGAAAGGCCATAGTATGCAACACGAGAGAGGGACCAAGAAATGAAGGATGGAGGACTATAGTGGGATACAGAGGGATGCGAGATAGACTCCATGACTGATAATGAATCAACTCAGATGCTCTAGACAAGGGTGACTCGATGGTGCTTCCATGCAGTGAAGGCCCAATGGGGGACTGTAAAAGCATGAGTACAATAGGGGAGCTCATGACGAATCAACATGAATAAAGACAAGTAAGGAGGCAAAGTGGTGCCCCTGGTATAAGTGTTGTAAGTGAAGAAATTCGATTTTGAGAAGAGATGAAAAGATCCTTCATGGAAAAAATGTGTCCTGGTGAAGTATCAAAACATGAAAAACTAACAAACACCCATTTGAGTGCTTGGTGAGAGCTTTCCAACGATGCAGACGGTTTGTCAAACGGGGCTACGGTTTGGTCGCAGCTAGCGAAAGAAAAAACAGGGGTTTTTCTTCTAATAAGGCATTTTCCCTCCAAAATCATTCATTTCTTGTGTAGCTGTGGTGAATCTAGAGAGGAGAGAAAGCCCTAAATCTTGTAGCGATCGTAGTGGAGAAACCGACCGTTGGAATCGTGATTCGTCAGTTGCAGGTAAGAGGTCTAATCCTACTCTTTGTTTTTGATGGATTCAAAGTTCATAATAGGGCCTAAAATGTTAGTAACTGTCCCTACTTCTTCCTCACGTCCGCGTCGCACTTTTTGGGGCAAAAACTGCAACCTGGGATGCAGGTTTGGGCCTGAAAAGTGCGACCTGGCCCAGGTTTTTGCTGAAAAGTGCGACCAGTGAGAGGGAGGTGATTTCAGTGTTATTTTGGGCTGAGATTCAGTTTTGGTGTGAATAGATGCAGTTTTGTGGATCTTTAGACTAATAAAATGATGTTTTTGTGCAGATATGGAAGATATATTGATCAAATGGAGAGAGAGAGACTTAGGTACATTGCGGACGGAAATCCAAGCGGATCAGGGTGTCCGTTGTGTACTGGCTAGATTTGGGGTTCTGAAATTTTTGGAGAACCCGTTGATGAGAGCTGGGGAGCCCTTGTTGGCCTGGATTATCAGCTATTGGGACCTAGATCATGAGGCGTTTATAGTGCAGGGGCACATGATCGAGCTAACGGTCCAGGATCTTTATTTCTTGACTGGTCTCCCACCATTGGGGATGGTGGGGAATACGCAGCCCGTGTTACCATGGGGGCATAACATTATGGAGTTTGTTGAGCGACATTGTCGACCAGGCATCCGAGTCAAAGGGAATCAGATAATGGTTGGGGATTTGGAGAGGTTGGAGACTTGGGCAGTGGTAGCAGCAGTGTTGCGTATTGTGGGCAGCCAGGAATTCCATCACATCACTGGAGGGCAGATGATGATTGTAGAGAGTGTGTTGGGCGCAACCTACTATGAGTGGGCCCAAATGATGTTGGTTTCATTGAAACGACAGTTGTCGCTATGTAAGCGGCAAGTGAATCATGATTATGCGTATGGGATGGTATTGTGCTCTTTCTTCTTTGAGAATATTCTGACCTTACGACCTCATATACAGTAGCCTGATGGGGGCCTGAGAGAGCCCTGGATGCGTCGGTGGGGATGGCTACTAAGTAGAGGAGGGGGAGGGGCGGTCGAACGGGTGTTCCGACCAGAGTTCTTCGCCCATTGGGATCAGATGCCGTTATACATAGATGACTATCCCTATAGTGGGATGAGTTATTGGGGAGATCCGGACTTGCCGCTTCCACCTGGTCGAGTATGGGGACCCGATGGTAAGTGACAAGAAACTAATATGTTATGTGCATTTTAAAGTTTGTGACTAGTATGCATGGTGCTAATCCTTATAATTTTTTGGAATGTAGATATAGCTCCGGTAAAACCGGCCGGATATATGGGACGTCCTGCAGCAGCAGGAGCTACAGGGGCAAGTGGATTGAGGACAGGATAGAACGAGGAGATGGCCACACTGGTGGAGGAAATCCGTCGTAGATGTGAGGGACTGCTAACCGGTGTGTCTGAGCATGGTTGGTAGGATTTAGACGACCGATACATAGAGTTGTGTATTGGGCTACCCTAGGAATGGCGAGGTATCATGCGATGCATGGCGATGGCCGGTCAGATTGTGCGTGATCTACGAGCTGTGGGAGCAGAGCCGTTGGCTCGGGATCCTCTAAGGAGTAGTAGGTGTAGGGCAGGTGGTGCCCCCCAGTGTTTTTGTAGGGGCAAGTGGTGCCCCCCAGTTTTGTAGTTATGTTGTTGTAACATGCTATCGGCATGTCGTATGTTTCAAAGTAGTGGACTCTGAAAACACATGTTATATGATATAGATGATTTATATGCATTTTGTTGATGGTGCTTAAATGTTATGTCTTGTGTGTGATAAATGCCAGTCTAGAACATGATTTGCGATTTGATCGACGTAGTGATTTTTATGTCGAGGTATGTGGTTGAATGTAATGAATCGAAATTCACGTATCAAAAGTTTGACCCGTAAATATTGTTTAAACAGGATAGGATTATGCACACGGTAGACGCCATTAAGTTGTAAGACAATAAGAAGGGAATGTAAATAAACGTGCAAATGGAGGATGTGATGGGAGAGAGCATCAGCTAGGAGACCATGGACTGCATCATATTCGGCCTGATTATTGGTGGCAGTACCAATGCAGATCCCATTTACAAGGACAAGGGTATGCAAGGGGGTAAAAATGGCTCAGGCGGCTAAGGCAAGGTTTCAAGAATAGAGACTGGCACCATCGGAATAACCAAGGTAATGAGTGGACGAGAGGGTCGAGGGAATATCATCACAAGACAAGAAAAGGGAGGAAAAGCGGGGACTCATGTTGCGAAGTACATCATAGATACGGATGGGAGTATCGGGATGATGGGAAGGCAGGGAAAGGTGGTGGAAACCATAAGAGGCTGCAAAGCTACCTAGATCATCAGTAGAGGAAGAAAGGTGCACATACAGGTCATTAGGGGAAATGACAAAGGAAAAAGTAAAAAGATGGTCGAAACATAAAGAGACCGAAAAAGTGGTGGAAAGGGGATCAAGTGAAACAGACGGAGTGGATTCAGAGGGGATGTACTCAGAGGGGTGTGTGGGTGATGATAGGTATAAGAGAGGAGCAACAGATTCAGACATCTCAACATCAGGGGGAGGGATTTCAATGGTAGCCGGGGGAGCCTCAAGTAAACTTGACGCATACTGAGCAAGGATGGGCAAGGCGGATTGATTTTGTTCAAATTCGTACTCCCGAATGACCTCTAAAGAGGCTCGATAATGCATGAGGTGAGGGCAATGGTGGGAATAATGGCCATGGACACCACACAGAGCATAGGGTTTGTTGGTGCAAAGAGTCTTTGGGTTCTTGGCTATGGATGAGGAAGAAACAGAGGTGTCAAGGATCGTAGATTCAGGGAACGCGACTTTAACCATGGGTTGGATACGGGGCAACTCAGGACAAGTATGGGTGGGATTACCGATACCATCACACAAGGCACAAGACTTGGCGGGTGGGGGAGGGGTAGGGTCAAGTGCGGTGGTCTTGTCATTGGATGCCCCCTTGCGAGTTTTTTGTTTCTTGCCTGTAGCTGTCGCAGTATTAGGAGGGTTCTGCGGAGGGGCTAGGGGCACTGTGGTGGTGGAAGGAGTGACGGGGATCGGTTGTACGGGTGTCACAGCGATGTATGGTTTGGCGTGGCCCGGTGGGGACTCAGTTGGAGGAGTAAGATACCAAACGAGAATTCCCAAGGTTAAATTAGGAAGGGAAAGGGTGGCCATGACAGGGACCGAATAGATGTCGGGGGGGGGGGGGGACCAAGGAAAGGTATCTGACCGGTGGGGTAGTGACCAAGGGGGACGGCTCCCATATGGTGGAGACCTGAGGGAACTGACTCAGGAGGGTAGGGAGGTTCCTGAGTGTGATGGGAAGGGCCGGGTGAAAAAGGTTCGGTTGACTGAAGTGAAGGGCTAGGAGTAGGAGGCAGTGGGCGAGATTGAGGTTGCTAACTAGATAGAGCAGGCTGTGGAAGGCCAGCCTGAGAGGATTGCAGCATGAAAACATTCGCTAAGCTGGGGTCAGAGACAAGAGGAGGGGGAGGACCAAGAAAATTTCCAAGCAAAGAGGAGTCTTTGTATACGCCAGGGGAAACACTGGTCAACGAATCAATAGTTGGTTTATTGGTAACAGTAGAGATGGTGGACTCAGGGGAGGTCTGAGATTTTGGTTCATGGTAGGTCAATTGGTCAATGATGAAAATATTTCCATTATGGGGGGAAAACATCTTGTGGTGGATTTCGGACGGGACGGCTAACATGGCATAAGTGTAACTACGCCCCAAAAGGATGTTGTAGTCAAGAGGGGCATCGATAACTTCAAAGTCGACACAAACAGTCTTGCCAGTAAGGGTGATAGGATAGTTACAAAATATGCCAATGGGTTGGGAGGCATGTCCATCCCACGCATGAAGGGTGATGGTGGAAGGGGCCAGTTCAGGGGATCCGAGTTGTTTCCAAACTGAAGCGGACATTACGGAGGTAGATACCCCCTCATCAATAATACACCGAGCAACATTGGCGTTTCGGATTTTGACTGGGATTTGAAAGCAACTGAAGGAGGAAGAGGGGGATGGTTTGATTGATGGGCATAAAAAACAATCAATTAGTCATTAGCAAGATCTACAACGCCCACGGCAGATAGTAGAGCCCTCTTTTGAGAAGGACACGACTGGAGGAGTTCCAGTGTTGAAATGGTAGCAGGAGATTGGGCCAGATCATCTACTATGCTGTATGAATGGGCAGCTCGACCAGAGGCAACATTTCGGCATAATGGTCCCTTAGGAGTCTTGGGATGAACCTTGGCTTTGGGCAGAGGGAGTTTCAAGGGACCACTGGGTGTCGATAGAGGCTCTGTAGGGCCGGACGATGGAGACTCAGAGACAGATGGAACGGGAGGTGTGGAATACTGACGTGACCGAGTTTGAAGGTTGAGGTCGACAGTGAGAGGTGGGTCTGAGGCCATCATGAGAATCTCGTAATCAGAGGAACCAAAAGGGGAAGGTTGAGTGGTTACCGGGGCATGAGGGGGTTGAGTGGCCACAAATCCTTGTTGAGGGAAAGGATTGGTGAACACAGCGGGTTGAGAAGCAGTTGGAGAGGAAGGGGAGGAGTGTTGTCCCCGCACGGTGGCCTGAGAATCCCACATCTGCCGCATTTGTGGTAATAATGGACAATCATGAGTGTAGTGACCATAGACACCACAACACGAACATGGCTTATTGGTGCAAAGTGGCCTGTTCAGCTTGGGCTGAGAACCCTGTGTCTGGTTGGCAGTGTGAGGATCAATACTTGAAGGATTGGGTCCATGATTACCAGAAGCGGATTGATTGCCTCTTCTCCTTATTTGAGAAGGAGAAAAATGAGGTGCCCCTTGTTGTGCAAATACTTATCCTGGAGGGGGTAGTAAGTGTGTTTGTAGGGGTGGAAAAGGCAAGGGAGTGGGAGGTCCAAATGATGGAGTAGCTGGGACACCAGGTTGTGGATATGGATAAGGGGTAGGGTGGGCAGCAGTAAGGTAAGCAGGAGGGTGGGCAAAAGGAGGAGGCATGCCGTATCCTGAATACATGCTACCTGGAGGGGAAAAAGTTCCAGAGTGGCTAGCCCCTGGAGGGAAACCATGTCCTGGAAGAGGTTGGGCAGAGGTATGTGACAGGGCTCCAACAATACCGTCGGCAGAGTGAGATGCCCCTGGGGCATTAGAGCCACCGGGCTTGGGAAGGTCAGGAAGGACGGTATAAACATAACCAGATTGGGCGTAGATAAGGTCATATTTCAAAGAGATTTGGAGGGTGGCTTCTTCGGTTTGGGGAAAATGGGATGTGACATCTTTGCCAATGTGAGGTAAGAGAGAGCGAAGGAACCAGTCCATGTAAAACCGATCTTCAAAGGGGGGATCGCGACACAGGCTCCGTCTTTGCCGCCATTCCTGGAAATGAGCAGAATACATAAAATGAGCGAAATGTACCATATGCGGACCACATGCTTGCACGGAGGAAAAGTGCCGCCGCCGTATCCGAAAAAGTGCAGAGAACAGCTGAAACCATGTCTTGGAAGAGGTTGGGCAGAGGTATGTGACATGGCTCCAACGATACCGTCGACAGAGTGAAATGCCCCTGGGGCATTAGAGCCACCGGGCTTGGGAAGGTCAGGAAGGATGGTATAAACATAACCAGATTGGGCGTAGATAAGGTCATATTTCAAAGCGATTTGGAGGGCAGCTTCTTCGGTTTGGGGAAAATGGGATGCGACATCTTTGCCAATGGGAGGTAAGAGAGAGCGAAGGAACCAATACATGTAAACCCGATCTTCAAAGGGGGGAGCGCGACACAGGCTCCATCTTCGCCGCCATTCCTAGACATGAGCAGAAAGGTGGGTCGAAGAGGATTGATGGAAAGAAGTTAAGAGTTCAGTGCCAGTGTCACATCGGAGAGGGAGTTGGAAATAGGATAAAAAGTCTTGGGAAATGGTCGCAAAGGTGGTATGGGAAGAGGTGGCTTGATCAACATACCATTTGGAAGCTTCGGCGGTAAGCGTGTGCTGGAACAAACGAAGACAGATGGAGTCATCGGTGATGGAATTGAAAGAACACCACATGTGGAAAGATCGGATATGGTTAGAAGGATCTTCACTAGCAAGGCCTTCGAACTTGGGAATGTCGGAGGGAAGCTTGGTTGGCATAGCAGGCCAACTAACATCGTGGCGAATAGGATCATTAATCAGCTGATTGAAATCGGGGAGACTGAGGCTAGCCATATAAGGGAGTAATGGGGAAGTTGAGGTAGGTCCCGTAGGGGTTCCACTGGACACGGACCCAGCAATAGAACTGGGGTTAGGGCTAGGTCCGGAACTAGACATGGGGAAGGTAACAGGGGGGGAGCCAAGAGGAGGGAGAGAACCTGAACAATCAGAGGAAGAGTCGGAGTGCGGACTCGGGGGAGGACTTTCTCGATGACGACGGGAAGGAGGAAGTCGACCAAGCGGAAACTGAGGGTGAAGGCCAAGAAGTCTCCGAGAAAGGTGCCTTGGGGGCACAATGAGGATGGGAGAAGCAAAAACTGATAAGGGTAGGGAGAGACAAAATCAAGTGAGGTCAAGGGCAGAAAAGGTGCAGTGACAATTGATTTTAAAGTCTTTGCTAGGCAGTGTTAACCAGGCGCTTCTTCACTTAAGGTCAGTGTGTGGTGTGTGTTAATTTTAATTGTTTAAACCCAGACGTTTTGACAGTAAAAGAAAAAGTGTGCTGCGTAACTGAAAATAAATCTGCAGTGAACAAGACTAAAAGGACAGAAAACTAACAAATAACAAGGCAACAATCTAACCCAAGAAGGCGGGTCTCTCAAAACTAGTCTCTGAGAGGGAAAAACTAGGCAAAGCACGCTAAAAAAAGAGGCCAATAGATCTAAGGTCCAGAGGGACTGGGATCTAAAGGGTAAATCTGCAGAAAAGTGGTGTAGAAAACAACAAATAGGCAGAGGCAAGGTTTCTGCTAAAAAGGAGGAGATCAACTAAAAATAGAAGAGACAAGGTAGTGGCCTTAGAAATGAGCCCCAAACAAAACGATATGAGGTGTTTTGAGAGGGAGAAGAGCTGATCTAAAGGGATCTGAAAAGGAGGTATCAGATCTGAGAAAAACAAGGCTGAAACTCTGAAAATGCAGACTTCTGAAACAAAAAAGACTCTCCCATAAAAGTGGAGGGTACTGGAGCCCTAAGGGGCAAGATTCCCTCTTAGTTGAGTGAAGCAGATCAGAAACAGGTCTAAACGGGCAGAGACAGAGGCTGGGAAACCCTAACAGAAGCTTCAGACAAACCCAGAAATAGTGCTAGAAAATTTACAGAAAAAGGGCAGGTCGCAGGTTCTGACCTATGTGCAGTCCAGGATGCAGTTTTTGGGCAGAAAAGTGTGACCTCAAGGCCAGGTTGCACTTTTTGGGCCGATAAGTGCGACCTACAGATCTGGCTCTCTCGGCGGCAGATTTCAGAAAGATTTGTCGTCTCAGCTGTGGCTAATGTCTGTCACCTGCGCAATAAGGCCAGAAACACATGTAAGTTAAAAATTTGACTATTTGAGGGTTTTAGGGGTGAAAAACACCATAAAAATAGGAAAAACAGAAAAGGAGAGAGAAACCCTAGGGTCTGAAATAGCTGGATATGCAGGAATATATAAAACGACAGCGGTTGCAAAAGAAAACCCGTGTCGAGTTTCCAATTGTTAGTATGAATCTTTCGTCATAAAATATCCCTTTAGTTACGCATAAAAAATAGCCCTAACATCGATTATGGCTTCAAAATATCTTTAAGTCTGCTGCATAAATTCAGATCTAAGCACAAAAAGACATTAAAAAGCACAAAGACATTAATGGTTAAAATATATTGTGGCTCCATGCATCCAATAGACAGACAAGAACAAAGTGTTTAAAAGAATGATTTGTATTATATTAAATAATCGACTTTGAGAGGAAAACGAGGAAACGTGTTTTCCGGTTGTCCTCCAGTGGGATGGTTTCTTGGAAGTCCTCAGTGTTTTAGATCTAAAATTCCTCTCTCTTATTGGTGTAGAAAAACAAACATGGAACTCAATGGGAGTTCATAAAACAAAAATGGAAAATAGTGACCAAGAGTAGATCCAGAGTGATCTAATGCAATGAAGGTCACTAATGAATGGGGAAGCCCTTCTATTTATAACAAAATATTGGGGTGTTCTAGAACTTGGTGCATGAATAAAATATTATTAATCACATTCTAGAATCACCCTTTAGGAATATTTTATTATATTTGTTGGAGGGAAAAGGTCTTTTGACTTGGGTCAGTTCCTTTATTTGTAAATAACAAATAAATAAATGATTTATTTATTATTTAAGGGAAATGAGGAGAATATAATTAAATAAATAATGGTTTATTTAATTATTTATATTTGATTTAGTCAAATTTAACTAAGAATATTATTTAAATAACTTATTCTTAGGAAGTAATCAAATAAATAATGATTTATTTAATTGATTTCCTTGTTTTGGGTTAAATATGACCATGTAATATAGACAAATGTGGTGAAAGCAATTTTACTTAGGTTAAAATTGGTCTTACATGGTGTACTTGGGTTTATCTAATGATAATAGGTTAGATGACCAAAAAAATGATGTAACAGTATAAATTAAAATTTACACAAGGAAAATCTGATCTCTGAAACTACTCCAGGATACCTACCAAAAGCACATCAACTACAAACAAACTAGAGATAGAAAGCCCAAGAAAAGGCAGAATCGATTGAAATATTAACAAAGTTAAATTGGGATTCTTGCTGGGCATGTTTGGTAAAACCACATAGCCAATGCATGACTCTCAAATGTATCATCAATTCTGCTGAGAAGATAACGCCAGCTCTTGCCAATTCAATTTTCACAAGACAGTTGAAATCTAAAGTCGGCCAGCCTACTCTTCTCAAATCAATGCTGAATACTTGCAATTTCAAAGAACAAATTCACAAGTAGTTAGTTGTTAAGTTCTAATTTTAGATTTAGTATTAGTTTTACTTTATTTTTTGCCTAAAAAGAGGACGGTCATTTAAACCGTATCCTATATTTTTGTAATAAATTATTTTTAGATTTAGTTAGTAGTATTTAAACCCTTCTCATGCATTTAGAGAAGGGTCCTGAAATTTTTCAAAAAATTGTCCTCAGAACATGCACTTTTGCACCCTCCGAGGAGGTTTTGATGAATGAATGGAACATGATTTATTGATATCTGCGTTTAATATCTACTACTGATGTTGCACTTTTGTACTCTTATTGGATGTTGGATTAAGAAGAGATAAGTCATTATTGCTTGAAGCTCAAGAGTAGAACTAGTTATAAATGGTACTTTTATCTCTTAACTATTTCTGCCTTTGTGTTAAAGTGATATTTATGTTCAGTTGTTTATGTATTAATTCTTGAATGCTTGAGTTATCACTTGGCACTTTTGTACGGTGATAACCATTTTTTTATGCTTAATATATGGATAGCTTATTATGCGATATGTTTTTCACAACTGTTTCGTCTAACATTTTATACGAAGTGGTTTATCTTTATTGAATTCTTTTATTATAACAGTTGAATGATCTTTATTACCAATTGTTATTTGAAATCATTTTAGATCGCATAAAGAAAATATTACATCCCGGGTTAAGTTTAGAATTAGATTATTTCTGTTTAATTAGAATACAATTGCATGATATAGATTAGAATTAGAATAAAAGCATTTCACTTAGGAACTTTTAGAAAGGAAATATCAATTCTTAACACACACATACACATATTGGGAAACTGATCCCATTATCCCCAGTCAGACCCACTATACCAAACGGAAAAGGAGCTGCCAACCAAGGTCCAGACCGGGTGGGTATCCCCTTTGTTGTAGACCCGATTTTTGGGGCTTCAACAGGTCCTCAGTCAGGTTTTTATTGATATTTAAGGTTTTACCTAGCTCAATTTCTACGGTTTTTCTATTATAAACAAAAGTTGTTGGGATTGATTGGTCGCTAAAGTCTTGTAAGGGATCCTCTTCGATTTCGTTATCCAAGGCTACTTCGATCATGTGACATTTTGGATGAGATATGGCATCTGGTTGGTTAATATAAGTGTTAATGATGTCATCTTCTGTTTGAACCTTGAATTCAAGAGCATCTTCTATGGTTAGTGGTGATCTAATGTTTTTAGTTAAATATGATACAGGTTGTTTCTTGTTTTTATTATTGTTAGACTTGGTTGAGCTAGAGGATATAAGGATAAATTCTTCACATCTTTTCCTCTAGATATAGTCATGTTGCCTATTCAACAACTTATGTATGTATCTGTGGTTGCTAGCCTAGGTCTTCCTAGAATTAGGGGATGTCGATCTAGTCGGTTTCTAGGATTTATGATCAGAAAATCTACTGGGTATTCCCAAGAATCTATAGACACCATTAGATCCTATAATTTCCCCTCTGGTTTGACAATTGATCGGTCAGCAAGTTCCAAGAGGGTTGTGGTTGGGTCCAAGGATGTAATGCCAAGCTTTTGACAAGTTGTTGTTGTGAGAATATTGATTGCTGCTCCTAGGTCAACTAATGCATTGGGAAAGGAGCACCCGTTTATTTGCACTATCACTATAGGGTTTCCTGGGTCCTCATATTTTATTGGTGTTTCTCTGCCTGATAATAAATCAGACAGAGTACCGACGACATGAAAATTTGGAGTTGTTTTTGTTTTTATCTTTGGCTTTTTCATACATAATTATTTGATATTTTTCGCATAAATTGGAATTTCTTGAATAGCCTAGAGGAGAGGTATTTTTACACACAAAATTTCTAGTTCTCCCAAAAGATCAAAATCTGGATATTCGATTGAGCAGGGTATAATTAATCTTTCTGGGAATGGTGGAGAAGAGGTAATAGTTTAATCATGGGTTTTCTGTTTAGCTGGATTCTCCACTTGTGGTGCTTTTTCTACAGGTAACGGATTTTCAATTTGTATATTTTTACCCCCCTATGACTCTATTATCCTCCCAGACCTTAATTGCAGCTCATTACACTCCCTTAACTTAGTTTCTGGCTCGAGTCCTTCAATAATTTTCACAGATTGGATCAGTCTATTGTTGGGGTTCAGGTTGGGCTGGGCTGGGAGTTGTGGTCGTAGGTTGGTGTGATGGTTCTGTTGCAATGTATAGGGTGCTGGCAGTGTAGGTTGAGGTAGGGGGATTGTTCCTGGTAGCTAATTTGTAGGTCGTTGCCAGCTTAACTGCCAACTCTAGTTTTGTGATGTAGAGGATGGCCATTGGAATGGATATGTGGAGGATGGCCAAAATGGTGGAAAACAAGGAAATTTGGCCAACTATTATTTTGGTTTGATTGGTTGGACCAAGGTTGCATAGAGAATTGCTGCTGTGACTAATTGGGAAAAGGTGTCTAGTTTTGCCACATAGCTCCTGTGTATTGTTGAGCATTATATTGTGAGGGATAAAAAGAAGATGATGGGTCAGTTGGCATACCTATTTGTCATGGTTGCCATTGGTAACACTGATTTAGCAGGTAGGCTGGTTCTGTTTCTTCTTCTGCCTCTTTATAGACTGATTTTAACCCTGGAAGTGACGAGCAACGTTCTATGGCATGATCTTTAGTACATATGGCACAAGTTTGTACCATATCCATCAGACACTCTTTGCAACTATGCTTCTTTCTGAATCTTGGGAAAAGTATCACCAGGTTTTGTTCTGCTTCCGCCCGCTTCTGCTTGGCCTGCATGATATCTAATTGCATCGTCAAAGTCCCCAAGATATTTGTTTTTAAATATTCTAGCAAGTTGCCAATTTCTGTACGAGTAGTGGTTCCACCAGAGATTTTATTGTCCCTGGTAGTCATGTCGCGTTCTGCTGATTTCAGTCTCATACTGCCCCTTGAGCACCTAATACACAATTTAATAATATCAGCATAATATTCCTGACATATATCACCTTTACCCATAATATTTAATGTCTCTATCCATTGTTCTTTCACCCCTTTAATCAATGTATTTTTCAGCACATTATTAAGCATGGGCGGATTTACATAGGGGGATCTTTGGAGGTTATATTGTAAGCATTCTACATACTCTTCCAATGTTTCACCAGGTCTAGCTACCATTTGGAATATTTCGTCTTTGAATTCCCTAGATCTGCAATAATCCTGATATTTTTTAAGGAAATCATTTTTCATTTGATCCCAATCATTTATTGTTCCTCCACCTATCCCCATGAACCAACACAAGGCTGCGTATTTTAATGTATATAGAAACAACTTTAGTTTTTGGGGGTCGATGGTATAATCATAACCCCTACATAATACATCAAATTCAAATAGAAATGCATCTGGATCCTTTGATGAGATCCCATGAAAGGTGGGAATATTTTGTAAAGGGATAGCTTTCATAGGAGCGTTGGCAGCTGTGTCAACGATGGGGTACTGCAATGTGGAATTTTGGGGTGCTTGTGGATTGTTAGCCATTCGATCAAATATATGCCAGTATCCTTCTGGGATTTCTGGAGCTGGGGAGTTATCCCTAGGGTGTCCCAAAGGGGTGGAAATAATCTTAACAACACTCCCTCTGTCTAGGATAGTGGGTATTCCTTGCTCAATTACTACCTGAGGGGATCTTGCTTCTTCCCCTGTTTCTCCTCCTCCTTCACGAATATTACAAGAATTCCCTTCTTGTGAGGAAATTGGGCACAAATTTTCAATTTCTTGAAAACTCTGCTCAGTTCCTACAGTTTTTCTATGGACCTCAACGTAGGCTGCAGATAGTGAGCCTGTGGCCCGAAGGGAGATAGTAGGTTGTTTGGAAGCAATGTTTCGAGGACCTAGTGATGGCTGAGATTCAGCTTTCTTCAAGATTTCATCTATGAAAGTTGATCATCCAAGGGTCACTGGTCCCTTAGATTTTTCAGGTTTGGGTAGTGGAATTGGATTGATTTCTTGTCTTTTCTTCTTGGTCATTCATATAAACAATTAAATTGTTTACCTCTACCTTAAATTTCTAACAACTCTACTGAAAAGAGGGCGAGGGAGCAGGCATTTTGCATACTCCGTACGTAGGTTCTTACCTCCATTTTTAATACCCAGTTCTCTCTCAACAAGCAATTATTAGATATACATCACTCTTCATAAATGGCTTACACTCTCCCCGACAACGATGAAAAAATGTTGGGTGATAAAAGGTGTTTTTTAAACTCCTAATTATCCTCACATTAATTATCAATCTGGGAAATTCCTTCTATTTTAAGAGTGTACATAGTATGTGGCTGCTATTTAAATAAGAGAGTAATGTTTCATAGATTGCAGTATATATCTTTTAATACAAGAGTAAACAAATGCAGCAAGTAAATTATAATTGCAATTAAACGAAAACTCAATCCTCTAATGAAATCAAATCCTACAGCATTTCAAATAACATCAATATCAGTGAAGAGTACAGTAGTGATAACGCTTCTCTTCGAAACTGATTAAATCTAAATCAAATGCGTTCTTCATTAAAACAACAATGATATCAATCTGAGAGTCTAATAGCAATAGTTAATACTCGTTACAGTTGATCACATTGATCAGAACGATTATCTAGGAAAATCAATCCAAAAGCGGAAGGAAACTAAATAAATAACAATACTATAAATTATATAAAACAGAACTATTCGGTCAACACAGGAAAATAATGAACAACAAAGAAAATAGAATCACAGAAAGTGATAATACTATCAAACCATCACACTTGTGATAATCGGAAACGTATGACATAGATGAAGTAGTGAATTCCACCAGGAGCTGAGCCCTTAGCCACCAACTGGCACTGCTAGATTACTTCAGATGATGCGAATGAAAACAACAACGTCAATTAATCATCAAAATTGAGTCGTATTACAATGTAATTTTTTTCTTCAACTATACAGTCTGCAATTAAGCTTACAATTTGGAAAAACAACATGTGTCCTTGTCTTCCTACAATCATTTCCTTTTATAGCCAGAAAGGGTAAAAAGTAAATAGTAAATGCAATCCCTCAGGATCAGGAGATCCTGAGGGATTCGTAACCAATTTCCATCTTTAAGACATCTTCCTCTATTTCGTACTGATCTCATTGATTCATTCTTAGCCTTATCTGCAACCGATTCATTCCTTTCTTTTCTTGTCGGATTTGGCTATGCCAACAACAAGGAACATCAATCGTTCCTTGTCCATTTTCCTGCATAAAGAAGGGTAAATGTTAGTTAAATCACAACTGTAATAATTCCTCATTTATTACCATAATTCCTTAATATATTAGTGCATTAATACATAAAAAAGATAAGAATTAAGGATAACGAGGATGAACTTACTAGAAAATACATACCCATTTCGCAACCCAACATACTCCCCTACTTACTCTATTTCATGTCCTCGTGAAAATAAGTAATTTCGATGGAGTGAAGTTAAAGAGTAGGTTGGATAAGGGGCATCAAAAATTGGTCTGAAACCATGATGTTGAGCTATCAGTGCAAAAACGACCCTTTCCTCTCCTTCAAGCAATTCATAGGTGGCCCAGTAACCTTCGAGAGGATACCAAATTATAGGGCTATGAAACCGACAACCTAACCAATAAGTTCAATCTTTTAGGATGAGGTTGCTATAAGTGATAAAATGGTCTGTAACTGCTTTAAAATTTCTATAATGAAATGGCTCTCTTTCCTGAACACTACCAGCAGAGAACGCCCACCTAAGCTTGGATGCAATCATAGAACTTTCTCGAATGGATTGAAAATATGACACTCCAGCCTGTAAAATTCCTTTATGAATAGGCCCTAAGACTTGAATTACTCCTTCCCGTTTCATCAAACTCTTTTGGTCTACAAATAAAAACAACCATCTAAAAATCCCCCCCCCCCAACACAGGCTTATTGACGAGGTATTTTAAAGAAGAATGGTCAGTGAACATCTTGAAGTGCCCTCCTAGCAGATAGTTCCTATATTTTTGTAGAGCATAGAACATAGCCAATCCTTCCCTTTCTATGGTCAAGTAGTCGCGCTCTGCACTGGAGAGCTTCCTACTGAAAAAATAAACGAGGTGATCAATGTCTCCTTCTACTGGATGTTATAAAACAACTCCAAGTGCTATACTGGATGCATCCATATGTACATGGAAGACCTTGGACCAGTCCGAGCATATTCGAATGGGTGCAGTAACCATATTTTCCTTCAGCAGCTCAAAGCTCTTTTGACATTATTCATCCCAGAAAAATGGCACATCCTTCTTCATCAATTTCCCCATTGGCACAATGATCAAAGCATAGCCCTGAATGAATTTTTTGTAATATCCAATGTGTCTTAGAATAGAGCGTAGCTGTTTTTCATTCGTGGGGATTTCTAGGTTGATGATAACTCCAATTTTGGTTGGATCTACTATTGCTGAAACACAATATGGCCCAAAAATATTCCAAAAGAAACATAGAATATGCATTTTTTCAAGTTAAGAGAAATATGGCGCTTCCTACAAGTATCAAGCCTCATGCACAAGTTGGACACATGCTTCTTTACTATCCCAAACATAGTCCAAACATCAAAATACACCTCCAAGAACTTGTGCATGAATTATTTGAACACAAATACTACTACGCATGAGAAGATAACATATGCATTCTTCAATCCAAAAGGCATGACTCTGTATTGGAAAGACCCCCATTTTGTTGCAAATGTGGTCTTGCTTCAGTCTTCTAGCACAATTATGATCTGATGGTGCCCTAAAAATCCATTAGTAAAAGAATAAGCCTCCTATCCTCCCACATTATCCAAGATATTATCTATAAATGGAGTAGGGAAGGGGTCATGTACACATGCATATTTTAGCTTGCGCAAATCTACACATATCCTTGTCTCTCCCTTGGTCTTCTTTTCCTAAAAAACCATGAGGCTCACCCAATCAGACTGCTCTATAGCCTCAATGATGCCTGCAAAAACCATCTTCTCTAATTCCTCTTTTAGTTTCTACTTATACTTTTGATTTAATTGGTACGGTCATATCTTGATAGGGCACGCATGTGGTTACAAAGTGATCTTCATAACGCTAAGTATCCTACAATTCATTTAAGCTCATAGAACTTCATGGGAAATAGGTCCTGATACTCTGTCAGTAGCTCTGCAACCTTCCCCACTGTGTCATCATCCCAATAGACCCCTACTTTGGCCAACTTGGGCTACTCTTTTGTCCCAATGTTGACTTCCTTTAACTTCAGAGGCTTAGTTACATCTACCATTACCAATGAAGGCCCTGCAACTGCGTGCTCCTCCTCGAACTTAGGGATGTTGATATTTCTTGGACCATCCTCATTATCTTCTACTGATAGGTTCTCACAATTGAAAATAAATTGCATCTGTGCTTCCCATGCTGGTGCAAAAAATTCTATTTGAGGTTGGGAGTCATCGAAGACAGTGCTTCTATATCCTATAGGGCTTCATCCAATCCCTCTGATCCCCCGACCAAGCCAAATTTTGATAGGAAACTGTCAGTTATTGTAATCCAATGGCGAGTCCCTCAGTGCAACTCTGTTTCCAAGTACCATGTAGTAGGTATTGGCCCTAACAAATGGACAAACATATGAACCAATTCGTTCCAGGTATTCTCATTCCAAACCTCCATCCATATGGCTAGGTGCTTGCGCAAGTCTCCCTTACTATAGAAAAGCTCAGTTGGTGGGGTAGGGGGTGACTGAAATTGAAACTTCAACATTTTTCTACATTCCTCTTAGTCCTTAAAACTCCCCTTGTGTGTATCCCACCAACGCGTTGGGGTTCATGCATGGCCAAATCAAGTGCCCAGAACCTTTGTTCTTACAGGACAACCTTTTCCAATTTTTCAAAAAATACTACAACACTATCAGAACCATCAAAATAGGGTAATTATGTTATATTTGAGGATATGCATTAGAAATTTTTAGTGATATTGAGGCAACGCAATGCAGAAACATCATGCAACTGATTCTACCAGTTCTCCATCTCCCCATCCGAATCTGAGAAACACAAGCTATCCTTTTCCTAATTCAACATTCCATTAACTGTAGGATTGATTTAATCCTCATCCCGCACAGTCATGTTGTAGATATGGTCGACATCATATCCTTTGCACACTGGTTCTTTATATATTTATCCTTCTGCCGGATCCAAATTTACTATTACCCGAGTACCATCATTTTCAAATATCATGCTTCTACACTTCAAGTTGATGATGCCTCCCATATCGATGGCCCAACCTAGCCCTAGCAGCATATGGTAGGAATATGCATCATCCACAATTTTTATCACTTCAAAATATGTGCATACATTTACTCCAAAAATGTCTACCAAAACCTGTGGAAGTCTTCCAAGTGGAATGATATTCTGTTGATTGGCCATGCATAGTTGAACGATGGACCATTCCATCTTTGGTTCTCCCATATTCTGCCAAGTCTTCTTAGGTAGCACATTTTCATCAGAACCTATTGAGGCCTCTAAAATCACTGCTTCAAACATTGGGGGATAACCACCCGGTCGGGACCTTAGGACAACTCCTTTTCCGTTTGGTGTGGTGGCTCCAACTGGATTGATAGGACTAGTTTCCTAGTAATTTAAATGGGTTGGTAATGGAATGATTGGATGAAGGGAAAATGGGAATAAATGAATAAAATAAAACTATCTAATCTAATTTAAAACTAATAAAATAATTCTAAAACTAACCCGGGCATCAAATGTGAATACAACTTTAAATTGTTTCAAATAACCGATAACCATGAAAATGTATTATAGCTTAATTGAAATATGTATTAACAAATAAATATAACTTTGTTTAAGAAATTAAACAGAGTTATAATAACATATTACATTCATCATTCATATATCATTTGCATATACTGTAAAAGATAAATATTTCTACACACTAAGAAATGATATGTATAAAGAAATATTGTAAAACGAGTATACATAAACGATAACAATTTAAAAGAGAATATCACATAACATAAGAAAACTAACAGTGAATAGATAGAAATACCATATCCATCTTGATACTTTCCAATGCAATCCGATATCCAAATCCAACAAATTCAATGTAAAACAAACTCCAAGATACAAAAATGCAATTCTTAAAGGAAATTTTGCACAGAATCACCAGATGTGATCCTTTATAAAAATATAAGAGTCAATGGAGTACAAAAATGTAATCTCCAAGTCAAAATATTACAAATTCAGGACCCCTTTCTAAATGCATGAAAGGGGTTTAAATAGGTACTTAATAAAACAAAATAACTAAAACTATTCCTACAATCTATCTAAATCAAAAAATCTAGAAACAGAAATGTGATCTTGTGGTGAACCAATTCATTGATTATTTGTTGCGTTTGATGTGCCCATATGGAAGATTTTGAGCATTTCCTTCACCTCTTCTGGATGACTAAGCTTTGAGTGTAACTGCCTTGTGTATGTGGCATTAGAGAATTCAGGAATAATGCAATCGATGGCATTTGAAAGAAATTTTATTGTTGTTTTCTTACTATGAGGCTTGATAAGGTAGGTCCACATCATATCCCACGATATTCCTTGCAGTTGGAAAATTTGCTAATTTTTATTGATTATTTCTTGATTCCATTTGTAATCAGTTTCTTTCAACCTAGGTAACTTTCCAGGGGTGAATTTTGAAATAAAATTGATTGCATACAAGCTATTATTCACCAGTTGTGTTACATTGTTCATCATACTTTTAGCTCTGGATGTATCTCCTTCCGCTTTGATTAAACACTGTTCCCATTCTGTGAAAATAATTTCCTTATGTCTCTCCATAATCCTGGGAAGGTTTTTTTTTCTTCCCGATTCTGAGTCTTTCCATAAAAGAAATTCGGAAATTTTTTCATCAGCTTCATCAAATTCAATTTTAAGATTGACTCCTTCATCTACTAAGGAAGATGTAATTTCACACAAGGATTCTGCTTCCGCAACCTTTAGAAAAAATTCATTTAATTGCTGAGACAATAATTTGTTTGTCTCTAGGGCTTCATTTTTGAATTGATCCAAATTAAGATAATTCTTAAACTTGTCCAATCTGGATTGAAAAATCTTCTCTTGCTCAATATTTGAAGTCTTTTCATTTTGCAGAAGAGCTTGTAATTTTGCTATCTCTTGGTTTAACTGTTGTTGCTTTTCTAAAGTCTGTTGATCAATATTTTTATTTTCAACAACAAGTTGCTCTTCTAACTGTTTAGATTTGAGCTCTCCATCCTGCAATTGTTGTTCTAACTGAATAATTTTCTGCTGGTTCTCTGTAACTTGTTCTTCCAACATAGTTATTTGCAAATCCTTTTGTTTCATTAATTGTGTAACTTCAGAGGCCTTGTCTATAGTTGCAGCACTATAGGCACCTACATATTGGGATAATTTGGTGAGATCCTCAGATGGATTCACCTTAGCATTTTTATAAACAATATTCTTAAACTCCACCTGTGATTTTGAAAGTGCATCCTGATCAGTTATCCTCCTTTTTCTTTGTTTTCTCACAACAGCCCTATGCTTAGGACTTTAAAATACATCTAGAGGAGGGATTTCTTCTATGTTCAACATAATTTCACTTATGGGGTTTCCAGGAATAAATTCTATATCCTTGTCTTCCTGAACATTAACTTGGGGATTATTCTATTGTCCTATTTGCTGGGAAAATTGTTCATATTGGCTCAGCAAATGAGGAGAAACTATAAGTTTAGCAGATTCAACTACCTTTTTAGCAGCTTCCTCTCTTCCAAGTTGAGAATCTGGATTGTTGTTTATATCTCCTTTTGGTGCCTATTCAGTAGCCTTACTGTTTGTGTCATCTTTTTTAGTATGCACATTGGCATCAGTACCTATGCTTTCTTTTCCTGTACGGGCTGAAGACTGCTGATCCATATGTACATCAAGTTTAGCAGCTATTTCTTTATTTTCAGTATCAACTTTGCTGCTAATATCTTCTTTTTTTTAAAAAGGATTAGTTCCTGTTACTTCTTTCTGAGTCTATATGATGATTTTGCTGGCAGATGTTTCTGTTACTATTTTGCTAGATGTATTCTCTGTTTCCTTATGTTGTGATTCATTCTCCTGTATAGGAACTCTCAACTGATCCAGAGGAACTTTGAGTAACCTCTGGCTTCTAAATAACAAAAACTTATTCATTTCTTCGACTTGAAATTTGGACTTGGCCAAATCAAAAACCTGGGACAATTTATCTACAGAAATAAATAAATCATCAAAGCTTTCCTAAGACCCATAGGCTTAGGCCTTTTTCTTACTGGTTGATCATCTTCCTCAAATAGATCTAAATTTTTATGCATTTATCTGCTCTATATCATATTTTTAATCTACAGCTATTGTAGAGCCAATAAAATAACGTTGTAAGGCTTTTACAGTCTTTATTTATGGTTGCAGCACCTCATATTGAGGGATTTATTTCATTGGAGGCTTTCTTTTCTTGTTATGCATCTTATGGGCCACTTCTTAAACATATTTTTCTGTTGTAATAACAAATTAAAGGTCTCCATATTGGCCTCTTGTTGTATAAATGATGATCTGCATTATTTTCCTATCATTCTGCATTGTATTGTTGCATTCCCCATTTGGGAATATTACAGTGGTATCGAAGCATCATCATGGCACAACATGTAAATTCTAAGAGAAATATGTCATCTAAGGAGGCTTATCATAGGGAGGAGAAGATCTATAGAAGAGGTAAGGGAAAAACCTTAGTATTTGGAGGAAAGGAGTTATCAAAACTTCTTCTTCAAACTCTGCAAATCATTATCAAGGACATCAAAGAAATAAGGAGGGAAAGAAATGGATATGCCTCAACAATATTTGTACATGAAGAAAGCCCCAGTTCTTCATATTATGGGTGTGACCATTCAGCCACACCATCAAATTTATAACACTCTACCATGCCTATGTTTATAGCAAGAGAGGTGGAGGGAAGAGATGTGCCAAATAAGGAGACTCTTGGTGATTATTTGCAGGAATATGAATCTCAATCTAAGAGGTTCAAAGATCACCTAAACTTCCAAGGGTTTTGAAAGATCAAAGAAGATAGAAGACCCAGCAACCATAATAGTGGCACAAGGTGCAAGAAGCATGATGAGGGTATATTCTTTCTATCTACTTTTGATGGGCCACCTAAATGTTCAACTAGGGCTTGGGTGGAGGAGATATATACCTACTTGTGGCAACACCAAGTTTCAGAAGATGAAGCCATTAGAGTTGTAGCACTGCATATTGAAGGTAAATCTTATGCTTGGTGGTTATTTGAATCCTTTTCATTATTAAATGAAAATATATATACTTATGTAAGGTTCACTAAGAAGGTAGTGGAAAGGTTTGATGAAAAACATTCAGAAACCTTTCTGGTTGAGCTAGTCAAGCCAAAACAAAAAAAACCTTTGCATAGGTTGGAAGGATCTATAAACCCCACTCCATATGTTTCCCTGATCCTTGCACCTTTTAATTTCCTTTCTGTTTTTCCTTGTTGGGCGTGGACACGACCTCCTCCGCTTCGGGGTGGACTTCTAGTACTTCCTTGGATTCTTGTTCGGTCGACGTTACAGGATCTGAGGTTTCAGTGGGATTAGTGGCCGTCATTCTGCCACGGAAAATGAACTCAGGGTTGCTACCATCAGAGGGTGTAGAATGCTCAAACATGAACGAAACGCAATAGGCACAGAATCTCTCAAAACACAAACTTGCCAAGGACAAACTTGCAAAGTACAAACTGTTCAAGAGATACGGAACCCTTGTCTGATCGCTTCTTCCGCTTTTATAGCCATGGGGATTGATCAATTTGTGGACGAGGCTCATCAGAAACTTACCATCAAAGAAACTGTAAAAAATCTTAAGAAATTGCCACATTAATTTCCAACCACCTGCTCCTTTCAACGGTAAATTTTTCTTTTTGCTCGGTTTTACTATTCCAATGGCTATTTTTCGCACCTCTTGTGCACCCAACACACCCCTACACTCCCAGCACACTTCCTGTGCTCCCAGCGTACCCTTGTGCTCCCAGCATGCCTCCTGTGCTGTGGACATACCCCTGCACTCACAACACACCTCCCTAGACCTCCAAAGCTACGATTTGTTCATGCTTTGGCCCTACCCACCATGGCCTTCCTTCGTGCACTTATTCCACCTCATACAACTACTCTGGCCATATAGTCATTTGATCCGATATGGTTTGAGCTGACTACCATTGACATATCCGGGTACCATATCTCCTTGCAAGGTAGCTAACTGGAAAACTCCACCATTACTGATTTATTTTACTACATAGGGCCCTAGCCAGTGTGGACAGAACTTCCTTGGGTGCTTAAAAAATTGGCTATCATAGAGGAGGACCAACTCTTCTTCTGAAAATGTCTTTTTTCGGATATGTCTAGCATGCCATGGTTTTTCCCCATCCTTCTAAACTTGCTGATGGAAATTAGCAATGAAATGATATTCCTCCAAAGCCACCAGCTACGCTAAATTATCTTCCATGATATCTGGCTCTACCATATTATTCAATTTGCGATACGTAGACTAGGAACAATATACTCCATTGGCATGATGGCCTCTTTTCCATAGACCATCCAGAACAGTGTTTTTCCTGTCAGTTTCTTACATGTGGTGCGATAAGCCCAAAGGACTGATGGGACATGCACATCCCAGTTGCCGTGATCTGCATTGGAGACCTTAGTCAGGGCCTGCTCCAAAATTTTATTTAAGCCTTCTACAACTCCATTCGCCTGTGGGTGATATGGAGTGCTTTTCGCATGATGGATCCAAAATTCTTTTGTCAATACCTGTATCATTTCGTTAACAAAGTGCATACCTTTATTTATCATTAAGATCTTCAAACACCCAAACCTGGTCATAATCTACTCAAAAATGAAGTGCACAGTGGTATCTGTATTACAATCCCTCACAACCTGTGCTTCATCCCATCTGGTCACATAATCAGTGGTAGTTATAATGTAGCGCACACCTGTCTTCTTTCCTAGTGGGTTGATGGGACCCACAAAATCGATGGCCCACTTTTCAAATTATCACGGGGCCATCTGCGGTTGTAGGGGAATTTCATATCTATGTGATGGCCATCATGTTCGTTGGCATGTATCGCAGGCTTTGCAATAGTCGTGAGAGTCACTATGCAGGGTAGGCCACCATAGTTCAGCTCTCAATATCTTTTGCGACGTTGCCTTCCCTGCGTAGTGACCTCCTGCTACACCCTCATGAGCTTCTGTTAATATATCATGCCTTTCATGCTCCAAAATTTATCTTCACAACATTTTTTCAACTCCCAAATTATACAAATGGCCTGCGATGATGGTAAAATCTGCTGCGCGGGTTTCCAACTCTTTCTTCTATTGTACCAAATATTACGTAGGTGCCATCCCCGTGGTTAGGAAATGAATGATTTCAATGAATTTATCATCAAATAAATTAATATAAAATAGCTTTGCATCAGGCAATCCCTCTTCCAGGTTGCTCAGTTTGTAATATCCCAAAATTGGGACTCCTAGCAAGGCATGCCTGAAAAATGCATTTTTTAGGAATGGCTGCTACAGCTCTTGAAATCAGCCCTTGTATCCCTTATATCTATGTATCTAAGGCCTAAATCCAAGATTATATTAGAAACAAATCTTTCTAGGTGGGTTAAACAGACTTCCCACCACCTAGTATGGCTAAAAAACACCTAAAGAATGGGGTTGCAATCATGCACATCAACTCTCCTTCAGAAATAACGCAGTCCCATTGAGTTAAAGTAGAAGAAAAATATAGAGGCTAAATAATTACATGTACATCAGTAAAATAGATCTATAATGTGGCCCATACAGTGTATAAGAGAAAAATAGAAGATTTACAAGAAGAAACCCTCAATATTGAGGTGCTGCAACAACAAATTGAGACTGCAAAGCTTGAGACCATTATTTTATGGGTTGAAGTAGCTGTATATTAAATTTCAGATCTAGAACATATCTTTGTATAAAATTATAGATCTATATCAGATCTGTACATTATATGAGTTCCTCTATAGATTCCCCTTGGGGTTTTGAGCAAAACAAGAGAGTATAGGAGTAGATCTGAAACCTAGAATTACAAATCTGCAACAATATTCAGGAATTATATAGTAAATGGAAACATAATTAAATCAAATTTGAAACAAACATGGATTGGATGGCCAATCCATGGATCACCACGGTGAAAGGGATAATCCTATCACCAGAGATCTCTCCACCAAAATGTAGTCAAAACACCCTCCAACTGAATACTTGCAAATAACATAGTTATGGAAGGAAAACTACATTGTAGGCTCTAGAAAACTACATTGTAGGCTCTAGCAATGGTTTGGCCTGATGCCAAGATTTGAAATGATAGCTCCAAGGATCTAGAATCCTCTTTCCAATGGGATAAACAACTTTCCCACTGAAAAGAGCCTCTATATTTGCATATATCTAAGTAGATCTAGCCTCCACTTGCTACAGCTTACAAAGAAAATCAAACCCTCAACAGGATCTGAATTTTGGTTGGAAGATGAAGCTTGGCCAACTATCGGATAGTGGACAAGATGCAACATGACTCCTCCAAGAGCTGCTCTAGGAAGGAGGTGGGATTCCCGACCAGGAACACCCTAGTGCTAAACAACACTATTCTCAGCTAAACAACCAAATAATGAGGGATGTCTAAACAGAAAATACCTTTAGAAATAAAATCATCAACCCCCTCCTTGGTGTCCTCCTTTTTCTTTTATAATGTGGAAATCTTGTCAAACCCTAAACCATCTTGATCAATTACCTTCATTCACATGAGTGGCCTCCAACATGAACTGCGTTGTGCCTGTAGGAGATACATTGCATCTAGATAGCATTGTTGATTTGGTCTTGTTGACCCAGTCAAATGATCCAGCCTCTTTCCCACTTAAGTGTGTTTATGAAAATAGATCAGATTTAACCTTGTTCACATTGAGCATTGATTTATTTTGCTGTTTAGGAGTTTTATTGATCCTCCTTCACAATTTTATTCATGAGATAGAAAATTTAAAGAAAAACTATATATTTCCATTAGCTTGGCTAATTGGGAATATTACAGTCCTCCCCTCCAAAATTTTTCTTGTCGTCAAGAACCTGATAAGGTGAGTGCTGCAACACTTCTCCTTCCCCATTGGTGACACCATCAAGGATCCAGCTTTCTGCATAAGCTGAGTGTTTACCAATCCATCCTTCCATGGGTTTTCCCTTCATATTCATTATGATATGTACATGATCCATCTCACAAAGAGTCAATAATTTTACTGAGACAAACATGGCTAAACTCCTACGCTCCCTAAAATATGTAGCAAAGTATATAAAGAGAGTCTCCATCCCATGTGGTACACACATGCCTCCTATTCTTCCTCCATACAAATTCAAAAATAGTGACAAGTACATCATCCATGTATGGAAGCAAAATTACAATTCCATAAACAGAAATTTGAACAAGAGGAGGTGGGTCATAGTCCCACATATGGTACCAACGCAGGGCATCTCCTACCTGCATTATATAAAGATATGGTAAGTGGTCTTTCCACCACTTACTTGTTGCCCATGTTATCTCACTATGGCTAAAAGTGTGAGATAAGTTTTGTGCCTTAGGGAAGCACCCATCATGATAGATAATCTCCCTTTGTTCATCAAGGGAGTGGCCAAATTTAGAAATTTGAGTGGCCCAATATTTTCCATGAGATTTACATGATGTATCACTTCTCCTTGGAGCCATGGCCTGCATAAACATGGTGAAAGAATATGTATAATCAGAAAATAAAACTGGATTTACATAATCAAATTCATCACCATCAATACCTCTCATACACATGGAGTTGTGCATGGATATTCTTCCCCTTCCCAAAGAAGGAATAGATGGCTGAAATAACCCATTTATGGATTCATGTTGCTGCCCACACTCCACATACTTCATGCATATTTGAAAATGATAATACAACTCTTCTTTCAAGCCTTCCGAATCAAAGCTTCTCATGATGATGTTGTAGATCCTCATGGAGTACATATGGCTGAAACAAAACTCTTTGTAAGCTCTTTGTAGTATCTTCTTCTTGAGTTTGGAGGCTCTAGACAAAAAGACTTTACCATGATGATAGATGACCTCTTCTTGGACAAAATAGCCCTCTTCATGTAGTTGGTCATCAAGTATCATACAAGTGTGTAGATCCTTGGAATAATCCACTAGAATTTGGGATTTAAAATACAGATCTAGACTACTCAACAGTGACAGCGCAGATGATGCATCAACAAAAATATATGTCATGTTGTTGATCTCCTCCTTGAAATCTCCTATGCCAAAAGGGTGTGTTGGAAGGCTGATCCTTCTATTTTTCTCCTCCCACAACGTAGATCCAGATAGGAGAGTGGGTGGTGATGATAAGGGAACAAGATCTCCCTTCTCCTTAAGCTTGCTCAAGTATCCCAGTGCTATAGCTTCATCTTCTAATGCTCCAACCCTTCTTGAATTCATGAGTGGAGAATCAAGATGTGATGCACCTTTCACCAATCCTAAATTAGGTGGTCTTCTAGGTGGTTTCCCACAAGACAGTGATGCCTCATGGTTCATCCTCACATGCCTGTCAAATGGAATCAACATCTCCTCACTTGCACTGTGTAAGTTCACCTCTAATTTCTGTGTGGAAGTCCCATGATCATGTGATGTCACTCTTAAAGATGCAAGAGTTCTTTTTATTGGAACATTTTCTCCCTTCTCTTCTTCATGCACTAGTGGATCATCTCTTGCTATGACAGCGTTGTGACCCCTCTTTTGTTCTGTCTTATTGTCTACTAGCATAGCCACTTGCTGCGCATCCTCTTCATGTATAGGATCCTTGGGGCCTTCTTGCAAAGATACAAGAGCCCTCTTAGTGGAATCTGTTATCACCTAATTTGAACCTTAGGCTGAAGGAAGGAAAATCAGGGTAACCTCAAACCACGCTCAGCTTTGTAGCTAGCCCTACAAGGTCAGGAGAGGGCTCTCTCCAAGAAAATTATTCAATGAATTATAACCACAAACTTATTTTAGGTTAGGTATAATAATTGAATTTTTTTTTTTTATAAATCTCAGGGTTATATGGAGTAGATAGGGCAGTTTGAAACTGGAGAATTAAATCAGAGATACAAGGTATTTCATGGGGCAAGGTAGGTAGGGATTTTAAAAACTTAGTTTAAATAATGATGGAATGTTTAAGACTGGTGAGGAGCTGAAAAGGGCATAGGAGATGGATCCTTTTCAAACTTAAGAAAACATTGAGTATTGAATGATTTCCTAAGGCAGAGCATTATACAATGGATTCTACCTATCTATCTTGAAAACATTCAACCAGAGACATGAATGAAATGAATGGAAAACATAACAATTAACAGATGAACACGAAGGAAAGAATAGTGCTAAAATCCATACCACAGGGATCCCAAAAATCAGTGCTACATTTCTTTATTAATTCCCTACCAAACTGTTACAAATGGAGCACAGAGAAACCTCAGTAATTTCCAACTTATTCAACATTTTATTCCCCCCTTACAAATGATTTAGAAATTACATTAAATAGACAGAAATTGAGGGGAGTAGGTCCACAGAAGAAGGAGTTGTTTCACTAGCTCAGGAACCGAAATCTGAACATAGGAAAAGACCAACAATCTGCCCCTGAAAAGAAGGAGAAACAGTACATTTTGACCATCTGGAGAATTTGCAGTTACACTGAATGAATGAAAATAGGAAGTATGAAGAACAGATCCCCTTTTCATCGCTTGTTGTAGATGTCTCTGGTTTATATTTAGTTCTCGGCCTTGAATGTTTCTTTTTCTTTGTCAAAAATCCCTTTTTGCCGAGAAATGCCTTTTGAAACTAATAAAATTCACATTTCCCCCTTTAAAGAATAAAATCCATTTTTGATTGAAAAAAAACAAAGGAAAAGGGAGGTGGGCCTAGGGAGAATCGCAATAGCAATCGGGAAAGGGAGCGGGTTTAAACATAATGGAAATCGTCGATTGCGATTGGTGATGTGAGATCAATCGCATCGGCGAGGAGGAGGAAGCGGGTTTATTGCTGTGCGAAATGAAATATTTGCAATGCGATAATCGCATCAGAGGAAACTGATGTGTAGGGATAGAACATAGCAGGACAAATGATAATGCGATGGGCAGAGACTTTGCGATGGAGGAAAATTCCTTGTAAAACAAATAAAAATGAGTTTCACGCTTTACAAAGGAAAAAACCCTTTTTTCATTGAAAAGGCAGAAGGGTTTTAAGGTGGGACCCATGGGAAATCGCAATCGCAATCGGGAATGGGAGCGAACATCTTATAATGGAGCTATACGATTACAGACTTTTGATGCGATGGGAGAAAACTTTAGTGGGACCGAGGACAATCGCAATCGAGAATCGGTGGGGAAGGGGAGCGGAGTTAAGGTACTTATGGGAAATTCCGATTGTGATATGTGATTCATCGCATTGACAGAAAAGAGCGCAGAGGTTTAAAAAATTCGATGTGATGAAAACTTAAGAAATATTTTAAAATTGGTTGATCACTTTTTACAAAGGAAAAATCCCTTTTTGTTTGGAACGGGTGGAAGACTTTATGGTGGGACCCAAGAGTAAATCGCAATCGCAATCGGGAAGGGGAGTAGGTTTAAGTGCTTGGAAATAAAATATGTGATTGGAAATATGTGATTCATCGCAACATAGCGGGACGATGATAATGCGATGTGATTGGGCTTGCGGTGTGATGTGATTCCATCGGAAGTTCGTAATTGGAGAAGGTTCAATCGAAGGTGGATCAATTAGAGGTGAATCAATCAGAAGTGACTCAATTAGAAGCCTGCGATTGAATGTTGTGATCAGATCGGAGGGAAAGGGTTGGATTGAAAAAATTTAAGATTATATTATAAAGTTTAAGGGACCAAATGAGAAGAAGGGGGGGTAAAGTTAGGCTTTGGGGATTTTTATTCACTTAGGCATATTTTTCAATCCAGAAGTCAGTTTTGGGAGTATAATATACCGTTGGAAAGCTCTTTCCGGGCTCCTTCTGATGGACATAATTAGAACATGATTTTACACTAAAAATGCTGTGGAAAACACCTTTGAAAGACAGGGTGGTGGCTTTTTGGAGATAACAGCTTCTGAAGTGAAACTTATTACATATGAAGACATAAAATTACATAAAAGATGATAATAAAAGCAAAGTACCACATTTTCACCTCAAAACATGGTTTTTAGGTGAAAATTACATCAAGCTCAATAGAACAATTCTTTGACTTTTCCGGATACTGTGCCTTTGAGTTTATTTGTCCCCCTCATGATCTTGATGACATTTATTGACACTTGACTCATAGCTTGACCATGATGAGAGCCTAGAACCTAATGAGACCAACCCTATGACCTAATAATATGAATTTCGGAGTGAAAATGAATCATTACTGAAGACCATAGAGAGGGGAATCAACAAGTTTCACATGAGGGAAAATTGATGAAATACCACTACCATCAGTGTATCCATGACCTAATGGAATGATGAAAATTTATGGTATGGGACTCCTAATATAAAAATGAAAAAGATTAAGTTTGATCACTGATGGAAGTATGACAAAAATAACACTAACATTAGCTCCAATGGGGATGGTAGCTCCTTGGAGGTGCCAAGAACACCGTAGACCAAGTAGCCTTATCCATTGGGAAAATATGGTAAAAATACTAAAAACTGACACAATGCAGACTGACTCTGACTCAAAATGTGACTGAAAAATTAAATAAACTAGAAAACCTTACACATATCATTCAAGTTTTATAGCCTTCACCTTGGGCCCCAAACTTCAATGACTATGTACTTGAAATCTGACCAAGAATGGCATGGTACATACAATGATTGTGACATAAATTTGGATCCATTATCTTCAATAGTGGTAGTGCTTCAACAGCCTACCATTTACTGGTCCTCCAGGGAAATCTTGTCTATTCATCTCAAAGAGCAAGAAAGCATTTTGTTCCCTGTATGCTGAAATATTATATGGTCCTTTCCAAAGGTTGTTGAACTTACCATGCTTCCCTTTGTCCTCATTTCGTGCATCCCATCTCAACACCACATCTTCCAACTGAAAATTTTCTACTTTGGTCTTACGGTCATAGATTTTATTTATCTTCTCCTGTAACTGAATAACATTCTGAGACACTTCCTCTCTTGTTTGCTGAAGGTGGATGATTTGATTGATCCTTTGCTGATTATCATATTCTTCACTGCCAGCCTCTTGCAATAGTCTCACGACCAAAACTGTAAGTGATGTAGGAAAAACAACATCAGTACCATAAACCAATTCAAATGGTGACATACCTATGGATTTCTTACTGCTGACTCTATCTACCCACAACGCGTTGATGATCTTTCGATGCCAATTCCTCTTATTTTTTTCCAGCATTTTCTTGATTATGTTTATCAGAGATTTATTTGATGATTCTGCCAGGCCGTTGCCCTGTGGGTAGTACACTGTCGAATGGCCCAACACAATATTGTATTTGTCGCAGAACTCTACCATCTTCCTTGATCTAAATGCTGCTACGTTATCTGTTATGATTTTGTGAGGGCAGCCAAAATGAGACAAGATATTCTACTCTAAAAATTGAATGATTACCGTATCAGTGGCCTACCATGCTGGAATGGCCTCGATCCATTTGGTGAAGTAATCGGTACCTGTTAAGATCCATCGATGTTGTGCTGATGATGCGAGATGGATTTCCCCTATGAAATCAAGTCCCCACTGCTGAAAGGGAGCATTTACTGAAACTGGTTTCAAAGGAAGAGGAAGCAGTTTCCTTTTCCCTTGGAAAACTTGATAGTCATGGTAGCTCATCACTGTTTTGTACAAATCTGAAAATAAAGTGGGCCAATAATATCCTGCTCTCAACACTTTGTTAGCTGTAGTTTTCTAAAACATATGGCCACCACAATCACCTTTGTGAAAGTCATGCATCACCTGCTGAGCCTCATCTTCAACCAAACAATTAAGTAGAATACCTCCTGGATCATTCCAATAAAGAGCACTATTTAAAATACAGAATTTAGCAGACTTAAGTTTTAGTGATCTACATTTGCTTCTAGAAATCCAGGGAGGTGGTGAAATATGATAAATAACATAAACAATGTTTGAATACCATGGGGATTGTAGAAAAATGTCTAAAACCGGAACAAGCAAACCTTCATCCTCATCCTCCGACATTGCTACTATGAGATTAATATCCAAGGCACGCAGGTTTGATTGTGCCATTAGTTTTTCCAAGCCTTGTCCCTTGATCAAAATTTTGGGTTTAATCTCCAAATCATATTCCAACATTGCTGCTATGGACTTACCTCTTCTTCCTTTTGGATCAGTTTGCATCAAGACATCTTTCACTGTTTCACTAGGAACATATGATATGGTATGTGAATGCAGAATGTATACTCTAAAATCCATCAATGCTTTTATAAGGGCCAATTCTTGTTTCTAAATTATATTATACCGTAAAGCAACATCTCGAATGGTCCTACTGAAAAATGCAATGGGATGTTCTATCTGATCTCTCTTTTGCATCAAAACTGCAGCCATAGTTTGCTCTGATGCAGATTAAAATATAATGAAATCTTGAGTGTAATTAGGACTAATCAAGACTGGGGCATGGGACAGAGAAAAAATTACCAGATTAAATGACTTGATAGCCTCCTCACTCCATTTGACAGTGCTATCCTTTTTCAACATGTTAGTAATTTCTCTTAAATGTTCAGCCAAATTGGGTATAAATATGTGCAAGAAGTTCATCTTACGATTAAATACCTGAATATCCTTTTTGTTACATGGAAGGTTTATGTGTTGAATTGCCTCCACTCTTGAAGGATCAATGTGGATACCATCTTTAGAGATGATATGCCCCAACAGCTTGCCTTCATCCATAGCAAACACACTTTTCTTTGGATTAAGAGAAATCCCAAACTTTCTGCATCGCTGAAATACAACCCTCAAGTGGTGAAAATGTTCATCATCAGAACCAAAAAATACAGTCAGATCATCCAAATAAACAACAAGAAAAACATCCTTTTCATTGGCAAAAGCAATATCCATTGCTTGCTGGAAAGTGGATCAAGTGTTCTTTAGCCCAAATGGAATTTTGGCATACTAGAAAGTTCCCCAGGGTGTTGTGAAAGCAGTTTTGTCTTCATCTTTTTCATACACCAAGATTTTATTATAGCTTGAGTAGCCATCAAGTAGTGACATCCTTGGTGCTTCAACTACTCTTTGTGGAATATGGTCCATCTTCGGAAGTGGATAGTTATCCTTTAAGGAGGATTTATTCAGATTTCAGAAATCTATGCACAACCTTATCTCCCCTATCTTTTTACGTATTAGGACCAAATTTGAAATCCAGTTAGAAAATCTAATTGGGACAATGATACCAACTTTATACAATATGTTTACCTCTTTTTCAATGGATGGCAGCAGCTTTGGGTTGATCCTTCTCAGCTTTTGTCTAAATGGATTTTGATCCGGCTTGATGGGAATAGTATGTTGAATTATATTTTTTTCATACACCTTCAAATCTGAATAATCCCATGCAAACACATCAGAGAATTCAGAAAGTAATTTAACATACTTTTCCTTTACCTTAGGGGACAATGCTTTTGATAACTTCACATGCTTAGGCTTGTCAGCTGTTCCCAAATTCATGTCTTCAACTCCTTTATCAGTAGGCACCAAGATTGGTTTCTTTGCAATATCATCTTGATCAAAAAGCTCCTCTAAAGGTATGAGACCTCTAGGAATTACATTGTCTTTCAGCTGCAACACGTTCATCTGATTTGCTTCGATTTCTTGATCATCAACCTCATGATCAACTTCTATGGGATTATCCTTGAATTTTCCTTCACTCTGAAAAAAAAGCATTGATTTCATTGTCATCCCAAAACACTTTCCAATACCTTAAATTATTCGGAATGGCAGGCCGATGTTTAACATAAATTTCAAATTTATTGCTGGCATTCATTGAAATCTTCAAATTGCTTGTAGTAGTGCCAAGGGAATCTGCAATAATATTCTGCATTCGGGGTACTGTTGTCAAAGTGTACTAAAAAAACGTCCTCAAGATATCTAGGATTGCATTTTGGTAGGCCCTCAATCGCGGATGCTTTGCTTGGCACTCTTCTTTTACCTGTTTGATTATCAACTCAGAATCTCCATAGACAAAAATCCTCTTTGCATTTAGCTTCTTCAAAATTTTCAAACCTGCAATCAAAGCTTCATACTCTGCTTCATTGTTAAAGCAGTCAAAAGCCAACTTGTAAGAACATACTCTAACATTACTAGGAACTTTTTTAGGCTGGAAAACAGGGCTCTGAATCCATATTCCTATACCAGCACCATCCTTACCAACAGCTCCATAAAAATCCATGCTCCAAAGGCCTTCTTCTTCTTCTGCTAGATGCTGAAATTTTGCTTCTTTCTCTACTTTATCTGAACTGATTTTTGCATCTTTCTGCTATTCACTGTCCTTTTTCTACTGGCAGGCAGGAAGCTCAGAAATTCTTGTTGTTTTATATTTTTCCTATTTAAGGACTTCCCTAAAATTTTCTGAAATTTCAGGTATCTCATCTACTTCTACCAACTGAACATTTTCATCATTCAAACCACCATCTAAATAAAATACAAATGACTCCAGATCTGTGTGGACTGCATTAATGGGATGATTAACTGGCTTCTCTTTGCTGGTGGTCATGTATTTAATTTTCTTCTCCCTATATAATTTTCTCAACTGATCAAACATGGGAGTGGTGGCATAAGAGAAATCAAGTTGAATGGTCCTTTTCAATTTTGCACCCCATGACCTAGACAAAAGCATTCCAAACCATGGTGGAACATCGCCAACAACTACATCCATAAAAACATTCTTGGCTGGGATTTGATCTAAAGATACTACCAAGTCTTTGATAAGAACAATACAATGGACCCTACCAGAGTCAAAGGAATATAAATCATGGTATTTGCAGGTAATATCAAGACCCAACTTCTCCATAATGGCTTTAAGCATAAAATTATGCGAGGATCTGGAGTCCAACATAGCATTATGTAAAATGAACTCATGCAATATAAGACTCAGGTAGAAGGGAGGGACTTCACTTTCTTCAGACTGACCTTCTATGGCTCGACCAAAAATTAGTTCAAGATAATCATCTTCAACATTTATCATATCTGATACAGAGTCTATTTGCAAAATTCTAGACACCTGATGTTTATAAGTGCTATTTTTCACCAACTTAGTCAAGGGCATGGACACCTTCAGCTTAGAAATTTCATTTTCCAAATTAAAATATGGGACTTTTTCTACCTCTTTGAAGGGAGGATCTTTCTTCTCTACTTGCTCCTTTGATGCGCTATGCTGGTTCTTTTCATTTGCAACGTTAGTCACTGAGGATGCCTTGATAGGAGAAGGATGAACAAGCTCTTTCCATTTTCTTTGAGTATTTGAGGAGTTGTTTTTCGATTGCAGCTCTTTTCTCTTATGAATAGGATTGATTGGCACATCTCTGCTCCTCAAAGAATACTGTTTATGTTGCACTGACAAAGCGCTCATGTATCCTCTTTGACAATCATCATATTCTTTTTCTAACACTACATCATTGGCCAATATGAAATCTTCGTCCTTTCGAATGTCTGTAGTCGCTGTATATTCTTCATCTTCTGTGAGAAAGATGGGTGCACCATCAGCAGTGAAGAAATGGTTGGATTCAACTACAGAATCATCATCATCATCTGTTTCCATTCCATGAACATAATTTTGCTGCAAAGGAGTTCTGATCTACTATTGTGGTGTAGCTTGGTCCTGCGTTCTATGTTCCCTCTACTTAATTCGGAATTGTGGCCGTTGCAGTCCTCTGAATTTTGGATTCCCGATTTGTGCTTCAGGTCTATCTAAAATAGTTAATCGATCAACCATATTCTACACTGTTCGGATCAAAGTATCCATCTTACTGTCTGAAAGAGAGGCTTCTTCTTTCACAGTTACTCTCTTTTCGGCCCTTGTCCACGCTCTTCTGGCCAGCAAGTTTTCTTCTACGCTCACAACTATTTTCTGCATGTATTCAAGTGTGGTAGGATCTCGTTCTCGTAGCTGATATGCCATATCAGCATTGAAACCATATGGAAATTTGAGCAAAGCTAACCCCATGGGGGGTTTTAGGTTGATCGGAATTGCATTATATACAACATTAAATCTCACACAATAATCTTGTACAATTTCACCCACATTTCTTTTAATATTTTCATATTCAGACAAGATTTGAAGTGGGTTTTTCTTTACCTCCCACCGGTATAAGAATTGTCTATGTAACTCTTGAAAAGTGTGGATAGAGCCTGCTGGTAAGGCTCCAAACCATTTTTGAAATTCACCTCCAAAGCTTTGGACAAACAATCTTGTGGTTACATTTTCTGCCTCTACCTCATGAAGGTCAAAGAAGTCATTCATCTTATCAACATGTTGTTGGGCTATCATGCTTTGAATGGCATCAAAGATAGGTATTTTACTTTGGTAATCAGCATGCATATCATTTAGGTTCCAAGGTAACACTAGGGGTGCATACTGAGCAGCCATGACTCGAGGTGGATTAACAAAAGTGTTTGTGCTACTAGGATTCAAGGGAGGTGTTGATGGAGGAGTCAAAGGCTAAGAATTGACTTCTGAAACTGATGGAAATGTTGTTTTTTCTGAAAAATATGAAGGCTCAGGGATATTGGTTATGGTGATAGATTTCTGAGGGGAATTCAAAATATAGTCATCAATCGATGTGTTTTCCCTTTGAACTTCAAGATCTACAAGAAATTATGGATCTAAAACTGTGTCATCGAGTTCAGTTTTGGATTTAATTCTGAACAAAGAAATCTCAAAATACTCATCAAAAGGGAGGTCTTCTGTAAGAAACCACTCACTGGGCCAAGTATAGGATCTGAAAATAGGCCTAGGACTTAGTGATCCTTCTTGTCTTCTTATTATCCTTGGAATGAGATTAGGATTTTCAAACACAGGGGGAGGATTTAGATCAGGGTTGGCCCTTTTGTATGTCCTCGAAGCCAGTGTGGTCAAATTTCTACTTTACAATGTTTTATTTAAACCTATCAAACTCTGAACATCATCATCCAAGGTCCAAGAATTTATATGGAAAATATTACTGGGGTGATTAGTCTTTAATGCTAAATATATCCCCAATGGAGTTGCCAAAAATGTTAGCACCTAATTTGAACCTTAGACTGAAGGAAGGCAAATCAGGGTAACCTCAAACCACACTCAGCCTTGTAGCTAGCCCTACAAGGTCAGAAGAGGGCTCTCTCCGAGAAAAATATTCAATGAATTATAACCACAAACTTATTTTAGGCTAGGTATAATAATTGAAAATGTTTTTTATAAATCTCAGGGTTGTATGGAGCAGATAGGGTAGTTTGAAATTGGGGAATTAAATCAAAGATATAGGGTATTTCATGGGGCAAGGTAGGAAAGGATTTTAACAACTTAGTTTAAAAAATGATGGAATGTTTAAGACTGGTGAGGAGTTGAAAAGGGCATAGGAGATGGATCCTTTTCAAACAGAAGAAAACATTGAGTATTGAATTATTTCCCAAGGTAGAGCATTATACAATGGATTCTACCTATCTATCTTGAAAACATTCAACCAGAGACATGAATGAAATGAATGGAAAACATAAAAATTAACAGATGAACACGAAGGAAAGAACAGTGCTAAAATCCATACCACAGGGATCCCACAAATCAGTGTTGCATTTATTTATTAATTCCCTGCCAAACCGTTACAAATGGAGCGCAGAGCGTCCTCAGTGATTTCCAAATTATTCTACACTTTATTCCCCCCTTAAAAATGATTTAGAAATTACATTAAATAGACAGAAATTGAGGGGAGTAGGTCCACAGAAGAAGGAGTTGTTTAACCAGCTCAGGAATCGAAATCTGAACATAGGAAAATACCAACAATCTGCCCCTGAAAAGAAGGAGAAACAATACATTTTGACCATCTGGAGAATTTGCAGTTACACTGAATGAATGAAAATAGGAAGTCTGAAGAATAGATCCCCTTTTCATCACTTGCTATAGATGTCTCTAGTTTATATTTAGTTCTCGGCCTTGATTGTTTCTTTTTCTTTGTCGAAAATCCCTTTTTGCTGAGAAATTCCTTTTGAAACTAATAAAAATCACGTTTCACCCTTTAACGAAGAAAAATCCCTTTTTGATTGAAAAAGAGCGAAGGAAAAGGGAGGTGGGCCCAGGGAGAATAGCAATCGCAATCGGGAAAGGGAGTCGGTTTAAACATTATGTAAATCGCCTATTGTGATTGGCGATGTGCGATCAATCGCATCAGCGGGGAGGAGGAAGTGGGTTTAGTGCTGTGCGAAATGAAATATTTGTGATGCGATAATCGCATCGGAGGAAACCGATGTGTGGGGATAGAACATAGCGAGACAAATGATAATGCGATGGGTGAAGACTTTGCGATGGAGGAAAAGTCCTTGTAAAAAAAATAAAAATGAGTTTTGCACTTTAAAAAGGAAAAAACCCTTTTTTCATTGAAAAGGCGGAAGGGTTTTAAGGTGGGACCCATGGGAAATCGCAATCGCAATCGGGAATGGGAGCGAACATCTTATAATGGAGCGATGCGATTACAGACTTGTGATGCGATGGGAGAAAACTTTAGTGGGACCGGGGACAATCGCAATCGCAAATCGGCGGGGAAGGGGAGTGGAGGTAAGGTACTTATGGGAAATGCTGATTGCGATATGTGATTCATTACATCGGCGGAAAAGAGCACAGAGGTTTAAAACATGCGATGTGATGAAAAATTAAGAAATCCTTTAAAATTGGTTTATCACTTTTTACAAAGGAAAAACCCCTTTTTGTTTGGAACGGGTGGAAGAATTTATGGTGGGACATGGGAGTAAATCGCAATCACAATCGGGAAGGGGAGTAGGGGTAAGTGCTTGGAAATAAAATATGCGACTGGTGATATGTGATTCATCACAACATAGCAGGATGATGATAATGTGATGCGATCAGGCCTGCGGTGTGATGCGATCGCATCGGAAGTTTGTAATCGGGGAAGGGTCAATCAGGGGTGACTCAATCGGAGGTGACTCAATCGGAAGTGACTCAATCAGAAGCTGGCGATTGAATGTTGCGATCAGATCAGAGGAAAAGGGTTGCGATTGAAAAACTTTAAGATTATATTATAAAGTTTAAGAGACCAAATGAGAAGAAGGGGGGGTAAAGTTAGGCTTTGGGGATTTTTATTCACTTAGGCATATTTTCCAATCTAGAAGTCATTTTGGGGAGTATAATATACTGTTGGAAAGCTCTTTCCAGGCTCGTTTTGATGGACACACTTAGAACATGATTTTCCACTGAAAACATTGTGGAAATCCTCTTCAAAAAGCAAGGTGGTGGCTGTATGGAGATAGCAGCTTCTTAAGTGCAACTTATTACATATGAAGACATAAAATTACATAAAAGATGATAATAAAAGAAAAGTACCATGTTTTCACCTCAAAACATGGTCTTGAGGTGAAAATTACATCAAGCTCAATAGAACAATTCTTTTATCTTTCCAGATATTATGCCTTTGAGTTTATTTGACCTCCTTATGACCTTACTGATATTTATTGACACTTGACTCATTAATTTGACTATGACGAGACCCTAGAACCTAATGAGACCAATCCTATGACCTAATAATATGAATTGGGAGTGAAAGTGAATTATGACTGAAGACCATAGAGAGGAGAATCAACAAGTTTTTATGCATGAGAGAAAACTGATGAAAAACCACTACCATCAATGAATCCATGACCTAATGGAACGGTGAAAATTTATGGTATGGGACTCCTAATATGCAAATGCAAAAGAGTAAGTTTGATCACTGATGGCAGTATGACAAGAATGACACTAATAGGAGGATTGGGTGGCCGCAACAACCTCAAAATTTTCACGTTTGATAGCCTTTTCCATCTCCGATGGTCGTCTTCTAGATTTGGTCTGTAGACAGCTCGTTCATGGGTCAATGCCAAGGGGAGCTAAGGGGTGTGATAGGGATTCGGATCGAAGGAAATAGGAATGCCGAGCAGAATATGAGTTAGTGTTGGGTGAGGTGGAACCATTAGATATGTCAGCATATGTGTGAGGAATGGTGGGAGATATGGATGGAGGCGCCAGTGCAATAGTGCAGCTAAGTGAAGGTAAACTAAAAGCAGAGTGATTTGCAATGGAAGACGAAACAGGAGTAAAAATGAAATTCAAAGAGTCAAGAGAAGGAAGGGTACCTGGAACCGTAGAGGCGCGATGCATAGAAGCCAGTGCTATTAGAGTGTGAATTATGGTTTGTGTAATCGGCCATGAAGGAAACGTATGCATCGCCTCAGATTTAGGTGGCTTCTCCGACTCGTCATGGGATGTCACCATAGACCCCTGGAAAAGGAAAATAAATGGTTATGTTTGAGTGGCCGCAGCAGAGGTATGCTTGAAACTCGGCTTGACAATACCCAATCTTGGGCAATATTTAAAAAAATGCCCCACTTCGTGACACTTCCTACACCTAAAAGGTACACCCTCGTAGTCTAGCATTTTTTGCCACATCATGCCCTCAAAAAACATATTATAATTGTGATGCAGGCCATCCTGAGTGTCAAGGAAGATCAGGATTCAAGCCACAACTTTATTTCCCGTGACTAAGTAGGAGCAATCATGATTAAGGTAGTGATCGAAGTCTTCCCTGATGTTCCGGAAGGTGGTATCGTTCCAGAACTAGACCGGTACTCTGGGGAGCCTCATCCATATGGGACCAGCCCCTGCATTTTCTTTGTTGGGATAAAATAACGGCAACCATCTCTTGAGGAGGACTAGGTGCATTTCAATATGCCAGTACTGCTTTAGGACCTAATCTATATGAGTCGGCATGGTGAAAGTGAGTGTAAACCAGCCACGGGTAAGAAGTGAAACCACCGGGAGGGTCTCAAGTATGCCCCCCCAAATCTCCATAGTCCATTTCTAAAGCCGCACAGTATTATATTTCCTACCCCGAACTTTGCCAACTAGCATTGTGGCAGCTATGTGCTCTAGATCGTCCATCCCCCGTTTGCGCCCGAAATTTGAATTCCTGCTAAACTTGTTCCTGGTCATCTTATGCTTCTTGCCACGGTCAGTGTGATCCTTTATAGGGTCACCCGAGCCTTCCAAGTCTGACGATGGAAGTGGATTATCACCCATAGGGGCATCAGCTGGTATGTTAACAAAAACCCCCGATGCCGTGACTGGAATCCTCGCATCAGTAGAAGAGGAGGGACCGATGCCGCTAATGTTTAGGTTTTATAGCGTCTGAGTCATGGCACCAATGTAGGACAACACCGCCTCCTCAAAAGGTGTCGATGACCTAGGTCAACCACTGGGATGATAGGTGTTCCCGGTGATTGAAGACCCCAAAGACCGTTAATTGAAAGGGAGGGTGCCACGAAACTGATGGGTTCAAAGCCATCATCATTAGGAGATGAAGCCCCCGCCATGGAGACTTGGTCTAACTGAGAAGATTCTGGAAGTATCGGGCCCACGACAATCATATCCACAGCGTCTGCATCATCCTTTTTTCCCCAAATGTCCACTCCCTGCAAATGGTCTTCCGAGTAGTCGACAATCTCTTCATAGGCTCTCCTATTGGCAGGACGGTAAACCCCACCAGATAAAAATATAAGGCCCCAGAAACGATTGGCAGAGAAATATGATGTATAACCCCACCACGAGGAACCCGTGCTCCTGCAGAAATAATCACACTCTGACTGCAAATACTCAAGACCATAACAAGTCAACCCCGCAGCCTGCAGAGAGTCACATGTATCACAGTAAAAAAAAAAATTAAAGGCCCGAGAAAAGAGGCCCCGGTTAGATGTGCATCATGTAGCGATCAAGTGTAGTGTAGAGATATGAAAAGAACAAGGGAAAGACCAATAGGATCAGTGCATTGGTCAAGCCGCGAATCAAGACCATAGAGTAATGAAAGAAAGCCAAAACCATGGCAAGTCCGAAAACTAGGGGAAAATCGTTGCCGCCATGACTAGGGTTCCCAAGAGCCTCTCAAAAACTGGTTTGTATCAAGGTTATACTCATACACATATTTATTTTGACTTCTCACTTGATAAGTTGAACTTCTGAAGGTAGCAGGAGCTCAGAATCTGTTCGAGGCTACAGAACTACCTTGGCGACTCCACACATCAAATAATTAAATTGGAAGATGACTCCACTGCTTGAAGATCAGTAGCTAGATGAAGTTTCAAGATGAGTTCCATTGCAAGAATGAATGCCAGGTATGCCCCCTTGAATTGGTCTGATATCCTTGGTTTTCCAAATCCTATGCCAAAGGTTGAATGGTTAGATGATCTTCCAATATTCAAAGATGAAAAGAAAGACAATGCTGCTCTTCATTTGGTTAGGTTCCACATGCATGTACACAGTCTTAAGGTTTAGTTCCCTAAATATTGTCTCATGAAGATGTTTATGACCATTCTAGAAGGAAAAGCATGGTCTTGGTATAAAGGTTTAGCAAATGGTTCATTATCTTCTCTTGCTAATTTTCATTATGAATTCTATGAGATGTATAAAGAGTGTCATCCCTCCTTATTACTAGTCAAAGATTGCTGTAAACATTCTATGAGTTTTATTCAGTATTTGGAGGATTGTTATGATGATGATGAATTTATGGATGAAGAAATTTTAGAGGCTCTTCATAACAATACATTTCAACACCTAGAAGAAAGGATAACATCCCATGACATGCAACATAGAAATCAGTAGGAGTTTACTCGTGAAAATATTCTTACATCCTCTAAGATTGATGTAGAGATGCAGCAGACTTTTCAGTCTTCAGATCATAATGAAGATGAAAATCATTACAAATACCAAGAAGAAATACTGGAAGACAGTTTTTATAACCCTCAGGCAGAGAAAAATGTTGATTACTTATGTCATAATTTGCAGCAGCCTACTTCAAAGAATGATCATAATAATGAGAAAAATTACATTATCTGTGGGAATCATTCAGAAAGGCAGTTGGATAGCTTATCAAATAAATTTTTTGTGGCTAAAAATCAGTTGTTAGAAGTTACAGGATGTTATGAGGATCATCAAGCTGATCATGTTTTCTGGGATCCTATAGCTAAATACATGGAATATTTTTACTCTCCAGTGTTTCAATTTTATTTTTACTATGAAGATCAGTTATAATTTCAATGGCAGTGGTCATCACAATATCATAATTACTTAGCGTTCCAATGCAGTCAAACAACTCAAATATCAGATAAAATAAATGACTAGCTACATTGGAAATTTCATATTGATTGAGTTGAATGAAGTTTGCAATTGATAGGGTAGGTAGGAATGTGCAAACAAGCTCAAGGTTGACTGAGCATTTTTAGTAGGTACAGTTTGAAGCAGATTGGACAGAATTTCAGAGTTTTATTTTAAAGGAATGGATTGCAGCACTGGAGCTACCAGTTCTTAGTGTACCACAGGGGCACACTATCCTAAGTGGAGCTACTTTTATCACCCAAAAATTCTCAAAACATCATTGTGTCAACTCTACTTTTTGTCATGATTTCGAGGTTTAGAAGTCATTTTAAGTCATTGGTAAAGGATAGGTCATATTACAAGTTCAAATGAAATCTTCTAGGTCCACTCCATGATCAATAAACTCTGAAAGTTTTCCTTATCTCTAGTCATGGTATTAAATAGGTTGTAGTTCATTTCATGATTAAAGGGTTAAGTGATAGGGTTAGAGTCTCATTTTCATTTTCAAATAAAGTTTAACAACCTTATTCCATGGTTTAAAGCTCCCATCATCCATTTAGAAGTCATTCCATTAGGTTTAGTGTCAAATTTTGAAATCATGATAGGAATCCACGTTTTCGTAGCGCAGCTAGTCCAAAAAAGGTGATTTGCGCTATGAAAATGTTTTTTTCATAGCGCGCTACGAAATGGCTGAAACAACCTTTTTCAGCAAAAAACCATGTTTTTCTGTTTTAGGTAGTCAACGTCCAGAGGGGTTCCTAAACAAATGAAAACCCATTTTTGAAAACTGAAAGAGGTTTTTTTCCTAACATACAGAACTAAAAAAACCTCTTTCAGTTTCTTCAAATTCATTATGAGGTGGGAGACATTGATGGTTTAACTTGCACTATGAAACTACTGAAAGTCATTGAGAGAAAAATTTTGTTTTTGGGTTTAGCAGTCTTTTTCAAGATCATTTTCTGGCCACATGAAAAATTATTTTGGAATTGTGAAGGAGGTTTATCTTCATAACATCCCCCGATACAATAACCTATCTCACTTGGCTCACAAGTGTTACCAGTTGGGAGATACAAGGATTTCTTTGAAGTCATAGTTTCAGAAATCAGGATTTTCCAGTTTTATACAGGTTGTTCAAGGACAGTTTCTGGGTAGTAGAAGAGGTATTTCAAAAAACCAAGATAGGTTTTTGTTCAAGACATCATGGTATCCAAAATCTTCCCTTATTTTTTAAAAATAAATTATGGGTGAGAAGATAAAGGCTCTGTCTCAACGCCTATTTTTCAGATAAAAACAGGGCAGTAAGTGACAAATTATAAATCTGTTTTGTCATAAAGAAGGACTTCACTTTTTGAAAAAAATTCAAGGATGACATACGTTAATTATTAAATCCTGTATAAATCATGGAAAAAGTGGAAGAAGTTTTAAAAACTGATATTTTTGAAAAATTTTGGGTAAAAAGACATGCACAGCAGTTTCGTAGCGCGCTACGAAACTGCTATAGGTGCAGTTTTGAGCATTTTGTTAAGGTTTCAAGAGGTAAAAAATATGTTTTTTGAAGTGTTGATGCTGCTAGAGGATGGAAAAATTTCAAAAATGAAGTTCCAGGTGTTAAAGTAGAAGAAATTGGATGTTAAGAGATGTTTACAAAGACATAGTTACTACGCTACGAAAACAACTGATATTTTAGTAGCGCATACACATCAGCTCTCTTTACACTCTTTCAAGGACTTAGTTTTGCATAGGTGGAAGGATTGAAGATTTTATGGGATGTTAACACATGTTACATATACAAGATATTCATCAAGGCTAGCAAAGATGTTGGAAGACAAGCATGGAGGTAAGGGCTAAATTTCAGCAAAATTTGTTTCTTGGTTTCTAGGGCAGTTAGGTCATGGAACAACATGGTTCATAACAAGGCTGGAGGCATCACCAAATTCGACCTCATGAGGTTTTAGATGTCAAAATAAGCATTAAAGTTTTAGATAAGGTGTTGAAACATGTTTTAGGAGTTTTAGTCCTATTTGTATTAGGACTTCTAAAAGATACAGTTAGTTGTCTGTTGTAATTAAGAGTTTGTTTTAGGAGTAGAATAGGTGTCAATAATAGAAATTCGAATTCTCTTGATGAGGGATCATAGAATCCAATGTTGTAAAAGCTATATATAAAGCAAGAAGTTGAATTAGCAAGGGTTTGGAGACTTTTTGGCAAAATCTGCTGCTTTATGTAATTGACTATGATCAGTAATGCAGAAAGGTTTTCTTCTTGATATACCTGAGATTCTCATGGGGTTTTAATGCTTTATTGATCTACCTATTATGTTTAACTATTTGTAGTAGATATCATTGATATTACTCAGAATTCATAACCCTATGCTCTGGCTTCCTTTAGTAATGAGGTGATTGTGTTTTTCTGTGTTCTATGAGTGAATTGCCTTTGAACCACTAACAATACATTTCATTACTATTACTCAGAATTCATAACTCTATGCTCTGACTTCCTTTAGTAATGAAATTATTGTGTTGACCTTATGTTCTTGAGTGAATTCTCTTTTTTTAAAACCCCATTTGCCTCACCTTCCATGTCCAAAAAACTTGCCGCTGAATGTACTGACTTATTGACTCCATAGCCCAATGGTAGCAAGCCTTCATCTTTAAACCTATAAACACACAAAACCAAGATAGAGTTAGCCATCTATATTATCATTAATCAATATCATAAACCCTTGAGAAATCCCTCTCAGGCTGAGGAGGCTAAGCCTCAGCTAAAAGGTTGGTTTGAAATAGTTACACTGAGGTAGTCTGATCAGCAGCCTATTAGGGTCCTATTTTGGTGATAACAGCTTTTTGTCATTTTGCTAAGCGAAAACATATAGGAAAAGTTATTATTTATATGGTGACAGGGTTTGACATGAAAAAGCTGCCCCGTGGGATAAAAAACAAAAGGAAAGCGCTTTTTGTTTAAAGGAAAGGGATGGGGTCACATCGCTGGTTTTTAACAAAGGCGGGGTTACGATTATATGGTTCATATGGGCTTGAGGGAGTGTGGGTTTAAAGCGGGGGGGCTTAAAACTTTTGAGCGGCGGGTTTTTATATATAAAATAAATTTAAATAAAAAAAAAGGGTCCTTATAGGTCCATTTTACTTTTAGGAAACAATGTAAGAAGACATTTTTACATTGTTCTAGTGAAAAAAGGAAGAAAATGATAAAGGTGAGGATTTTGACAATTCTTCATAGAATTAAAATGGATATTAAGTGGGAGGAAAATGAGGAGAATATAGTGCACAGGCAAGAAGGGTGATAGCATAGTAATAAGCCCAAAAGAAGTTCTTTAAGAGCAACAAGGTAATTTTGGTAAAGCAGAGATGAAATATAGTGAAAAAAGGTTTATTTAGGATAATGAAGGCAGCGATATTTCTAAAGATAGCTTATAGGCAAAAATTCCATTTTTAGCTGCTTGGGGAAAATCAATAGTCACCTAGTGAACTTTGTAGAATACATGAGGATAACGCGGCTCCAGCCGGGGAAGGGGAGCTCCCGAGGGAGGTGTCAAGAACCTCGCAGATCAAATATTTGGAATTTTTCAAACCAAGAGCTTCGATTTACACTTTGCGTACTTTTCATTCTTCTTTCATTTTGCCGATTTGATGTTGTTCTCTTCATTAGGGGAATTTTGAGGTCTAAAATGGGTCTCATAAGAAAAATGTACAACAAAAATAAACTTTATAACAACCAATAGGATTCAAGATGATGATGTCATCCATAATTGATGATTCACCATTTTTGGAGTAAAAAAGTAAAAATATTAAAAAATAATAAAATAATAAAACTATTTTTTCAACTCATATTTTAAACTTATCTCCCAAAATTTTTACTCAAATTTCGAGTGAAAGTACTCGTTGGAAGCGGAATTTAATTCCTCATCCAAGGAGTACCCATGTTGCATACTTTCGATGAACTCTTCTATACAAAAAATGAGAAATACATAAAAAACGTGATTGTAATCACGTTTTTTTATGTATTTCTCATTTTTCGTGTAGTAGGACCCATCGAAAGTATGCAACATGGGCACTCCTTGGATGGGGAATTAAATTCCGCATCCAACGAGTACTCCCGCTCGAAATTTGAGTAAAAACTTTGGGAGATAAGTTGAAAATATGAATTGAAAAGTAGTTTTTTCATTTTTCCCTCTAAAATTTGATGATGTCATCAAATCTTATTAGATTTTTTCCACTATTATTTTATAATTTCCTTAGGAGGCCCATTTTAGACCTCAAAATTCTGACGTAAGCTATGATCTCTAGAAACTAAAAAACATGATTTATTCAATATCAACTCTACCTACGCATCATACTTTTCCTAGCATTTTTTCGTCATTTGGGTGCATTTAGATTGGCCAACCCTTGACATCATTTTCTTTTGAAAATAGGAAACTATCTACTTCTACAATTATATCATTCAAAGGTTGAGATTAGACTGATGAGCTCTTTTATTTCTCTACCTAATCTACCTATCTGCCAAGATTATACAGTTTGAAAAATTTTCATTCTCTAATTTATTAACAGAAAATTGAAAATATGACCAAATCAAGATTAAGCAGTTTGATTTGTCATGAGCTGTGGAATTTTAGACAAGCTACCCACATAATTTATTTTTCAGAAATCAAAACTAAAACTTGGGGGCTGTAATTTGGAATTTGTTATTTATCCCTCTTTTCCTCTATTTGGTTCAGATTTGTTCTTTGGAACCAATATCTTTTCCTAATCTAATATACTGATAATCCAAGTTTAAACAATTTGGAAAATATTCGTTCACTAACCTATTAGTTGAAATTTAAAACTTGTTCAATCATGATTAGGTTGTATGACTGAACAGGACTTACTCTTCAAAAGTAGTGGCATTTGGACTTGCACACTTTCATAAATATTCTTTTTTGGTATGGGGCTTTACCTTTTCTTTTTATCTTCCCTCTTTTCTTCTTTTCTTTGTTTTTATATTTATTCTTCTAATATTTTACTGAAACATTGTTATATACAATGAATAAAGCTTTAAACTGAGATTCTCAACTGAAATAATGCTTGAGAATCCTGCCATTGACAGGACCTCCAAATAATTATGTTCCATCCATCTCCTGTAGGAAGAATGCATTGTTACCTCTTGTTGAATGGATGATGTATGGACCTTTCCATAGATTTTCAAATTTTCCATGCTTGCCGTTGTCTTCTCTTCTTAAGTCTCACTTCAGGACTTTGTCACCAAAATTAAAATCATTTGCCTTGGTTCTCTTATCAAACAATTTCTTGATGTTCTCCTACACTTGTTGTGTTCTGTTATATACTTCTTCTCTAGTTTTCTACAGCTGGACAATCTGGTTTATTCTTCTTTGCATATCATTTTCTTCAGACTGTACTTCTTGGATGAGCTTCATGGCTGGCACTCCTAGACTTGTTGGAAAATTTGCATCTACTCCATACACTAGCTAATAGGGAGACATTCCAATTGATTTTTTTTTTGTTAATCTGTCTGCCCATAGTGCATGTACTAGTTTGTTGTGCCATGATTTCTTGTTCTCTTCCATCAATTTTTTGATGATGTTCACCAAAATTTTGTTTGAGGATTCAGCTAACCCATTACCTGGAGGGTAATAAGTTGTTGAATGTACCAATGTAATCTGATATTTGTGGCATAAGTCTGCCATTTTTTTGGATCTAAAAGCAACAGCATTATTAGTGATAATATTTCTAGGACATCCAAATCTAGACAAAATGTGGTTTTCAAGGAATTTGATAATTACTAAGTCTATGGCAGTTCTAGAAGGGATGGCCTCTATCCATTTTTTAAAGTAGTAAGTTGCAGTGAGGATCCATTTTTGTTGGGAAAAGGAGGAAGGATGGATTTCTCCAATAAAATCTAGGCCCCATTGTTGAAAAGGAGCTTCAATAGAAATAGGATGCAAAGGTAATGGCAACAGTTTTCTTTTGCCTTCAAAGATTTGGCACTTCTGACAGGAAATTTCCATTTTATGGATGTCCTGAAAGAGGGTGGGCCAATAGTAACCAACTCTAAGGATTTTGTTGACAGTAGTTTTCTAATAGAGGTGGCCTCCGCATTCTCCATCATGAAACTCATGTTTGATCTTATCTGCATCATTCTCAGGAAAACATTTAAGCAATATACCACTAGCATTTTTCCAATATAAAATTTTATCTATAATGCAGTAGTTTACAGCCTTCAACTTTAAAAATCTAGCCTTGGTTTTAGATAAACCATGAGGAACATTAAGATTAAAAAGCACATATAAAATATCAGCATACCAAAATGAATTCAGAAATGATTCTTCAATAAGTATTCAGAAATGATTCTTCAATAAGTGGAGTTGCCAAATCCTCCTGTTCATCGAATGCATCAATCATATTCATGTCTAATGCTTGAAAGTTTGTTTCAACCATGAGTTTAGCCAATCCTTTTCCTTTGATTAGTTTTGTGGGCTTTATTTCTAGATCATATTCTAATATAATAACAATCCACTTACCCCTTTTTCCATCAAGATCTTATGTTAAGATATATTTTACCACTGAATTAGGCGCAAATGAAATGATGTGTGAGTGCAAAATGTCAACTCTGAAATCTTTCAATGCCTTGATTAAGGAAAAAGCTTGTTTTTCCATTATGTTGTTTTTTAGAGGTGCATCTCTTAATGCCTTGCTGAAAAATGCAATAGTTTGTTCCTGTCATTTTATGTTTTTCTGTAGTAGGACAGTAGCAATTGTATGTTTTGATGCAAAGGAGAATATGAAAAAGTCTTTGGTAAATTCAGGGCTAATTAGAACTGGTGTTTGGGTAAGTGCTTTTTTTACCAGTTCAAAGGATTCCTTTGCTTCTATGATCCATTTGACTCCTACTTCTCTTTTCAACATGTTTTAATGTTTCTTGGGAGTTCTGCAAGGTTTGGTATGAACCTTCTTAAGAAATTTATCTTTCCAATGAAAGATTGCAACTCTTTGATATTTCTAGGATGATTAATTTGAAATATTCCTTCAATCCTTTTTGGGTCTATCTTAATCCCTTCTTTAGATATGATATGGCCTAAAAGCTTACCTTCTTGAAGGCCAAACAAAGTTTTCTTTTGATTCAAAGAAAAACCATACTTTCTGCATTTTTTCAAGACCTTTCTTAAGTGAGCTAGGTGTTCTTCATCTGTTTTTTAATACACAGTTATGTTATCAAGGTAAATCACAATGAAGTAGCCTATCTCTTCTGAGAAATAAATATCCACGGCTCTTTGGAAGGTGACACCAGCATTCATTAACCCAAAAGGCATTTTAACATATATGAAGGTGCCCCAGGGTGTAGTGAAAGATGTCTTGTGTTTATCATCTAGGTGTACCAGCACCCAATTGTATCCTGAAAAGCCATCTAGCAAATAAATTCTTTTAGAACCTACTACCCTTTGTAGGATGTGATCCATTTTTGGTAAAGGGTAGTTGTCCTTTAAGGAGGCTTTGTTTAAATTTCTGAAGTCTATGCATAGCCTAATTTCTCATGTTTTCTTCCTCATCGATACAAGATTTGAAACCCATTCTGAGTATCTCAGAGGGATTATTATTCCAGCATCATACATTTTATTAATTTCTTTCTCAACCAGGAGTAATTGCACAGGTTTTATTCTGCAAAATTTATGTTTAAAGGGCTTCTAGTTTTCTTTGAGAGGTATCTTATGCTGAATTATATTTGTATCATATGACTTTATATCTTCATAAATCCAAGCAAAAACATCAGTAAATTATTTAAATAACTCAAGATATTTATGTTTTATATGACCTGGCGGTGTTTTAGATAGTTTTATCATTTTGGGTTTTTTTTCACTGCCTATATTGCATTCTTCTATTTCAGCTTCAGTGGGTTCCATCTTTGGCTTCCTAGCAACATCATTAAAATCAAATAGTTCCTCTATAGGAACCAGTCCTTTTGGAAAGTTATCATTATGGGACTATAGCACTTCAAAGTCTTCTTTTTCTAAATTAGTGCACAACTCAGTTTTACCTGTGTGTTCTTTTGTTAACAGATTTATATCAGCATTATCAGAAGGTTCTTCTTTGTAAGATTGTTCCTCGGTAGAGCATTTTTCTTCATACTCTGAGTTTGAAATTGGCACTTAAAAATCATTTCTGGTCTGCAGGAAATCCTCTATATGTTTATCTCCTTCAAAAAATTGCTAGTATTTTATGTTGTTAGGAATTTCTGGTCTATATTTGAATTGAACTATGTATTGCTTGTTTTGATAAGGTTTTTGACATGTGTTGGCTGCAAATGCTAGACCATTGGCAAGGATGTTTTGATTTCTAGGGACAAAGGTGAGATCATATTTTGTGAATGTTTTTAAGAGTTCAATAGCATAATCTCTATATGATTTTAATCTAGGATGTTTAGAAGTGTATTCTCCATTGATCTGCCTAATGACTAATTTTGTATCTCCATGGAAAATTATCCTCTTGGCTCCTAATTTCTTCAGTAGTTGTAGTCCTAAGAGGAGTGCCTCATATTCAGCTATGTTATTTGTGCATTGAAAATTTAGTTTGTATGAGTAGCCCTCTGCATGATTTTTTTATGTGCTATGCACCCATATTCTTGCTCCTGAAATAGTTTTGCTACAAGAACCATCAAAACTCATACTCCAAAGAGGTTCAATTTCAGATTTGTCATTATATTCATTATGGTCCCCATTATGTTGTTCATAGTGGCTGCCACTATGTTTTTTACCATGTTGTTCTTCAGGGTCTGCACTATGTTTGTTGTAATATTCTGTTTGGGAAAATTGTTTTGATTGTTCCTTCTCTTTCTCCTCTTCTTCTTCAATTATTTCCTCATTTTTTGCTACTTTTTCATTAACATTTTCATAATTATAAAGGATAAATGAATCAAGTTCTGTGTGAATAGAATAAAGAGGGGATTTATCTATTTTTTCTTGACCGCTAACCATGTATTTCATGTGAGTTTCACTATATAGTCTTCTTGGTTGGCTGAAAATAGGGATGGTAGCATAGGTCATGTCCATTTGGAGGGTACCTTGGAGTTTAGCACCCCATGATCTTGAAAGGAGCATGCCATATTTTTGAGGTATATCAGCCACTACAATGTCCATTACTAGGCTCTTGGCTGGTATTTGTGCTAAGTTGACACATAGATATTTTATTAGGTCTATACATTTAACTCTACTAGAATCAAAAGAGTATAAATCTTTGTATGGTCTAGTTATTTCAAGGCCTAGTATTTCCATTACTACCTTTGGCATTAGGTTTTGTGAAGCTTCAGAATCTAACATGGCATTGTGGAGAATCTTATCATGGATGTTTAAACTGACATAAAATGGAGGAACACCTCCCTCTTGAAATTTCCCTTCTACTTCTGGTCCAAACATAAGTTCTGGTTTGTCATCATTTAAATTAACATAATTAGAATTTTCTCCTATGTTTAAAGCTTTCAAAATCTGAGATCTATATACATCTTGAGTGACTAATTCAATAAGAGGAATAGAGATTTTGATCTTGGAAATTTCATTCTCTATACTGAAAGGTGTCTGAGTTTTTGAAATGTTTATATCAACCTTCTCAGACACGGTTTTCACAGTAATTTCATCTTGTTGGTTTATATCATGATATTGAGTTAAAAAAGTCTTATTAAGAGCACTAGTTGTGTTTCTATTGCTTCTTTGGCCACCACTGTGTTTGGGACTAGGTTGGCTATTTTTACTTGTGTTTTTATCAGAACTTTCAGCCACTATGTTTGTATGTTCTACTATCATTTTAGGAATGTTTGCAGGGGACTTCCTAGCAGAAATTTCAGAGGTTTTTATTTTGGGAGTGTCTTGGCTTTTCTTGCTTCTAGGGTCATATTGTTTGTATACTTCCATGATGGCATTTTCAAAGCCTTGTTTATAGTTTTCAGATTCTAGTCTTTCTTCCTCATACGGTGTTGGGGAAAACATGATTTGTTCTTCCTTGGTGAGGAAAATAGTATCCTCATTATTCAATCCCATTAAATTTATGTGGTTTTCCTTTGTTTCTTCAATCACCCCCTCATCCTCCTTAACATAATTTTCTTGGAAAGGAGGTTTGATTTTCTAATCAGGACGTCTTTGTCTGATTTGAGGAGGGTTTCTTCTAAAGTTCTAGTTTTGGTTTTGATTTTGATTTTTGTTTTGAGGAGCTGTTTGGTTTTCTCTAAGATAAGCTCTCTCATTTATGTTTATCCTTTCCATCATCCTCTCCATGGTTTTGACTAAGTTAAAAATCTTTGTGTCAGATGTGCAGGGTACAACTTCTTCCCTATATGTGACTCTTTTTTCATTTTTCATTCTATCTCTCTTAGAAATCAGATTGGCTTCTACACTTACTGCTCCCCTTTGCATGTCTTCTAATGTGAGGGGTTCTGTTTCTCTTCATTTATAAGCCATTTCTAGGTCAAAACCATCAGGGAATTTCATTATGCTATACCTTGTGGAGGTTTCATATGTATAGGTAGGGCATTATATACACTATTGAGTCTAGTGCAGTACTATTGGACACCTTCTCCAACATTTCTCTTAATGTTTTCATACTCTAATAAGATTTGGAGAGGATTCTTCTTGACTTCCCATTTGTTTAATAACAATTGATGAAAAGGAGGGAGGTCATCTATGCTATTAGGGGTTAAGACTTTGAACCATTTTCTTGCCTCTCCCCCTAGGCTTTGAGCAAACATTATGAGTTTAACAGTTTCATCATCTATTTCTTGTCTGTCAAAGTAGTCATTCATTCTGTCCACATGTTTTTGAGCAGTAGTAGAACTACTAGCATCATATAAAGGGATCTTGGACTGGTAGTCCTGTGGTAGAACAACTAAAGGTTGTGGTAGAACTAGGGGAGCATACCATGTTGCCATGATATGTGGTTGTGGAAACAATGAAGGGTTTACAAAAGGAGGTATAGGGTTAAATGGAGGAAGGTGAATAGTGGGGGATGAAGTTAGTACAACAGAATTCTTCTGTAGGGTGGATGGGTCTAAAACTATCTATTTTATCTAACTCTGACATCTAGTCCTAGAAAAGCTTTGTTCTAAGGGTGATTCAGATAGGATATTCCGCAATTCTTTAAGGTTTTCATGTAGGGAAATTTCTTTGTGGATTGGTTTGCTAACAGCTGGGTTTTTAGATCTAGGAAACTTACTAAGGATGCTTTTAGGATTGTCAACTATTGCAGGAGGATTTGGGTCAGGATGGGATGGATTCTTGTAGAAGTCAGGATTTGGACCCAAAAATCAGAAACGTTGATAGTTATAACAGTCTTAGAGGACAAACCAATCTGTGAAAGAAATACTTAATCCACTAAGAATTCTTGACTGGGTTCTTTTGATGTTCAATTCTAAAATAATTTTCCCAATGGAGTCTATGGAAAACCAATGGAGTCAACAGGCCTACTGAAAACCAGTGGAGTCACCAGGTGGAGTATTTTTACTTGTTTTATGGCTGGCTATTCTCCATCATTACTAACCAGGAACCATTCTTGGCTACCACTTGATTCGTTTAAGTTTAAAATGAGTTTTTATGAATTTTTAGTAACTTTAAGCTATTTATTACTCAATATTCCCTAGTATGGTCTCCACTATGTTCGCTCCTTGTGATTTGCAAGATTGGAAAGAACAAACACTGCAGGGGCCACATCAGAACCACTTTGGAATCCTAGGACCTAGCCTTCCTGGATTCAAAGAGGGATCTCTCTATGTAATTTTTTATAGATGATATGCCTTTGTGCTCTTGGTTTTATGATATTAGGCTAGTTATGAAGTTCTAAGGACTTTTCTTTTTATTGATTGATTGATAGGTTGATAGATTAAATGGTATGATTAATTGAAGGAATGTTTCAGCTGAATAGATAGACTATGAGAAATATTAATCCATTGGGCTATGGAGTCATAAAAGGATTTAATTTTTCATCAACTCTGCAAGGGTTTTCACATGGCAAGCTAACTATATCAAGTGGATCACTTAGATTAGATGTGATATGAAATAACAATAAGTTGTGAAGGAAGCAAAACTAAAAGTCAGTTAAGAATATTTTAATTCTACTTGAACAAGAAAATCCTTTTAGGTAACTGTTTGAGGCAAACCAAAGGACATGGCATACCATAGACTTCTTTGGCCAGAATTTAATAAGAAAACCTTTAAGACAACAATCCAGCAATCCTAGAATTACTTTCAGACAAAGAAAACATTTAAGATAACAGTGAGTGCAGCTAAAGAGCAAGATAAACCTATCTTCTTTAACTAAACACTCTAAAGACCTTCAAAGCAACAGTTTGAGGTAGACCAGAGGACAGGGCATACCATAGACTTCCCTGGTTTAGACTCTACTAAGTATACTTCAAAGAAAGGCCTTAAAAACAAAATTTCAAGATACACCAAAGGATAGGGCTTACCCTAGAATTCTTTGGCTTGAATCTCTTAAATTATTTCCAAGACAACAAGCTAAGTGGAACTAGAGAGCAATTAAGAATTCTCTAATCAAAACTTGTAGAAGAAAACATTAAGATAAAGAATGCAGACAGAAATAGGGTGCCAAAACAGCATATCCTACTCTAAAATTTATGTTCTTTTATGAGAGAAATAATGGATAGAATGGAAAATAGAAGGAAAACATTGACAAAGAAGGAAAACTTCATCATTAACATAGCTCAATAATCTTGTGAATGTGCTTGTATTACTGATGTTCAAGATAGTTACATTAGTCCAGTACAACAGATCTGCAACTCAGGGCTTTCTCAAATCTAGCCTAGCAGTCCTCAACTAGCTCAGCAATAGAAAATCAGTCAACTAACCAACCAACCAACACTAAAAATGGAGCTTACATGCAGTATTTATCTGCAAAATGAGGAGGTGATCCTAAGCTAGGGTTTTTGATGTCATTTATTACAGAGTTAATGAGTTTTTGACTTTTGAGACCATGCAAGGCCCAAGGCAAAATATCTGAGAGTGTTTCTCTGAAATAATAACTCCTAACTTAACTTCTGAGCTAATTTTGGGAAATATTTGACTTTGAGGCCTTTTCAATAACTTTTACAATAACTGTTGGTAGCTGAAAAATATCTCTGACTATTTGTAATAATTGTTTGATGTTTTATTGAAAGAAAACATGTTGTAGGTGGAAAAATATGTCCTTTGAAGAAGTAAAATCTTATATTTGGTCATTTGAATCTGACTCTGTTCTTGATTAGCCTTTGTTTTATCCTTAAAACTCTATTTTAGGCTTTTAAACTTGATTTATCTTTTAATTGTCTGCCTCACTGACTTTTCTTTAATTCTGCGTTTATCTCTATTTAGTGACTAGCATTTTAATTTCTCCTTTGATCTGTGATTAGCCTTTTAATATTTACTGCTTGTCACAGTCCTTTTATTGTCTTTTCTTCTTTGCTATGTCTCTATCTGTGTTTTTACGCAGAGGGTATTCTTCCGTTGCTGCAGGGTTTTAATAACCACTGATAATCATGTTTTATCGATGATCATGCTTGATATTTCACCTTTGGTCCCTTTTAAAATAAAATAAAGATCTGGATCATCACCCAGAAATTCATTTAAATGTTCTTGGACCATTGTAATGCATTTTTGCATTTCCGCCATTAAACCTGCACATAAACAAACTGTGAGCTTAAAACCTGCGTGGGAAGGGTTTTCTGTGTTTACTAGGGATTTTTTGGGCTTTACAAAATTGCAGATGCATGGAATTATGGATCGGGGCTTGGTTCCATAGGTGAAAACCTACGGGGAGTTTGAACGGAGGAGGCGATATGAAATTTGGCGAGAGGAGAAAAAGTGATTTTCAGGAGCAGGGAAGGCGGTTTTCACATAGGTGCAGAGACAATAATGGTATTGGGCAGAGGCATGAAATTCCATACAGGGGCTGCCATAAAGGAAAGGAATGGGTGTTGGGTTTGTGTTATATACTTTCCACGACTAATCACGCCCCTTATTTTTTGGACCTTATTTTCTGGTGGGCGGAGTCGCCCATGGTTTTGTGCATGGGTTTGCACATGGTTTTGGGGCATGATGGTTTTCGGGCCCTGGTATTTTGTAGATCCGGTCACAGGAACTACGGTTATGTTCTAATACAGGGTTAATGGATTGGGGTTTATATATTCTTCGACATGTATATATATGTGTTGTAACACTAAAAGGAATATAATGAAAAATCAAGCTGGTCTTCTCAATTTGGGATCCACGGGAAAATCTCTGTGTTTTTCTGTTTTATGTTTTATGCTCTTGCTATTGTTTATTTTTGTTTTAATATTCGTTTGCAGATAATTTATGTACAGGGTTAAAACCTACATTTGGTATCAGTGCAGTTTCGGATTCAAGGGGATGCCTTTGTTGCTGAGGGTTTTTTTGCTCAGGCCTGAGTAGACCCTGTTTAGTGGGAGATATGCGATATTGATTCTTGTGGTGAAAGAAGATGGCGAGCGACGAGAAGATAGAGATCGAGAAATTTTATGGTCAAATTTTTGAGTTGCGGAAGCTCAAGATGGAGGATCTGTTGGTGGATCACGGTAGATCCGAGAACTAAACCAACGGAAATGTTAGATGAAGACTAGAAGAAACTAGATCGGAAGGAAAAGAGCACAATACGGTTTTGTGTCTCAGATTGAGTATTGTTGAATGTATCTGGAGAAGCTATGGCAAAGACCTTTTGGGACAAGCTAGGGACTTTGTACCAATCTAAATCTTTGGTGAATAAATTGTTCTTGTGGAAAAAGCTGTATAAACTGAGGATGAAGGATAGAGACTCAATGACAGAGCATATGAATGCCTTCAATATTGTGGTAAGTTAGTTGTCATTTGTTGATATTAAAATCTCATATGAAGATAAGTGCATCAGTTTGTTATGTTCTCTACCATACTCGTGGGACAGTATGGTTATTGCAATAGGCAGTAATACAACTACCCTGAATTTTGATGATATTGTCTCAGCCTTGCTGTCAGAGGAAATAAGACGGAGAAATATGGAGGGTTGGAATGGAGATGCCTTATCTGTACGAGGAAGGTCCCAAAATAGAAACAAGAATAAGGTTTCGAGTGGGAGATCTAAATCTGGAGGGAGATCTAAATCTCTTAGAAACTTTGTAAAGGTGTGCTGGAAATGCAGAAAGGAAGGGCTCTACAAAAAGGATTGCAGATCTAAGGCTCCTGAGAAAGGAAAGGGATCTGATGATGCTCCTTTTGTAGAGGAAAAAACCACCTCGAATAAAGGTGGGGACATGTATTTGGCTTCTTCTTCAAATACACATGTAGATCATGATTTATGGTTGATTGAATCGAGTGCATCTTTTCACTTCACTCCCCATAGGGAGTGGTTTTGCGAGTATGAGGAATATGATGGCGGTGATGTCTTCCTAGGGGATGATAGGAAGGCCAGAATCGTCAGACGTGGAAATTTCAAGCTAAAGTTGCAAGGTGGAAGGATTAGAACACTTCTTGGTGTTCTGCACATTCCTGCATTGGCCAAAAATCTGATTTCTGTAAGCAAGATGGATGATGCAAGTGTAAAAATAGTGTTCGAGAAAGATACCTGCAAGGTGGTTCGGGGAGCACTGGTATTAATGCGGGGAGTTCGGATTGGAACTCTGTACAAGCTTCAAGGCAGCACTGTTATTGCTAGGTGCAATAGTTCTATGGTTCCCGAAAGTGGAGCGGAAAGCCTAGTGGTCTCTGGAGAAAATACCATGCTATGGCATCAAAGGCTTGGACATATTAGAGAGAAGGGCCTTCTAATACTGCATGGAAATGGTATGGTAGAAGGTATGTCTAATATCTCTCTGGGTTTTGATTTCTGTGAAAATTGTGTATATGGGAAGCAGAATTGGGTGAGTTTTCCTTCTGGTGCTAAGAGGCTGAGCAAGATATTAGATCTTGTGCACAGTGATGTGTTTGGACCTGTGTCGGTTCCATCATTGGGTAAGTCTATGTACTATGTTTCATTGGTATATGAATTCTCAAGGAATACATGGATATATTTCTTGAGGAATAAATCTAAAGTCTTTGACAAATTTAAATAATTTAAGGCTCTAGTGGAAAACTAGACAAAGCAGAAGATAAAGGTGTTGAGGACATATAATGGTGGGGAGTTTTGCAAGAAGGAATTTGAAGAGTTCTGTAAGAAGTGTGCTATAGCACGGTAGAAGACTACTCCATACACACCTCAGCAAAATGGAGTTGCAGAAAGAATGAATAGAACGCTGATGGAAAAGGTAAGAAGCATGGTTAGTGGTACCGAGTTAGGACAAGAATTCTGGGTAGAGGCAGTGGAGACTGCATGTTACTTGGTTAACAGATCACCTTCATCAACATTGGAGGATAAGACTCCACATGAGGTATGGACTAGTAAGAAACCCTCTCTTTCACATCTAAGGGTATTTGGATGTGATGCATATGTACATGTTCCAAAGGAGAAAAGGACCAAGTTGGATAATAAATCTGAAAGGTGCATCTTTATCGGGTATAAGGATGGTTTAAAAGGTTACAAGCTTTGGAACCCGGAAACAAGGAAGGTTGTGTACAGCCGAGATGTGGTGTTTAGAGAGGTGAAAGATGTTGTTAAACATGAAATCATACCAAAGGAACCTGAGAAGATAGAGTTTGAGCTAAAGGAGGATGAATTAGACTCTACAACAGAAGAAGACTCAGAAGATGAAGAGCCACAAACTCCAGCTTTGAGAAGATCAGTTCGGGAAAGAAGGCAACCAGAAAGGTATAGTCCATCTACTTTTTGTTCAGGTTTTTCCTTAAATATAACTGATGATGAACCCAGAACTGTCAGGGAGGTAGTAGATTCAGAGGATGGAAAACTCTGGAAGGAGGCCATGGTTGATGAAATGGCATCCTTGCACAAAAACGATGCATGGGATCTGGTGGAGTTGCCGGCTGGAAGGAAGCCCATTGGGAGCAAATGGGTGTTTAAGAAGAAGATGAATGTAGAAGGCAAGGTGGATAAATACAAAGCTCGGTTGGTAGCGAAAGGTTATTCCTAGGTGCCGGGAATTGATTTTGGTGATATTTTTTCTCCTGTTGCCAAAGTTACTTCTATTAGATTACTTTTATCTGTTGCTGCTGCATTTGATTTTGAGGTAGAACAGATGGATGTGAAGACATCATTTCTTCACGGGGATATGGAAGAAGAGATATACATGAAACAACCTGAAGGCTTTATGGTGAAGGGGAAGAAAGAGCTGGTATGTAGGTTAAAGAAGTCTCTGTATGGGTTAAAACAGTCACCAAGGATGTGGTATCAGAAATTTGATACCTATATACGGGGACTTGGCTTCACCAGAAGCAAGGAGGATCAATGTGTTTATTTTAAATTAATTGGTGACCGTGTTATTTATTTGTTCTTGTATGTGGATGATATGTTGTTGATTGGAAATGACAAAGAAATTATCCAAGATTTGAAGACCCGACTGTTCTCCAAATTCGACATGAAGGATCTGGGTGCTGCAAACTATATTTTGGGCATGGAAATTAAGAGAGATCGGGCAAAGAGGAAGCTCTGGTTAAACCAGAGGAAGTATGTCGAGACTATATTACAGAGGTTCAATATGCAGGATAGTAAACCAGTGAATGTTCCTATTCCTGTAGGAGTAAAGCTGTCTGCTGAACAGTGTCCCAAGACACAAGAAGAAGAGGAGGATATGTCCCGTGTTCCATATGCAAGTGCAATGGGTAGTCTGATGTATGCAATGGTCTGTACTAGACCAGACATTGCACATGCAGTGGGAGTATTGAGCAGGTTTATGTCAAACCCAGGGAAGGAGCATTGGATAGCAATGAAGCGGGTTTTCAGATATTTACGTGGCACTAGTGATTATGGCTTGTGCTACCAGGGAAGACCAGGATTGGAAAGAATGTTGGACATTCGTGGTTTTGTTGATGCAGACTGGGCTGGAGATCTGGACCAAAGAATATCTACAAGTGGGTATGTTTTTAGCCTATTTGGAGGCACAGTCAGTTGGATGAGTAAAAGACAGTCTGTAGTGGCTCTTTCAACTACAGAGGAAGAATACATAGTAGCCACTCATGCAAGCAAGGAAGCAATTTGGTTGCAGAGATTGTGTTCAAGTATGGGGTTCGTACAGCAAGCTATAAGGATAGACTGTGATAGCCAAAGTGCAATTTTCTTGGCTAAGAACCCTGCTTATCATTCAAAGACAAAGCACATTGATGTTCAATATCACTTTGTGAGATATATGGTTGAAGCTAAAAGGGTGTTGTTGGTAAAGGTGGACACTTTGAATAATGTTACAGATGCATTGAAAAAGTCTATGAGCACTCAGAAGTTCTCTTGGTGTAGAGAAACAATGGGTGTTGCAAATTTGGGCTAATGACTCAACTCTCCTGTGGCCCCCTGAGGAAATAAAACAACAAGTGGGAGAATGTTGGGTTTGTGTTATATTATTTCCACGACTAATCAAGCGCGGGGGGTGGGGCGACAGCCCCCCTTGTACGTTGCACTGGGCGCAACGTACGGGGGGGTAACAGGGGGGCGGTAGCACCCATGTCAGGGTCTGGGGCAGCGCCCTAGAAATTTTTTTTTGTTCTTATTTTCCAGTGGGACCCACCCATGGTTTTGTGCATGGGTTTGCACATGGTTTTGGGGCATGATGTTTTTTGGCCCCTAGTATTTTTTAGATCCGATCAAGGGAACTACAGTTATGTTCTAATCTAGGGTTAATGGATTGGGGTTTCTGTATGCTTCGGCCTGTATATATATATGTGTTGTAACACTAAAAGGAATATAATGAAAAATCAAGTTCGTCGTCCCGATTTGGGATCTAGGGGAAAAACTTTGTGTTTATCTATTTTATGTTTTATGCTCTAGCTATTGTTTATTTTCTGTTTTAAGATTCGTTTGCAGATAATTTCTTTACAGGGTTAAAACCTACAATGGGGTCACATGAGGGGTTTTTAACAAAGGCGAGATTACGGTTATATGGGTGTGAGGGAATGTGGGTTTAAAGGGGGGGGGGCTTAAAACCTTAAAGGCTTAAAACCTTAAAGGGTCAGGTTTTTATATAAAAAAATAATGTTTTTAAATATAAAACAAAAAGGGTCCCGATAGGTAAATTTTACTTTAAAAAAAAAATGTAAAAGAAATTTTTACATTGTTTTAGTGCAAAAAAGGAAGAAAATGATAAAGGTGAGGGTTTTGATGGGGGTTCTTCAGGAATGAAAATGGATATTAAGTGGGAGGAAAATGAGGGAAATAAGCCCAAAATGAGTCTTTTAAGAGTAGCAGGGTGACTTTGAAAGTGCAGAGGTGAAATATAGTGAAAAACACTTATTGAGGATAATGAAGGCAGTGGGATTTCTAAAGATAGCTGATAGGAAAATAATTTTGTCTTTTGCTGCTTGTGAAAAATCAATAGTCACATAGTGAACTCTGTAGAATACAGGATGATAACTCCCTCCACCTGATAGAACCCTTTGGCCGCAAACATGGCCTCTTCCTTATGCACACTCTCATTTGTTGCCTACTTCACCTTGTAGATCCACCTGGATCCTATAACTGACTTCCCCTCCAATCTTGGGACAACTTCCCTTGCACTGTTTCTAATAATGGATTCATACTCCTTAACCATGGAATCAACCCAAATTTTTTGTTGCATTTCTTCCTCAAAATAGGATGGCTCTGTCTCTACACCTTCGCTCATAAGAGACATCTAGCCAATGTACCACTCTAGATACCTTATTTTCCTGCGCTCTGATGCGGGTGCTCCCACATTCTCTCTAGCATCAAGAAACAACCTTTCAAACTCTCTGGTGCACTTCCTTCAATATCGGGACTTATCTTCATGAGTTTTTGCTTCCACTCTCTGCACCTATGCTTATGGTTGCTCCACATATTGAGGTCCTTCTTTTGAATCCAAGAGCTCCTCAACTACATGAAATTGAAGCTCCCTCTCAAGGGAAATTTCCATGGCTTTCTCTTCATAAAATTTCACATCTCTTCTGACTATTGCCTTCCTTTTGTATTGGAAATTACACCCAATAGTTGTGAGGTTTATTAGTGTACCCAAAAAATATCCCCAACTCATTTTTTTCCTCTAGCTCTTCCTAGAATCTTTGGTTACATGGAAACAAATTGATGAACCAAAAATTTTAAAATGCGACACATCTGGTCTCTTACCTGAAAATGCTTCCTCTGGTTTACTCATCCCTAGTATCCAATGACGAATTTTTTTCTACACAAATATTGTTGTATTGCATGCTTTCACCCATAGATGCAATGGTAGGCCCTTATCATGCAACATAGCTTGTGTTGCTCCCACAATAGTTCTCTTCTTCCTTTCTACAACCCCATTCTGCTGTGGGTTACGAGGTGTTATCAATTCCCTTCAAATTTCTTTTGAAGCATAGAAGTTCTTGAATTCGTTAGAGACATATTCTCCACCATTTTCGCTCCTTAGAGCCTTCACCTTCTTCCCTGTATCTTTCTTGACAAGTGCCTTGAACTCACAAAATTTTGAGAACTTCTGATATTTCTTCTGCATGAATAAAATCCAACACTTGCATGAAAAAAAATCTACAAAAATCACATAATATTTTTTTTTGTTGTGGAAGTTGTCGAGAACGGTCCACACACGTCTGAGTGAACTCTCTTAAGGATTTCCTTTGCTCATATTTCCTTATCATGAAAGGTGGATTTGGTATACTTCTCCAATGGACACCCTTTTCATGTATCTCGCTGCTCAAGTGCACCCATTATAATGAATTTTAAATGTTATACTATTATGAGAATTTGGTTATTATAAGGATTAGGTTAAGATGTCAATTAGTCAATGCCAAACTATAATAAATTTAACCAAATAGTGTTAGAGTGTCATTGTTAAAATTTTCCTTTTATAAACACCTTTTATTGTCACCAACAAATGGGTTGCTTATAGTTACATGTATTAAGATGCATCGAGTGAAGTGTTATGTAAGCCTGTATGGAAGTGACATTTTAGTGGTGTAAATGTTTGTTTGTAAACATTCATATGTCAGCTCAATTAAAACATAATAAAAGATTAAAATTAATATAGAGAGGAGTATGGGGAAATGTTGTAGTGTCCATAAATGAGTGTAAACATTTAAATGTTGGTTCAATTAATAATAAAAAGTTAAAAGTAATAAAAATAAGAATATTTTTTTTTTATATTTTAATTTTGTTTTTATTAATAAAATTAGAAACATTTTTTTAGATAAATAAAAATCATAATATACATATCACATTAAAATATATAACATATTAATAGTAGCTATAAATTAATATCCATTTTAACATATAAATTAAAATAATGGTCATGTAATCATATTTAAATCTAATTTCTAAGCATATAAGAATTTAATACTTACCATATAACAAGATTCTTAACCATGGATACTCACCCCCATTTTACCATGGATATTATTACTTTGTAAATGGGCTTTGTTACATTACCATGGGCTAATATCATGGATTATCAATACCACATGCCCAAAAACCAAAACTCATTTCACAATCAAAATATTTTATAAATATTTTATTTTAATTTAATTTTATAACATTTTTTAATTAAATCTAAAATAAAAAATGTTATAATTACTTTTGAGATATATCTAAACCCTCTATCCCCACTACTACTAAAAATATTATGTGGATATTCCATAGAGATTTAATTAAGGTTTTAATAAAAATAAAAATAAAAATACTTTTATATAGAGAGATGTGAAATTTATATAATATAAATAATATTGTTAAAAACAAGCATAGATTCATCATAACTAAAGATATACCAAGGGATGAGAGGAATCAAATATCTTGAGGTGTAAACCTTTCCTGAAGTTTTTCACTCAAAAATAAATTTGCATCATGAGATATTTGATCCTTCTCGTCTCTCAGTGGATTCACAGTTAAGATGAATATATAATGATTGGCCTGATAGATGTTGTAATTTGATTTTTTGTAAACATTTTTACTAGGTAAAAAGAAAACAAAATAAAAATAATAAACCTATGTTAAAATAAAAATAACTTCAAACTAAAATAATAAAAATAAATATTCTATGTTATTAATATGGTTTTTATTAATTTTTGTTGTGTAGTTAAGGTAAACTTGTCTTGGTCAAGTTACCAATGGTTTTTGAGCTTGAGGTTTATGAGAACCCATGGTATTCATATTAAATATAGCCTATTTAAAGGGGAGAATTAAAATATCATATATCCATATTAACTCCAGATCTACCAAGCGTGGAGTGGGATCAAATATTTTGAGATGCATATCTCTTTTAGAGTGAAAAGATATTGAATCCCTCTCCCTGCTTGATAAATCCAAATTTAAGATAGATCTAGGCCTATGGAAAATTGTAGGGAGTGAAGGTCCTTTGGATTTTTCCTTTTCCATAAATACCATGAGTTTTTCCTTATCTTACCATGGTTTGAAATCATGAGATAGACTTATGTTCATGCATAGTGTTGGAGGATCATTTATATGGATCCTTCTTTAGCTTAACTATAGGATTGGGTGGCAGTTATGAGTTCAAATAGAATGAGTTGGGACTTCAGTTATTTATTGAATTAAGGATGATTTATGACTCCAGTGTTGATTAGAGAGAGAAAGAGTTCTCTCTTAGTTAACTTTTTAATCAACCGCTTGAGTTCTAAATGTTCACTAGCCTAATTTATCATATTGGATCAAATCTATGAAGGAAGGACAAAGGCACAACAAGGATTCTTCATTGTTGTGTGCACAAGCCTTTGTGAGATCTCTTTGCTTGCGGTGTGTGTAGCCTTGAGGATCAAAAGTGCATGAGTTTGTTGAGGATATTTGCGCTACAAAATAGGAGGCCAAGTGCACACAAAAATAGGATCCTAGTGCACTACAAACTATGAGATTTTTTGTGCAAGGAGATAGGCTAATTTGCAAGGAAATAGGGCGATGAAGTGTGCCATGTTGGCAAGGAAATTCCAAGCTATATCAGTAGGAGAAAAAGTGTTTTCTCAAAGTGATAGATCACTTTGTGACTGATTCAATTTCTCAAGATCAATAAATACCATATCAAGGAAACAGTTTTTTCCCTATTGGGTTTCCTAAGAGAAATAAGTGTATTAGTTTGTGTGATGTGCTTTTATCTCTGTGTTTTTATTCCGCTACTCATAATTTGTTAAAAAATTATGTATCTTGGTGAAATTAAACTAGATTCCAATTTTCATATTTTCAACTAAGTTGCAAAATTTCATGGAAAATTAACATGTTATTAGAGGAGAGATCAGTATAAATACCAACACCAAGTTTATTAATTAGTGAATATCGTGTATGAGAGTTTTGAAGAGTAGTTCTTTGGATACAAGTATGGTATTTCAAGGGTTGATGGAATATCATTCTTTAGAGGGAGCCTTGAATTTAGGTGCATAGAAGGAGCACATAGATGTGGTGTTGGAAGATAATAGGCTGATATAATTTTTGAAGAAACAAATAGTCCTAAATCAAGATCCCCAATGGTTGGCCAAACATAGCAAGAATGAAACCAAGGAGAAGAGTATCATTTATAAGGGGATTGGAGACCATATTATCCCTTATCACCATGAGAACAAGATACCATATGAGATGTTTAAAGCCATCTTAGATTTTTATTAGTGCTCCAATGATGACAGGAAGATTGCTATCAAAGAGAAGATAAGAAGTATGCAGATGAGAAAAGGATAGCACATCATCACATATCTTTCAAATTTCAATCGGGTTTCGGAAGAGCTAGGTAGTGTGGGCAAGAAAATAGAAGAAAAATACCTTGTGAGACTTGCATTTATGGGACTCCATTAGTATTGCGAGAGTTTCTAGGATATAATAAGTGGTAGAGAGAATGTTCCCAGTTGGGAAATTTTGTGTAGCGACTGCGTTCAAGAAGATATTTGTAGAAGCACGAGAGTTGGTAGAGAAACTCCAATAAAGGATGAGGAGAAATTTTCCCTAGCAGGAAAAGGTGAAAATGTAAGGGCAAGAAGGGAAAAGGAAAGGTCAAGACTAATCAAAAGGGAGAGAAGAAGAAGAAGGATCTGAGCAAGATCAAGTGCTTCCATTTCCATGATTTTGGGCATTATGCTACAAAGTGTCATAACATGAAGGATAGGTCAGCCGGTAGGGATCAATTCACTATATCGACTGAGGTAGATGGGTTTTATTCTCAGTTAAATAAATATTTATCATTGATATCTTGTATCAAAATCTAAGTAGGCAGAAGTGTATGGTATATGTATTCAAGAGAATCATTTCATATGACCAAGAACAAGGAGTATTTCAGCCAACTAGAGGAGAAGTACATGTAGGTTCATATTGATCTAGGAGATAATGGAAAGTACGTGACTAGGGGAGTTGGAATTGTTAGATTTGAGAGGGATTCTCAAAGCTCTCTCTATCTCAAATATGTTCTCTATGTTTTAGTCATGAAGAAGAACCTTGTTTCAGTGGCAAACCTATATGAAAAGGGTGTAGATGGTGCTACACCCGCCAAAATTCAAGGGATATCCCCGATATGAAGTCCCAATTAGACCTCACACCATTTGATGTAGGTGTCCCATTTGTCTATGTAGTGCGTTTTAATAATGTTTCTTGGCTACAATAACACATATAGTGGTGTATGGTGACTTTGGTGGGAACAAGTGTGTGACTATGCAAAAATTCAAGTGCAATGCATGAAGGTTCTAACACATGAACAGAAATTGAGTGAGACATTTAGAATCCTTTAATAGTATGCAGCTTGAAATGAACACACTTGCATAAATACATCACAAGCTAATCTACAAAATATTTCACAAGTTAATAGTGATGGAATCATACAAAAACATGCATTCAACAAGATTCGTATCAATGTAAATGAAATATTTCATGAGCATAAGAATAAGTGAAATAACATACATTTCAAATACAAAAATAATATTTATACTATGATCAAAATATATTCATGTAAATGTGTCGTCTTTGAGCCTTCATTAAATTCAAATTTCCAATCATACATATACCATTGATGAACCACTAGCCCTAATAGTGGAACATGAATTCGACACCTACTCCTCCTATTGACAGGCTGGAATTTACTGACAACACTTAGGGGATCTCCCTGATGCAGAATCCCAATTAGACTCTACATTATTTGGTTTGGGGATCCCATCCGGTATGTAGGCTCAGTTTCCATGAAGTTGGTGGAAGTAAGCTTCAGACAGAGAGGAAACGTATTGAGTAAAGGAACATATGAATTTTGATCAACACAAGTCAATAATTGATGAATGCCCTATAAAACCAGATACCGTGAATAGAAAGACATATTTCAAGGCATGAAACTTAAGAAAAACATTGTTAGCAAAATATTTAATAAGGTCACACATATAATAGTAATAAAATAAACAACCAGGAAAGAGTTCACGATAGCCAATTATTTCATTCATAACAAGTCACAATAGCCAAGTAATTCATTCATAAAAAGTGCACAATGAAGAGTAATATAAATCTGATATCAATATAATAGTTTATCAACATAGCATGAGGTTATCATATCATATACCATCCATATGTTGCATGAAAACACATGACACCGAAGAATATATGAGAATAAAGTGCACCACACCTCAAAGAAGATTTCATTCCATTGAGAAGACTATATTCATAACACCATCCCACAAGAGGCTTCCATCGGATCCAATAGTCAAAATCAACTATTACTCGTTGTATTCATCAAAGGAGCATAAGTTCACAAAAGAAACAATTTATCTCTAGAAATAGTCCAATGACAAAAAGCTCATTACAAAGTGACCCAAGGGTACATTTATAGAATAAAGGGTGACTGTTGGTCTACTCATGACTCTTGAACTCCCCTATGAAATTTTGTCTTCCTCATTCACCTCTAGACTCCTACTCTTTTCTAATCTATTATATTATGATATGCAACAAAAATGAATTAATTCTATGATAATAATTTAGACAAATCTAGAGCTTGGGTATGGTGTTCCTCCTTGAGGTAAGCTTTCCAGATATTTTAATCGATCACTATTGGGTTTAGTTGTGTTTGTCTTTATTTGTGTCTAATGACACACTTGAAATCATCTGGTACTAGAGAACCTTTCTTGGCCTTAATCTGGTTGGCCAAGGTTTCCAGATTTGTCTAAATCCTGACTGGTTCCACCACATATCATGTAACGTTCTCTATTGTCACTTGAAAATCATGTGATAATGAGCCTTGATTTATTGGGCCGAGAAATTCTTGAATTTCTTGCAATACCTCTTCCCAACTTCTGATAGCTCTCGCTGCTCCAAAGAAGGGGCACCATGAACCTCCCCTACTGACTCCAACCCACTAAGAAGATGATTATATGCAGCCAAAACTCTCTCTACATCTCCCGCTAACTTATCCCACGACTAGATATTGATGCAAAATTGTGCTTTATCATTCCAAGTAGTGATCCAATCCTTACTTGGAAGAGTTGTTGGCACTTCTGGATAATTGTTGGTCCATTCATAAATGCTATCCAAAGTCGTGATAGTCTCTTTAACTCTGGAATATTTTCCTCTTGTGCCATAATGCATAGCTGGGATGGGAGTTATTTTTTGATGTAACTTCATTATGTCTTCATAGACCAAATCCATGTCTCCATCCAAGATCTTAGCATATTATTTGATCGAGGAATGTAATTCCTTAATGTTCAAATGGTTTAGGCAAACATTTTCATTTTATTTCTCCAGTTTCTTTTTCTCCTCCTTCGCCTGGGCATCCCTTTGCTTAGATGCATATAATTTGTTCTACAACTCTGATATATGATTACTCATCCTTCCAACATTCATTTCAGTATAATTCATGAAAGATGTCCCTGTTGAAGCAATCATCTCAGGTTTCATTTCAGTATCTAGGATAATTTCCTTTTCTGTAGAAATGGAAAAAGGTTCATCTAGGTTCTTGGAATAATACTTTCTTCTATCTTGCAGAATTTTCTGACTAAATTTATCAAATGTGAGCCTCACCAGGTCCATTTCTTATTCCCCGGCCTCATTTATAATGCCCAAATCATTGAGGGGAAGGTTCCCTCCTTTGTTGGGGGTGTGTGGAGGAATATCCAAAGGATATAGCTCCACCTGTTCATCAAGATTTTGTTTCTTTTCCAAGGCCTCTTGAGCTTCTTTGTTGGCTTCCTCTTGCTGCCTTTTTTCTCCTTATTCCTTCCTCTTTTTCTTCACTTCCATCTTTTCCTTTTCTTGTTGTTCTTCTTCATGCTTATTTATGACTTGTTCTTGTTTCCTTTTTTTCTCTTCTTATACTTTCTTCTTCTACTCTTATTCTTTCTTCTCACTCTGTTGTTGGGAAAAATATTGAGAAGGGGGGGGGGGTTGAATAAGTATTTAAAACTCACACAAAATTTTAATTTTATTTACTAAATTATATACATGAATTCACTTAAGCCAACCAATGTATGTATGTGACTTTCATTCAAGAAACTAGCGTATCCCCGGAGAACTTATAATTCAGATAAATCTTTTGTATCTTTACTTAGAATAGTGCATTAGTGATTCATCACACATTTAGTACGTAGTAAACATGTGCATTAGGAACAGAATAAACCATCACACATAGGAAACACACATGAACACCGGGATTTAAGGTGGAAACCCAATGTGGGAGAAAACAATCGATGTTGTTGTCTTTGTCTTTAATATTTATTATATAGAAAACTTCTTACAATATTGTACTGGTGCAGACTCATACCAACATGTAGACACCCACTTTCAGAAGGCTGCAACCTTCACTCGTTCTGAAGCTAATACTAGAAGGGAACTCCAACCCCTGATATCGATTACCAACCACTACTGAAAGGGAGATACAACCCCCTGATTTGATCACCAGCTCCTACTGTTAGGAAGCTTCAACATCCTCACTAAAGGCTCCAACCCTCAGAACCATCGCGGACCATGTTTCATAAATTTTAACATTGGATCCAGTAGTTTTAACACATCACAATTTGTAGATCAACTGAAGAAAACATCAACCCAAATAACACATAATAGTCAGATCACTATAGCCAGACCACAAAACTGAACACAAAAAAGTGCATCATCAAAAATAATAAATTGCAACCCTAACCATTTTTATGCCAAAATATGTACACTACTATTGCTAAGGAACTGCATGCATACGCACTTTTATGTGGCACAACTTGCCTATATATCTCAATATACCAAAATTTAGAATCCTGACTCAGTCATTGAATTGATCAGATATATTCTGAAATATTTTTTCATCTTAGAGAACCTTCATACAGTTAGCAACATCAATAATTTTTCCATCAACGAATCATTGATTTTTAATCATAATCAACTAGCAACATAATCAAGACTCAAACAAACTATATCTATATTAAGACATCATTGATAGACAACAGAAACATAGCAAAACTAATCAGACATTTTCTTCAGCATTATTTAGTAAAGACACTAGTTTGCCTATGCACCTTCTAGAAGACTTATTCACATATGAACGTGCTTATCCAAAAACCAACTCATGTATAGATATCAATATTTTTCCTAAATATATATGTGCCTCTCCAGAACCAAACCCGCATGTATACACGTTTTCCTCTTGTCAAACCCGCATATAGATTTCTAAATAATTCAGGACTACGCAATACTTCATAACTTCAAACTTACTTAGATCATACCCTTCACTGCATCAAACATGTGCCAGACCATAGACCTAAACAACTCATAAAAATATCATGTGAATACATATTCATTTCAGGTCTAGAGATCTTGATCCATCATTATATTCATGAATGCATCATTATAACAGTTCTATTAATCAACTATAGCACATACCATGAAAATATACTTCATATTGAATTAATAAATCATTAACATTACTTATGCACACCTAGCACTTTGATGTTCACCTCGTTATATATTTTGAGCCTTAGCTAATACCGTAATCCAAAACCACACAAGTGTCAATGGTATTCTTGGATGGAATCAAATAACCATTACTGCGTTGAATATTGTGGGCTAATACCATGGTAAAAACCCCTGGTATTATAACATTAGTGCACTAGCACATACATGAATTTGTTTCTTCGTACGCGCATGTATACGCACCTTGCCTTCACTAACAGACGTATAGATCTTAAATTATTTATTTTTAACCATATTATTATTCTGATCTGCAAACCTTTGTCCCAAATTTCTAACATTATGTTCCATCACTTTGTCACCTTTGAACACATCTAGTTACCATATACTTGGTCTTTTAAAGGTGGGTTTCCATCAAGGAAAACACATGTATCATAATGCCAACATCTGTTCCTCCTCCATTTTCTTCCTCTACTCTTCTTCATTTTTCTTCTTTTTCTCTTCTTCTTCTTTCCTCTTCTACTCTTCTTCCTCGTGCTTGCGTTGTTCATCTTACTGTTGTCTCCTATGTTCCTCTTCTTCTTATTGTTGCTTGTTCATTTATTCATCTTCCTCATATTGTTATTGAGGGTCTCTTGATCCTTGTTACTTCTTTAGATCTTCTTCTTTCTTCCTTTTGAGCTCCTACTTTTTCATTTCCAGGGATGCATTTCTCCGCTCTAAGATCTAATCGTCTTCTTCCCCTCCCTAGCTACTAGGGGGTCCCTCTACTTCTTTACCCTTTTGCTTCTTTTTTGTATTTTATGTTTATGCTGGTTTCTTCCTCTTCTTCAACCTTTCTAGTAAGATCACATTCTCTTGAGAATGTTGCCCATGATCCTCCTCACCTTCTACATCCTCAATTGGGCCAAACTTTCTTTTCACATTATACCAGCTCCTAGCTTCATCTTTGTGAACCTATATGGTGTGATGTTATGACCAATTGAAATTGGCCCTCTTATAGTGAGCCGCCACTATCCTGTCTGGGTCATGGGTTCAGTGTTTTAGTGGTACGAAACTAAATATATTTATTTCTTTAGCTTTCACTTTCACATCCTTAAATTTTTCCATTGTGTATGTCCCAATAGTAAAGGGGAAGGTTGGCAAGGTTTTCTTCTTGGCTTTGCTCAATGTCTTTTAGAAACTTGTTGTCATCTGGTAGCATACCTCCTGTAGTATAAATCTTCCTGTGATGAATGTAGGAAGTGCATGAGGAGGTTTATAGAAGCCAAAACTCTGATGAATGTAGATTCCTGTATCGGGAACCAATTTTCCACCTCGGTTATAGTTTCCATGACCATTTTTTAAATAAAAGTGGGATCTTCTCCAAAACATAGCCACTATAGTAGGGTAATGAATGCATAATATATGTATTCATGTTCCTTATTATACTGGGAGTCCCAAAAGACCTTCAGGAACTTGTTTATAGGTTGTGTCGTCTCCACAATCTAGTTGTAACTCCATTGGTCAAAGTAGCACCTAGAACAGACAACATCCATCAGGTATGAGGCCATGTAGAACTCAGAGGGTTGGCCTTATTTTGGAACCTGTGTCATGATAAAAAAAAATTTCTTAGTGACAAGATGGACAAGTTGGCCCAATTGAAGATTGTCCCTCTAGTGGTGACCATATTCATTTTAGGGACACATGTACCTTGAAAAGTAATGATATCAGCCTTACTGTATATTTTTTTCATCATGGCCATGATAATTTAATACTCTTTTCTAAGGCCACATTTTCTATAGAGTTGATCCTTCTTTAACTTAAATTTAGAAGGGTCCTGCCACCAACCCTTAACATTGTTTTGGAGTGATTCCTTTTAACCTGCTAGCCACCGAGGGTTAAATGACTCCTCCTTTGTCAATATCTTGTAATATTATGTTATATCTTTCGAATGAATGGTTGTGAAGGGTTGTTCGGAATGGTTGTTATTACCCACTTTTGGGTATCTATGTGCTGCAAAATCCATTCAATGATCTCTGTGCACAGAAATATTGGTGGGTGTGCCGCAACATGGTGGAGTTTGGATTTCTTGACGTTTATGTATACTTGAAAATATTCTAGGTTTTCTAGAATGTATGGTTTGGAGAATTTCCACTTGGTGTTCCTATTTAGGACACAAGAGGTGTCTTTGTATAGAGGAGGCAATGACAAGATCTGAGATCTTTCCTATATACTCACTTCGGGACTCTTCTGAGGATTTATTATAAGTGGTGGTGCCATTTCGCCTAAAAGAGATGAAATTGATATGCGCTCGAGGTCTACGTCACCTAGCATGTCAAAAATACAATCCCACGACAAGGAAGACGGAAAGAAAATTATAAATATGTACAACAAGATCATCTTAATAGAGTTGTAGGTAAAACTTTTATCTGTACATGTTGCAAGGGTAAAAGTGAGAAATTTGTGACTTGTGCGACCTGGAAGGGAGGTCATAAGAGAGGGTAGGTCGCATGATAGTGGGAATTGTGAGGTCGCGAGAGTCTCTAGGTTTTTGGTTGCATGACCGAGGAGGCCGCAATATCGCAGATCCAATAAAATTATCTATCGTGATTTAAATCCATTCAACCTGTCTGTCAGTCGACTCTTCGAGGAGGTTGAGGGTAAATTTCTTGACTAGGGTCCTTTTAGGGTCAAAAGTACTCAAGGAAAGGGAAAAATAGATCAAGTGGATGAGTAAGTTACTTGGTTTCTTGGACAAAAGGGGTGCAAAATTTAGAAGCCAAGGAAGGAGGTTTTCTGGAATAACAATGGAGTCCAGGAGGTTGTCCATGTAAATAAAAACCCTCCTCTGAGGGAAGGTAAAGGTTTAGGAGTAGGTAGAAACCAAACCAAAAAATAAAATGATTGCGGGAGGCGAAGAGCCACCTACCTGGAAGAAGTTGCGCTCCTATTGAGCTTCCCAGACCCTCGAACGCTACGTCAAACTAAACAAATGTGACTAGGCCAAGTGAATATATATATAACGGGTCACATGTATGGGAAATTAATGATGTCACATAGATCACAACCTCATAAATTCATTCCCTCGCGACCTTTGCGACCTGGCGACCCTTTTGAGGTTGCTAGATCGCGAAGGTCGCATAACTTTGGACATTGGTATGATGTGACCTATGCGACTTAAGCAACGTAGCAACTTGTGAGAGTTCTCTATGTCGCAAGGTCCTGATATGGTCGAGAGGTCACAAATTTTAACCATGTAACCCAACAACTTGACTTAGGAAAAATTAGAAGGTCGTAAGGTAGCATGATTTTATACTTTCAGATAGAGAATGGATTTAACTTGGACTTAGGAAAAAGGTTTTCGAACTTCCGAGAGTTAGACTTGGGAAAGTGCTAAAGGAAAATAAAATTACTAGTATGAGCCTAAAGTTGTGCTTTAGGGATGTAGGGGCTCCAAAATCTAGAAGGGCCAAAAATTTGGGAGGGTTGTTGCAATGGCTACAACAATTGGCAATTCACTAGTAGAACCTTACTATCTATCCTTTCACCTGACCTTTGGGTTTGGGTGGACCATTAGGTATGTTTTATTTTCCATACTGAGGGCTCCACTAGAATTTCCTTATCACCCATTTTATAGATTGGTAGGCCCTAGCTACCTTGACTCGGCTTGCTAACACCCAAGACAAAACACCTCTTGCGACTCAACATAGGGGTTTGAATGACGATATGGGTTGTATAGATTTTCAATATATTTGTTATGTCTATGGTGTTGCTCTGCTACCAGCGAACCTAAACAGTACCCTGATGGAGTCACTGCCTAAAAATCAGAATGTTTCTCCACTGCCAGCGAGCCTGGAGAGTACTCTGGCAAGGTCATTTCATCTCCTCACTGTGTAGGAAGCCTTTCTCAATCCTTTTTCCCTTATTTTAATTTATTTATGTGATTTTAGCGCTTATTCATGTATTCTTATTAGTGCTTATTTTTATGGAATTATTTTCCTCGATGGATGAGGGATCCTGACTTATTTTACTTGCTAGAGAGTTTGTTTTTGGTTTTGTAGAGACTTTATTGTTTTCTCGAAATATTTTTTCGCCTATTAAATTATGTTATTTCCCCTTTGTTGAGCTACCTACATCAACCAGTTTGCTCCAAATGCATGGCCAAGTCAAAATTTGGGGCTTTCTGCTCAAAAATAGGACATCATGGCTAACCTGAGTCCCCCACAAAAATGGAGCTCGAAATTTAGCCTTGGCCGGGACTTAAGGAATGATCAAGTGCAAGCACAAAAAAGGCATAGTTTAGCCTTCGATGTAGAGGCTATCTCAACCCTAAAATTCTCAGACTTAAGTGAAGCGCCGAAGAATGATTATGCGGGGTGAAACTTTATTGAAAATTGAAAATAAAAAATTCATACACACAACAAAAAGTAGATAAACTATGGTATAAGGATGGGATAAGCAGCTCTGAGAGTGGCTAAGTGAAGTATAACTTGAGATCATGGCCATTCACAGGTAGGGTTTCAATCCTCTCATCTAAGGTTTTCAACCTAAAGGTGTGCTGGTCAATATTCTCTCTAACCTAAAAAGGACCGATCCATAGGGATTGAAACCTTGTGTGCTTCCCTTTGTCTTCATGGGCTTTATCCCATTTAAGGACAAGCCCACCTACATTGAACTCTTTGTTCCTTGCAGACTTCTTATTGAACCATCTCTTGATTCAACTTTGGTGAACAGTAAATTTCAACCTAGCCTTTTGTCTTTCCTCCTCTAGTTTGAGAAAGGTATCGATACAGGACTGCATGGTGGGGTAGGGTGTACCACAGGATTCTTCTGACAACTGGAGTGCAGATAGGTAGAGCGTGCAAATAGGTAGAGGTTAGGTGGTAGAATGACTTATTTTCCAAAGACCGGGAAGAATGGGGAGGTTCCAAGAGATTGTTTTTGGGTGACCCGGTCTACCCATAGGGCATTGTTCATGGCATTATGCCAATTTCACCATTGTGAGAGTAAATTTTTCTTGATAATGCAAATCAGGTTTTTGTTGGTGGATTTTGCTAAGTCGTTTCCTTGAGGGTAATATTTAGCGGAGTGCTTTAAAAAAATACCATTCTCTAAAGAAAAATCATACAACTTAAAATATGAGAAGTATGCAGCATTAACAAACACAAGAGAGGTTGGAATGCCCAACCTGGTAAGGATGTGTTGGTTTGTGAAAGATATTACCGCTTAATCATTGACTTGTCATAATGAGACAAGTTCAACCCACCTTGTGAAGTAATCACTAGTCGTGAGGATGTACTAGTGTTGCTTTGATGAATATGGCACAATTTACCCAATGACATCAAAACCCCACTACTAGAAAGGTTCTTCTACTACTATGGACTAAAGTGGAGCAAACGATCGAGTTTCTATGCAAATACATTTATGACAAATCGAACATTTGTTAGCATATGCATGGGCATCCCTAAATAGGGTAGGCTAGTAGAAACCATCCCTCATGATCTTATGGGTCATGGTATCGCTAGCATAATGGCCCCCTGCTAGTCCATCATGTAGCTCCTTCAAGACCCGTTGCACATCATCGAACTCTTACCACTTAAGTAGTAAATTGTTATGTTGTTTTCAAAACAACTCTCCATGTATTAACTGGTAAGACACAGCTTTAAGCCTCGCAACGCTATTTTTTCTTGCAGACAAGGTTAGAGGCAAGGTCCCTTGTCCTAAATACTTCTTTAACTCAGAGTACCAAGATGGAGAATTAGGTCCAGTTGTGAGCTCTCCTTGGTACATTTGAAACTCGTGATCCCAGTCTTCTAATTCATCGATATGGAGATCTATAATTTTAGTGGCCAACTTACATAACCCATATCCTTTGACCATATGACTAGGCTTAAACTCCATTTCATACTCTTGAAGGCATACCATACAACTCCCCCTTCATTCACTAAGCTCCTTTTGCACAAATAATGATCAGATAGGAGGGTGAGGGAAAAATACCATCACATGGTTCTTTAAGATGTACGGCCTGAAATGATTGACCGCTTTGTATACTATGTGTTGTGCATCATCTGCATATCCTTTTAATTTTTTATTAAAAATACAAAAAAATATGAAATTGAAAGAAAAGAAAATATGTTAAAGTACTATAGTTTTATACTTTGGCATAAAAAGAAAATGTTTTTAGTTTGATGTATTAAAGTTTAACTGTTTTAAACTTTGTACAAGTGGGTTTTGTATCAAAATATTAAAGGCTGATCAATTGAATCGGCAGAGAGAGCTGATATTCAAAGTCTGAACTAGATGACCCAACCTGCGGGAACTACCTGCACGATAGTTAACGAAATGGGTGCCTCCACAGTTGACTGGGTTGACTGCGGAGGCAATAGAGATCAATGGTGGATATCGACTATGGGGGCACCAGCTGAAGTTCTCAGTCATACCCCGAGACCCCCCGCAATGACATCATATGCCCAAATGAATAAACGACTCAAAAAGTACAGCTCTGCCCTTTTTCCATTACTTCACTGGCTTTTAACTTTAAAATCCTTACCTTTTTGTATTTTTACTTTTCATCAAATTCCCTTTTTCCTGTGTATTTTTGTCTCCTACAACCTCGATGCGACTGCTCGTCTCCGATGTGATCGCATTGCAACATCGCCCATTGCATTATTGAAATTTCCGTAGTGCTTAACTCCGTCATCCATCTTCCACCGATGTGATAATCCTCCATTGCATTGTGTGATCGCACCACCCTCTGGCACTTAATTCCTTCTTCTCATTTTCTGCCGATGCGATCATCGCACCATCTCGCATCACATCACACTCACCCCTCGCTTCATCGCTCATCGCATATCATGATTTCCTCCGCCCGAAACATTCCCGCTGCTCTTCTGCTTGCGATTGAAATTCCAGTGGCCCACAATTTCTCTTTCCACTCTTTTCAAAGGAAAAAGGGCTTTTCTCTGTGAATGAGGAAAATTCGTTTGGTTTGTTAAAAGGGTTTTCTTTAGCAAAAGGAAAAGTTGCTCTTGAAGGCCATGAGCAAGAGTAAAGACAGAAATCACTTCGACACCAACCCATGAATGGCAGCAAACGATAAATGTGGCGGAAAATTGGTTTCGGATTTGTTTTCTTCCCATTGGCTGGAGTAAATGTAACAGATAATACTTCCAGATGGTCGAGTGTACAGTTTCCTCTCTTTCAGAGGGAGAAGACTATACTCAGACTGAAGGGGCTTTATCCCTTTTAAATGGGCAGACAACAAAGGAAGCCTTTCAAAATCCTGAATTTCCGACAGTAACATCAAAATTAATATATGGAGGTTGTGTCATTGTACTCAAAGAATATGATGAAGGTGTGAAGAATTACGGTGCATCAAATGTGTTTTTCATAAGAATGCAGAGACATAGCTGGAAGGGAAATTGTTGCATCAAAGGTTTGTGGAAGAAAAAAAGGAGGGAAAATGCTCAGAGGAAGGTTCTGTCACAGAAACCGGGAAAACCCTGGGCAAGTTTGAATATTGGTGCGGAAATGATGGTAAGAAGTTTTGCAGAAAACCGCGAGTAGTTTTCGTACAGGGAATAAGCTGTAAATGGTTTTATGCTGGGTGGACATGAGACATGCCGGTGGTTGACACGTGTCCCTTTAAAACCGCCCATTTCACGTTGAAAAATCATGATGGAGTGGTCCAGATGAAATGGCGCAATGACCATCTGATCAGGAGGATCGACAATCTAGATGAAATCAGAGCATCGCAGAAATGAATGAATGAGGAAAAGGGATAGAAAAATGGTGAAATTGCACTGACCGTTGGATCTGGGGAAGCCAGATCAATGGTCCAAAATACATCGGCGGGAAAGCTTTGGTAAGTGATGATCGGGACGAAAACTGGTGGTGCAATGGAGTGAGAATCGTTAGATCAGGGAGATCGACGGCTCGGATCTCATCGACGGGGGAAAACCATCGGCGGGGAAATATAAAGAAGGTGGAAGGAAAATAAGCCGCATCTTCAGCAATTCCTATAGAATAGGATATTTATTTTATTTTCTGAAGACAGTATAATTGTAATAAGACATGTAATAGATAGCTTTCGATGTCTAAAGTAGTTTTGGTAGTTAGGATTGGTTACAGCAGCCCCAAACTGCTTTTTACTGTATTTAATGTAATTTTGAAGATGGAAAAGGGTCTGAGTTATGGACCTTCAAAGCAGAATTTTTGTACTCAGAGATTTACAAGTTAATGAATGAGTATGCAAGTTTCTATCATTTTGTTAATGTTGAAGTGTATTATCGGTTTACGTTATGTTTTTCCATCTATGAATGAAACAGAGTTATGAGTAGTTGACCTCTTTATACTTATGTATTTCAGAGTTAAAAAACCTTAATTTGCGCTCCTTTGTTTTAACTATTTCTTCATATACTTCTTCTGGATTTTGAAATGGAATTTTCTATATAAAATAACATATCAGTTTGAAGTTCTCCCTTCTGTTTCTTCTGATTCTTTCGTTCAACATTAGCTAAAGATAGTATTGCAGAATGTTGATATATTTAATATTTAAGGGTTTGATCTTTAATATTTGAGGGTTGATAAGACGGCGACAAATATATACATTCGTGACGTAATCAGATAGATGTCTTAAGCACTGATTCCTTATCACAGCTAAGTGATTGTCTCTTAAGGTACAACATTAATTAGCGTCGTTGTCGGGGAGCGAAGATTCGAAGTTTTCCCTGGGTTTTGTTCATATTTCCTTTGGTTGTTCAGAGAGGAGGAAATACTAAGCTGTGTTTCTTTAAAATAATTCTGGCTCCAAAGAGGCCTCACACGAGGTCAGATTCCTCTCAGCAAAAAGCTCCTGTTTTGTTTGATCCAGAAAAGCTAGTTTCAAAGAAGGGCTAGAAAAAAAAAAATTCTACACCTGATGCTACATGGCTTGCACCAGGCAGCAGTTCACATACTTTTTCATCCAAGGATATTTCTTGGAAACTCATTTTCTCAGAAAAAGAATCCTCACCTTCACCCATTCATTTCCAAGAACCAACGTTAGAAGAAAAATCTTTTGAGTTTGTTTCATTTCCTTTTACAGAAACTCAACCTCATACAGTTGCCAGCCATTGTACTATTGTTCATACACCTACCCCTCTATTATTTGTTCCACCCCATTCATTCACATCTACAACTGGTATCCATTTTACCCCCGCTCAAGGAGCAGTCAATCAGGGCATAAATATGGCAACCCCTGCTTTCTTGATGAATAGATATGCACCATTAAATCTACCTTAACCAATGAATGAAATGCCTCGGGAGTATCTCAAGTTGCTCCCTAGATTTACTGGTGAAGATGAAATAACTGCAGAACAACACTTGCCCTTGTTCTGTGCATTTGCTAAAAATTTTAATGTAGAACATCTAGATGTTGTAATGAGACCTTTTATGCAGTCTCTAAGTGGAGAGGCAAGAAAATGGTTCAAAGGATTACCAAATTGTTCAATAAATGATTGGGATGAATTAGAAATACATTTCATCAAGAGATGGGGAGAAAAAAGGGACCATAGCTATTCTTTAACAGAATTAAATGCAATAAAGAATAAATCAAATGAAAATATGAATGATTTTATCAAAAGGTTTAATAAGTTGTATAATAGTTTACCCCTGGAAATGAAACCTCCTCCTATTGGAGCAAGGGTTGTTTTTGCTGGAGCATTTGAGCCAGATTTTAGTTTTACATTGAGAGAAAGAAGATCTCCCACTCTTGAACAGATTCAAACTGATGCCTTAGAGATTGAGGCAAATATGTATGTTGTTGGGAAATTTCGAGATAAAGAAAAAATCCAAAGAAGAAGCCTCATCTCAAGATCAGAGGATCGATGATATTACTAAGGTCATAAAAAAAATTTCTAACAAATTAGGAAAGATGGAAATAGACAACAATAAACTTGTCAAACAAAACAGAGGGGTTTTTAATCCCTAGTTCAGAAAATAGCCCCTGCAGATTTTGCAAAGAGAAATGAAGGATCAAGATCAAGTGCAAGCACCTTTATATATAGAGGTCGCACCATCACGTTTTTTTGATGATAATGAAAAGGAAGATGAAGATAAAATTCCTGCTGTGTATATGGAGGATGGTGAATCAGAAGAAGAAATTGAAAAAGAATATGAAGAGGAAAGTATAGAAACTGATATCTCATTTGATCAAGAAGAAATGGATGATTATTGTAAACAATTTACTGATTTTATGCAATCAAAATTTCATAAAAAATATGATTTGAGTTCAAAAAAGAGATTAAGAACTCAAGATGATGAAGAGAAATAATCAGAATCAGTACCTACTCCAATGGCGACTCCACTACAGAAAAACCAAATTAAAAAATCAAACAAGGGGAAACAGCCCATGAATCAAGAAAAAGAAAAATAAAACTAGCAAGCTGATGATTCCCAAATAAAACATAATGATCCTAATATGTTGGAGAAGATTGAAATTGTTTCTGATCAAACTGAAAATTCAAACATAAACCAAGAAGAACCTGAAAAGTTGACAAAACAAAATCAAAATTTTAGCTTGTCAAAAGAGTTAGAAAAAGTGACGATTCAAATACCACTTCTTGAGTTGGTCAAAACACCTGGTTATAAGAAAGAAATTACAGAGTTTATTAATTTATCTCAGTCTGACGAGGTGGGTGATATAGTGAACCTGCAAGAGGAGAAACTAGTGGTTACTTTTGGACCTCATGTTGAAGAGGTAGATTCTTCTGTCGCACCTTTTTTATATATCATTTATGCTCCATGATTTCAGTTTACATAATTGTATGCTAGATTCTGGTGCATCACATAATCTAATGCCACTGTCTGTGATGAAAGAGTTAAATTTGCAAATTACCAAGCCATATAGAGACCTTTATTCCTTTGATTCAAAAAGGGTAAAGTGTGTGGGTCTTATCAAAGATATGGTTGTTTCCTTAGCCCAAATTCCAACTAAGAGTATTATGATGGATGTGGTAGTAGCAGATATTCTAGCCAGATTTGGTATGTTGTTCTCCAGATCATGGGGGGGAAAACTTGGAGGAGTTTTGAAATTAGATTTCACATATGCCACCATTCCTGTTTTTAATGGGGAGGAAAGGAGGTTATAGAGAGAAACAATATTTTTGAAAACTACTACCAAGAAAGATGCAGGTAATTCCCCCATTTATGGTCAAGAGAAGGAGGATCTCTCTTGTTTCATGTTGCATGAAGATGCAAAATTTTCTGAAGATTCACAAAAGTAGCTCCCTTCAACCATTGTACATAAGGAGCTGCATTCAAATAAGCTTAGTGTTATTTCGATGGTGCATTTTCAAAGGAGGGCACTGGAGCTAGATTCATATTTGTATCTCCTGAAGGTAACCTTGTACCTTTTTCTTTCAAACTAGAATTTGAATCCACTAATAATGTAGATGAATACGAAGAATATATTTTAAGTCTAGAAACAACTAAAATACATGGGAATTTAGTCTATCTCTGTTTTTGGTGATTCTGAATTAATCATAAGGCAAATTAAAAATTGGTGTCAGACTAAGCATCCCAGATTGAGGTCCTATAGAAACGAGGTATGGGATCTAATTGAAAATTATTTTGAGGCCTTTAATTTACAGTTTATTCCAAGAGAGGAGAATAGAATGGCAGATTCGTTAGCAGTTGCAGCCAGTACATTCAAACCACCAATCAATCCAAGGTTGAGATATGAAATTGAGTTGAGACATCGGCCTTCAATTCCTGATAATGTAAGGCATTGGCAAGTCTTTGAGGATGATGAGCAGATTAATCAGTTCTTGACGATGATTGGAAATTTTGAAGACAGTCAAATTGATTTAGAAGTGGATGAAAGTGATCAAGGTGAAATGTCTAAAAATATGAAGCAGACAATTGGAGACCAGAAGATAATTCAGTTGAAAGATAATATTTTTTCCATAGGTTTAGTACCTCTTGAAATATTGTTTGATGCTAACGATGTGACAGTAAACTAGAAAAAGGTAGCCCAAGATGGAGAAATGGAGGACTGTAATTTAGGAACTCAACATGAGCCTAAAATGGTCAAACTATTCAAAGGAGTTCCAAAGGAATACAAAGAAAGGTATGTAGATATTTTCAAGCAGTTTACGGACGTATTTTCATGGTCATATGAAGATCTGAAAACTTATGATAAAATTATTATTCAACATAAAATTCCATTGAAAGATGGGATTAAGCCTCATAGACAAAAGATCAGACAAATTAACCCATTATTGTTGGCTCCAATTGAAAAAGAGGTAAAGAAAATTTTACAAGCAAATATTATAGTTCCTCTAAGATATTCAGATTGGGTTTCTAATATTGTACCGGTCAGGAAGAAAAATGGAGAGATAATATTGTGTGTAGATTTCATAAACTTGAACAAAGCTTCACTGAAGGATAATTATCCTCTGCCAAAGATGGACTTTGTCTTGCAAAAAGTAACTAGAGCATACAGGTTATCCATGGTTGACGGTTTTTCCGGGTATAATCAAGTTGTTGTGGAGAAGGAAGATCAAAATAAAACTGCTTTCACTACACCCTGGGGAACATTCATGTATGCCAGGATGCCATTCAGCCTCATGAATGCAGGAGCTACTTTCCAAAGGGAAATGTATATTGCTTTTGTAGGGGACAAATTTGTAGTTATTTATCTTGATGATGTTACAATTTTTTGAAGTTCTGATGATAAGCACCTACAACATTTGCAGAAATCCTTTTTAAAATGCAAGAAATATGGTTTATCAGTGAATCCTAAAAAATCCTTGTTTGCTCTAGAAGAAGGAAAATTGATGGGCCATATAGTTTCAAAGCAAGGAGTGAAGATTGATACAACAAGGGTTGAAGCCATACATACAATTCCCCTACCTTGAAGTAAGAACGATATTCAAATATTTCTTGGAAAAATCAATTTGCTGAGAAGATTTGTTCCAAATTATGCTGAGATTGTCAAGAAAATAACAGATATGTTGAAAAAGGATGCTGAAGTAAAGTGGGACAAAGATGCAAGGGAATATTTTGAAAGAATTAAAGAAGCTCTCCAAGAAGCTCCTGTTTTAATTAGTCCAGATTACTTGAAGCCATTTCAAATTTTCTCATTTTCATCTTCTTCTACAATTGTTGTTGTGTTATTACAAAAAAATGAAGGAAGTGAGCAGCCTGTAGCGTTTTTTAGAAAATTTCTTTGAGATGCAGAATTGAAGTATAATATCTTGGAGAAACAAGTATATGCTCTAGTTAAATCATTGAAGGCTTTCAGAACTTATATACTTCATTCTCAAATTGTAGCATACGTGTTGAATTCTGATGTAAATGATGTATTAGTAAAAAGTGATATTGAAGGGAAGAGAGGGAAATGGATTGCTAAAATCCAAGCATACGATTTGAATATCAAACCAGAGAATCTAGTCAAAGGATTAGGACTGGCTAAATTGTTGACAGAATCTAATTTCCAAGCTTTGGGAATCAATTCACTTGCACCTGTAGAAGAATTCACTGAAGAATCAAATCACATTCAGACAAGAGCAAAAATTAAATATAAATTCCTCTGTTCAAACTGGTACAAAGATATTATTTATTATTTGTGTTTTCTTTCTTGTCCACCTTCAATTAACAGAGCTAGGTACAGAGCCTTGAAACTTAAAGCTCGGCCTTATGTTATAATTGAAGCTAAGTTGTATTGGAAAGATCATGTTGGTGTGTTGTTGTTATGGCTAACAGAAGAGGAAACCATAGAAGTGATTAAAGAGTATCATGAGTGCTTATGTGAAGGTCATTACAGTTGGAAATTAACTGCTCATAAAATTCTTAAATCAGGTTTTATTGGCCCTCTTTATTTGCAGACGTATACAAAACTGTTAGAAGTTTTCAAAAATGCCAATTGTTTGCAAAAAATAAAATGTTAGCTCCTTTACCTCTTCTCCCTGTTTTTGTTGAAGAACCTTTCAGACAATGGGGATTGGATTTCATTGGGGAAATCAATCCACCATCAAGTGGGAAATTTAAATGGATTTTGACTGCAACAGATTATTTTACAAAATGGGTAGACGTAGTCCCTTCCAGAAAAGCAAATGATTTGGTTGTAATGAAATTTTTGGAAGAAAATATTTTTAGCAGGTTTGGATGTCCAGTGAAGATTGTGACAGATAACGCTCAAGTTTTCAACTCAGTCAAGTTTATAAACTTTTTTCAAAATTATAATGTGATATTGTCCTGCTCCACAGCATATCACCCTCAAGGAAATGGATTAGCAGAATCCTCTAATAAAACGTTGGTGAAAATCTTGAAGAAGACAATAAATGAGAACCAGAAGAATTGGGATTCAAAGCTGGTCTTTGCTTTATGGGCAGTGAGGATGACTACTAGGATATCCACTGGTAAGTCACCTTATGAATTAGTATATGGTACCCAAGCATTGTTTCCCACTCAGTTAGTAAGGCCAGTAATATCTTTCCTTCAAGATGCTCAAGAGGAACCTAATGCCTTGATTAGAAGAATGAATAAAGTGATGGAATTAAGTGAAAGAAAAAATAAGGTTAAGGACAATTTGGTCACTTACTAGGAGAAAATGAAGTCCATTTTCGACAGGAAAGCAAGGGAAATCATGTTTCAAAATGGAGATTTGGTACTGAGATGGGATACAAGAAAAGAGGATAAAGGGAAGCATGGAAAATTTGATCCTTTATGGTATGGTTCGTATAAAATCATTGAGGCCAAAACGAATAATAATTTCATGTTGGAAAGTCTTGACGAAGAAGCAATAGAACTGCCTGTGAATGGGCAGTATTTGAAACACTATTTCCAACACTAGAAGCAATCATTTCATCATTGTACATATCCGGTTTCTTATCATTGTATATTTTTCATCAAGCAGTTTTTGACTCCATGCCCGAAGTGAAGGCACTGATTTGAAGGTTCTTAGTGTTTCGTGGGAAAAACCACTATCCCCAGGTGGAGCCAGATGTTGTGGATCATCTGCATATCCTTTTTCTTTTATATTAAAAATACAAAAAAAAATTGAAATTGAAAGAAAAGAAAATATATTAAAGTATTATAGTTTTATACTTTGGCATAAAAAGAAAATGTTTTTAGTTTCATGTATTAAAGTTTAACTGTTTTAAACTTTGTACAAGTGGGTTTTGTATCAAAATATTAAAGGCCGATCAATTCAATCGGCGGAGAGTGCTAATATTCAAAGTTTGAACCAGATGACCCAACCCATGGGCACTACCAGCACGATAGTTAATGAAATGGGTGCCTCTGCAGTTGATTGGGTTGACTACAGAGGCAATAGAGATCAACGGTGGATATCGACTGTGGGGGCACCAGCCGGAGTTCTCAGCCATACCCAGAGACCCCCCGCAGTGACATCATATGCCCAAATGAATAAACGACTCAAAAAGTACAACTCTACCCTTTTTCCATTACTTCACTGGCTTTTAACTTTAAAATCCTACCTTTTCTATATTTTTCCTTTACTTCAAAGACCCTTTTTCCTTTTTAGTGTCATCTCCTACAACCCCAATGTGACTACTCATCGCCGATGTGATTGTGTCACGACATTTCCCATCGCATTATTGAAATTTCCGCAGCTCTTAAATTCGTCGTCCATCTTCCGCCGATGCAATAATCCTCCATCGCATTGCGTGATCGCACCACCCTCCGGCGCTTAATTCCTTCTTCCCGTTTTCCGCTGATGCAATAATCGCACCATCGCGCATCGCATCACACTCACCCCTCACTTCATCGTTCATCGCATATCGCGATTTTCTCCACCCAAAACATTCCCTCTCCTTTTCCGCTTGCGATTGTGATTCCCGTGGCCCACCATTTCTCTTTTCGCCCTTTTCAAAGGAAAAAGGGTTTTTCTCCGTGAATGAGGAAAATTAGTTTGGTTTGTTAAAAGGGTTTTCTTTAGCAAAAGGAAAAGGTGCTCTTGAAGTCCGCGAGCAAGAATAAAGAAAGAAATCACTTCGGCACCAGCCCATGAACGACAACAAACGATAAATGTGTTGGAAAATTGGTTCCAGACTTGTTTTCTTCCCATTGGCTGGAGTAAATGTAACGGATAATACTTCAAGATGGTCGAGTGTATAGTTTCATTTCTTTCAGAGGGAGAAGACTATACTCAAACTAAAGGGGCTTTATCCCTTTTTAACGGGCAGGCAACAAAGGAAGCCTTTCAAAATCCTGAATTTCTGACAGTAACATCAAAATTAATATATGGAGGTTGTGTCATCATACTCAAAGAAGATGACGAAGGTGTGGAAAATTACGGTGCATAAAATGTGTCTTTAAAAATAATGCAGAGACATATCTGGAAGGGAAATCATTGCATCAAAGGTTTGCGGAAGCACAAAAGGAGGGAAAATGCTCAGAGGAAGGTTCTGTCACAGAAACTGAGAAAAACCTAGGCAAGTTTGAATATTGGCGCGGAAATGATGGTACGTGGTTTTTCAAAAAAATGCGAGTGGTTTTCATGATGGGAATAAGTGGTAAATGGTTTTATTCTGGGTGGACATGATACATGTCAGTGGTTGACACGTGTCCCTTTAAAACTACCCATTTCGCATTGAAAAAGCATGATGGAGCGGTCCAGATGAAATGGCGCGATGACCGTTCCATCAAGAGGATCGACGGTCCAAATGAAATCGGAGTATTGCAGAAATGAATGAATGAGGCAAAGGGACAATGAAATGGTGAAATTGCGCCAACTGTTGGATCTAGGGAAGCCAGATCAATGGTCCAAAATACATCGGTGAGAAAGCTTTGGTAAGTGACTATCGGGAGGAAAACTGGTGGTGCGATGGAGAGAGAACCATTAGATCCGGGAGATCGACGGCTCGGATCTCATCAGTGGGGGAAAACCATTGGCGGGGAAATATAAAGAAGGTGGAAGGAAAAGAAGCTGCATCATCAGAAATTCCTATAGAATAGGATATTTGTTTTATTTTCTGAAGACAGTATAATTGTAATAAGACATGTAATAGACAACTTTCGATGTCTAAAGTAGTTTTCATAGTTAGGATTGATTACAGCAGCCCCAAACTGCTTTTTACTGTATTTAATGTAATTTTGAAGACGGAAAAGGGTCCGAGTTTTGGACCTTCAAAGTAGAATTTTTGTACTCAGAGATTGACAAATTAATGAATGAGTATGCAAGTTTCTATCATTTTGTTAATGTTGAAATGTATTCTCGGTTTACATTATGTTTTTCCATCTATGAATGAAACAGAGTTATGAGTATCCGACCTCTTTATACTTATGTATTTCAGAGTTAAAAAACCTTAATTTTCTCTTCTCTGTTTTAACTATTTCTTCATATACTTCTTCTGTATTTTGAAATGGTATTTTCTGTATAAAACAACATATCAGTTTGAATTTCTCCCTTCTGTTTCTTCTGATTCTTTCGTTCAACATTAGCTAAAGATAGCATTGCAGAATGTTCATATATTTGATATTTAAGGGTTTTATCTTTAATATTTGAGGGTTGATAAGATGGAGACAAATATATACATTCGTGACATAATCAGATAGATGTCTTAAGCGCTGATTCCTTATCACAGCTAAGGGATTGTCTCTTAAGGTACAACACTATGTATGCATATTTTTCCATGTCTGGGTAGTTAATATCTACACCCTGTAGCCCTATGCTCATGAAGGATATGGGTCGCTCATCATGACCATCATCCTTTTGTGTGAGAATGGTGGCTAATGATGAATCTGAAGTGAAAGGGTAAAGGATGAAATCCTTGTTAAAATATGAACTGTATAGAGACGACGCTTCTGTGATGGCCTTCTTGATTTGATCGAAAGCCTCCTTCTCCTTCTAATTCCATTTAAAGACATTCTTGCTGCTTAGGAGGGGAATTTGGTTAATAGCCTTCACACAGTCAAGGTCGATGGTGATCTTGTCCTTCATTATGATATGAACCAGTAGATTTCCTTTTGATACCACGAAAATTCTCTTTTTGGTATTCAATGAAATCTCGTATTTTCATCATTGCTCAAATATTTTCTTTTGGTGGCGTAGGTGGTCAGATCTCTTCTTTGAGAATATTTTGACATCATCTACATATACCACCACGCTCTGACCCATTAGTCCCCTGAAGATGATTTCCATTTCCCTTTGGAAGGTTACTCCAATGTTGACTAGACCAAAGGGCATGCGTCGAAAATCAAATGTTCCCCATTTTGTTCTGAAAGTTGTCTCCAGACGGTTTGGTCCAGCAAAAAGGACCTGGTTGTACCCAAAGAAGTCATCAAGCAAAGAGAAAATCTCCTAACCAGACACAGTTTTAATAATATTCTCCATAGAGGGAGCATCATAGTTATCTTTGTTTGAAGCCTGATTGAGATTTTGTAAGTCGACGCACAATGGGATCTCACCATACTTCTTTCATACAGGAACTAGGTTTGATACCCATGTAGAATTCCTTACTTTGAAGATAATATGTGCATCAAGGATATTCTACAACTCCTTTTGGATAAGAGGCTCCAAGGCAAGATGCACCTTCCTTAATTTCTGTTTGAACATCTTGACCCCTTCTTTCATTGGTATTACCTGTTGGATAATCCTGGTGTCATACTTTATGAGGTCATCATAAGTCCAGGAGAAAAAATCTTGGTACTTCTTAAAAAGTTGATAAATGATTTATTTTCCTCAGGCATACATCCATTACCAATATTGATAAAATTTGGATTATTTTCATTTCCAAGATTGATTTGATCATGTGATAGTGTGGAGCTTTGTATCTTGGTATTCGGTGGGCCCCGAAACCAGTTCTATAAATCAAAAATATTTTCCAGTGTGACAACTCATTTGGGCATGGAATTACCTTTGCACTCGTCTGCTTGTTTTTGCAAGTCATTTTCATGAAGTCAAGCATCTATTGATCATCATTAAAAACATGCAGATTAGTTAAATTATTTTGGAAAGCGGGTTTATACACAATTTCAATATAAAACACATCTCGTAATGTTGCAAAACTAGTTTCATCATTATTCAAAGTGTCTGTTGCAGGATTATTCATTCGAGGGACAGACTCAATGCTAAAATATTTAAAATAAGAGATTAACTACCATACCTCTTGTTGATACCCTTTCAAGTGTGGAAATAGAAAATGAATTATATTACACACTTGTCTACTGATGATTTTTGAATCAAAAATCACCTTTAGGCACCTAATCTTTAGGTCGATATTCCTTTTGAGCCCAAGGATCAATACCTCATACTCTGCGGTGTTGTTGGTACAATGAAACTCTAACCTGCAAGAAATTAAAAACCCATTTTTTTGAGGGGTCCACCAGGATATAGTCGGCACCAGCTCCATCTTGTGTCTTGGACACATCATAATATAATGCCCAAATTTTAGTTTGGGTTGTATCTAAACTAAACATATTTACATCTATGGTAAATGGTTTTGTAGCATCAACTAGAGTACAGAGAAGTAGTTCTAGCTGGGTGTCATGTGTGATTGGTGATGGAAAGGATTGATAACACTCAAATTTGGCCTCTAAGAAACACATCTCTAGTTCTTCTTAAGGAAAAATGATACGTTTGTCTGGGGATTTGAGATTTGTAACAATGTGTTTCATGTAGGGATCACTACTGAATTTGATTTGGTTATTTTTTTCCCTTATAAGGGAGACATAGGTGGGACTAGTTAGTTGCGAAATAACACTGGAGTTTTATTGACTAGTCTCTACTCAGTAATAGGTTGTGTTAGGGTCCTATATTCCATAGGATCTCAAGGTGACTAAGTTTATTCTATTTGTCAAATTTATTTTGTAAAATGATTTCCAATCTGCAAATAATTTTTAAAATAAATAATAATAATAAAGGAGATAACATAAAAAATAAAAAGAGGGTATATGTTAAAAATAAAAAAAATAGAATGTGAACCCCATCAAAAAGAAGAAAAATAATAAATTCTGAAAGTGTTGCACCTCCAGCTGCCACTAATCTTACTTTAGCTTATTTCTAAAAATGAATTGTGTGCAGCTTGTTTTAAATGCCACAATAGTTCAATAAAATTCAATCATATAGTTTAAGCATGACTGAATTAGGTTTAAATTTCTTGTTAATAGGTAGTGAAAAATAATTTGTCAAACTATTTAATCTTGACATATTAATTATTTAGGTAGAAAATAAAAATTGGTTCAATAGTTTAATCTGAACCAAGGGAGGTGCTGTAACATCATTTGTTTTTGATAAGTTATCATAAATAGTTAAATAATTTTCCAAATAATAAGGTAAGATATGGACACAAAAGACTGAAAAATTAAAAAATGTTAGGAAAATTATTATTTTTGTAGGCATCCATGTCAATAAAATGTTAGGTGTTAGATTCTCTAAATAAAGAAGGCAAAATAAAATGTTAGGGAAGCAAGAAAGAAAAATAAACCTTCATTTTGTTTTAAAATACTTGATTGGATGTTAGTCTAAATGTGCCTATGGAAAAATTTATTTGTATGGTTTAAATCCTGATTATGAATTCATATCCTAAAGTTTTAAGCCATAGCAATAATCCCCGCCATAATTTCATTCCATTAATTTTCATTTATTTACATTTCATTACCCTATCATATATTTCCATATATTTTCATACATTTCATTACAATTCCCTTCATATCTCCCGACGCATTATTTAATAAGGTCCCGACACCACCATTTCCATGTCATCACATTACAATCCCGCACATTTAAATTGTTTTCGCATCGGCCAAATCCCAAAATCCTTTCATTGTCATCTCCTACAAACCTTTCGAAATGTGATATGTGATGAAGTGGGACCCATTCACATGCCACACTTCCTTTTCATTTCATTTCCCTTAAAAATCATTAAACCTTACCCTTTTTCCAATTTTCCGCTTTATCTTTCTACTTTACCTTTTTCACCACTTGTTTTCACTTACCTCTGCCTTCCTGATTCTCCGATTGCGATTAATGTGGGGCCATTTCTCCCTGACATGTCACCCTTTCCCCCCACCATCCATCGCACATCACAAAATATAAACTTCGTAGATCAGCGATTATAACTTTTCGCACTTCACCGCAAAACCTTAAAACTTGCGATGTGCGATATCCATCGCATCGCAAGATTGCACATTTTATAACTTACCGTTTAAAGTTCCTGCAAGTTTTTATTTTTAAGTTGCGATGCAGTTGGACCCACCATAGCAGCTCTACCCCCCACTTCAGGCCGCTTGAAATACATAGATATATCACATACACTATGAAACCTCATAAACCTTACCTCATCGTAGAAACCTTTCGCCACTTTATAACTCTGCCGATGAAGTGGGCTCCATCTCCATCATGTCACATCATCCTCAGTTAGCGCAAATTGCACTTTGCGGGTTTTAGCACTTACCGATACTTATCGCATATCACATTTCTCATTTTTAGCATTTAACCCCCATGCTCATAACAAAACCTTAAGAGTTACGCTTTGCGCTAGGCGTCGGTCCCACCTTACCTGCCATGTCACCTCCTTCTCCCAGCACTTTGCACTTCGCATGTTTTAGATTTTACCTCCACCACTTATAGCAAAACCTTCTGACTTATGATTTCAATGCGGTTCTGGTCCCACCTTACCTGCCACGTCACCTCCCTCTTCGCGTCGCATCGCCGATTCCATTTCTCATATCATAAACTATAAAACATTCGATGTGCGATATTTCTATGGATGCGATAAAGTTCGGAACTAAAGCCTATAGGATTTCAAATATGAGTATATGAGTTTGTTACGCTCATTTGTTGAGAAAAAAGGTTAAACATGGTAGAAAGGACTCGGGTAGAAAAAAAACAGAAAGGGTCAAGTTGGGCAAAGGATTTTGCAAAAATATCATCATGTTGTAACTACAAGATAGGTAAAGGGCATTCATACAACAAGATTTCGCCAGCGCAACACTCAATCTGCCAGCACAACAGTAAAATGTGGTCCACATCCTAACTATTCCCACTACATCAACAACTACAGTTGCACAGTGCATTCCACCAAAGCTATAATTTTGTAATAGTTAGAGTTTTAAGTTCAAGTCTAAGTCTAAAAATACCATGTCTATTAGAGACTGTATTATAAGAATTATTTTTGTAAAATTTTTTATAAATACTTCAGTTTTGAAAGTATCAAATTTTGATTGATTGAGATCAGAACTATTCTTGTCTTTTGGAGTACTATAAGATTTTTCAAAGCACTGGAACATCAATAATAATCATATCATTCACAGGATTCTTGTGGCTTAAATACCGGTGATGTTTTTCTTCTGTTATTATGTTTCATTGTCATATTTCATTGTAATCATATGAATTCAAATTGTATAGAAGAAAGCGTAGTGAGTAGGATTTACTTTTCAGTACCTTATTCTAGCTGCATTTACAATCATAATGTTTTCCACTAAAAGCCAAACTAAACAATTCTTAATTTCTCTTTATTTCTGCTGAATTTTTTCATATTTCTATCACAATACATTTATAAATTTGAAATATCCAGTAAATACTCCTAGCTTGTCCTGTGTTTACTCTGTGAAAAATTGATGCAACTATCCAATTATATTTTGACTCCATTGCCAAATAGACATTAATAAATTGAATACAATCAATTTTCCAAAATCCAAAACAAAACTCAAAACCCAAGTACAATCATAACTAGCCTAAAAAATTATCCAAACAACGTTAAATCTTAAAGAGAAAGCCCTCTCTGAAACTGGCATGGCTAGATCCCAGTTTCCAAAGTTGGTTTGATGTTTTCCTATGTGATTGGTTCTCACAATATCTAGAAAATTACTGAACGCTAACATAGTGGCAACCATACTTGGGAACGAATTGAAATCAATCATAATTTATTTGGAATTCGATCATTGGTTAAATAGTCACTGTATAAAATATTTTGTAGAGATTTTTATATTTTTTATTTTTTTTCTAAATACAGTGTGTAATTTTAAATTCAAAAGATTGATGTGAGTTGCATTTTCTAGTGTGTGTTTTTATTTTCAAAACTGGCTTCTAAGAGACCTTATACAAGATCCCTTCCTGATCCAAAACCTCTTGAAATAGAGGATGATTGTCAAAGGATTGGAAAAATAACTAAGGATACTTCACAAAAATCAGTCAAAAAAATCAATTCATCTAAAAGCTAGGGAAGTAATAATCCTCTCCCTAGAGCACAATTTGTTCCTAATAAGCTTGAAACCTTACAAGATATTAACTTTGACTTAAATTTTGAGCAAAGCTTGTTTAGAAGAAAATCCCAAAATTGGGCAGATACATTAGTCATTGATCAATCTAATTTGAATCCAAATTCACTTGAATATTTTCCTTCTTTAACAAAAACTGATCAAGATATTGTCCACGATTTTGAGATCCTTGAAGGTTTGGTATCAAACTTCACTTCAGCAGTTACAGATGCTTATCTCCAACAATGAGTAGAATTTTTTGCATTAAATATTTTTTCTTCATCCATTACATCCCAAGAAATTCAACAAAGATCTATGAGTCCAGCCTCTTATGAAAATTATATTACTTATTCTCTCATAAAAATTCAAAGACCTTCATCTCCATCACTTCATCCATCCTCTCCTTCACATATAGCTCATCCTTTTCCACCCCCTCCACCATCTATTAATCCACCACTTATTATTGTTAACCCTCCACCTCTAGTCATAGTTGCACGTTATGCTCCCTTGGTTCTTCCTCAAAATCTACGGGCTATGCCCCAAGATTATCAATCCAAAATACCCCAGTTCGATAACACCCAACCCATTACTTCTCAGCAGCATGTAGACAAAATGAATGATTTCTTTCATCTCCATGAGATCAATGTTGACGATGGTATGATGAGGTTATTTGTTCAAACCTTTGGAGGTGAATTTAGGAAATGGTTTGGAGCTTTACCATCTACTACCATCAATTCTAGCAGTCCTATAGCATCATTTTCTAGATAGATGGAATATTAAAAATAACCCCATCCAAATTTTATCAGAATATGAAAATATCAAAAGAGAAACTGGAGAAAGTGTGCAGGATTATTGTGCTAGATTCAACTCTATTTATAATGCTATTCCTACTCGCATAAAACCACCCAAAGGACTAGTACTGATTAAGTTTCTAGATGGTTTTGAACCAGACATAGCTTATCAATTAAGAGAGAGGGATCCTAGCACCTTAGAGGAAATGCATATCATATCAGTCAGTGTAGAGGCCAATTTTTTGGCCAAAAGAGATAGAATGAGGGATGATAATAGAGTTATCATAAACGAAGAAGCATCAACCTCTAGCACTGATGCCAAGATAAATTCCTTAGTGAGTGCAATGAAAAGAATAGTGGTTGATAGAAACATCCCTAGGGAGAATCTAAACCCTCCCCAAAATCGCAATCGAAACAATATAATAAATCAACCATGGATTAAACAAAGGGGACCTGATCAACAAATTAAACCCCCTTTTTAGGAAAATTATGTTGATGAAAATGGAGAGATCCCTCAAGAGGAAGAAGAAAACCAAATAAATTTGTTTGGTTTACATGATAGCGACACTATTTTTCTCATAGAAGAAGAACAACAGTTATTTTCATTAGCCCAAACAGAGCTTGAGTCAGAAGAATCTGAAGAATATAAACAGGGATTTGAGAACACCATTATGTAGGTTCACAAACAATATAATCTTTGGAGTGGGAAAAAATCTGACAATACTACTAAGAAGAACATTGATCATCCTACCAGGATTACCTCTGATTCAGACCCTAAGAAAATAATAGAAAAGTCTTCTAAGAAATTTGGTGAAACTCATGGAAAGAAACCTTCAGTGGTTTCTACTAAAAAGATAGTTTATTTTGTTTCTAAACCAACTCAAACTGATTTTCCAACCACTAGTCAGCAAACCATACTTAAATATAAAGAAACTTTCAATGTACCTAACATTCCCAATATTGTAAAGATTCAATCATCATTTAATATTGAAAATGAACTAGCCAAAGTCAAAATTCCCATCCCTTTGACAGAGCTAATAAAAAAACAAACATACAAAACTCAGGTAATGGAAGTAGTGAAGATAGGGGAAACTAATAACACTCTCAACCTTAATGATGATCAACCTGAATTGTTGTTTGTTCCAGAAGTAGATAGTAAGTTACAAGAAGGATCAGTCCCTCCTTTTTATGTCAGCTTAAATATACATGATAAAATCCTACATAATGTTATGTTGGATTTAGGTGCTTCACACAACTTAATGCCCAAAGTTGTAATGGAAAAGTTAGGTCTTGACATCACTAGGCCCTACAAAGATCTATACTCATTTGATTCAATTAAAGTGAACTGTTTAGGTCTCATCAAGGACCTGTGTGTAACTTTGTCTCAAATCCCTGCCAAAAGCCTAGTTATGGACATTGTCGTAGCAGACATTCCTCCTAAATATGGCATGCTTTTATCAGGTTCTTGGGGAGAAAAGTTACAAGGAAATCTTCAAAAAGATATGACTTATGCTACAATACCAGTGTTTGGTCAACAAGTAAGGTTGTATAGGTAAACTCTCATGAAATATATGGTAAGAAGTCAAGAAAAACCTCATAAATTACCCCTCTATATTATGTTCACACTGATTTGGATTTTTTTATATTATTCAATGATGCTGAAATTGAAGCACAATTTGGAAATATCGTTGATACACCTGAAAACCCAGCTTAACTCGAACAATTAGATCCTCCTCTAGAACTCTTCTGGAATATGAGATTTGATGGAGCCTATAGTAAACAAGGCTCTGGAGCAGGAATCTGGTTATCTAATCCATCTAATAATCATTGTGAAGGGCATTCCTATAAAATTAATTTTCAGTGCACCAACAATATTGTTGAATATGAAGCTCTGATGTTAGGTCTTCAATTACTTAAGAAATTAGGTGCCAAAGTAATTGCTTTGCAGGGAGATTCAGAATTAATCATCAAACAAGTAAAAGGATAATATGCTACTAAACACCCTAGACTAAGAGCCTACACAAATGCAATGCACTATTTCTTAGATACTTTTGTGGAATATGTTCTAGAAGTAATTCCAAGAACTCAAAATATCATAGCTGATAGTCTTGATGTTTCTGCAAGCACTTGTAAAATACCTCACCCAAACAAACCACCCACAATAGAAATAAAACATCGACCTGCGATACGAGGTAACATGCGATACTGGAAGGTTTTTGGAAATGACAAACAAATTGAAAATTTCCTGAAAAATGAAGACTGTGGAAATTCTGAGTTTTGAATCCAAAAATCTACACCACATAAATCTACAATCCAAATTGAAAATTTCTTACTGTCAAAAGAGGAGTTTGAGGAACTCAATTATATTTGGATAATCAGAAAAAAATAAAAATAAAACAAGAAGATCATGTATAAAATAAATTATTTGTATATAATCCTTTGGTAAAATAGTGTGATAGATTAGATGTCAAAAATCATTTAGATGAAAGTGTGCCTAAATTAGAAATTCATGAAATAGATCCTAAAAAAGAATATTTTTAAATGCTTCAACTAAAATATAATGTTTTTCCTCAGGGATTAGCTTCATTAGAAGACCATTTTTACTTCAATGAGGTAGCAAAGAAGCCTAAAATTGAGCCCATAGGAGAAAAAGTTGACGAATGCGACATAGGTACTAAGAAAAATGCAAAGATGATTAAATTGTAAAAAAATTTACCTATTATCACCAAACAAAGATATATAGCCCTATTCAAAGAATACATTGATTTTATCATTTGGAATTATCAGGACCTGAAATTTTATGATTCCAACATGATACAGCACAAAATTCCAATTAAAGAAGAACAAAAACCTTTCAAACAAAAACGTCGGAGGATAAATCTAGTTTTTTTTACCTTTAGTTGAGAAAGAATTTAAATGAATGTATGATGCTAAAATAATTGTCTCCCTCAGATATTCCGAATGGGTGTCAAATATAGTACCAACAAAAAAGAAAACCTGAGAAATCAGGTTGTGCATTGATTTTAGAAATCTGAATAAGGTTTCTCTGAAAGATAACTATCCCTTACCCAAAATGTACCATATCTTACAAAAGGTGATAGGATCAAGTAGGATATCATTACTATATGGTTTCTCTGGCTATAACCAAGTCTTGGTTGATCCAGAATATCAAGACAAAACAACTTTTACCACTCCATGGGGCACTTTCATGTATGTGAAATTTCCTTTTGGACTGATGAATGTAGGAGCCACGTTCCAAAGAGAAATGGACATTGATTTTTTAGAAGAGATTGGCCTCTTTATTGTAATATATTTGGATGATATAATTGTGTATTCAAAATATGACGAAGAACACTTGAGACATTTGAAACGAGTCTTTGAGAAATGCAAAAAATTTGGCATACCTTTAAATCCTAAGAAAACACTATTTGGCCTGGAAGAAGGCAAACTGTTAGGACATATCATATCAAAATATGGAGTTAGAATTGACCCTAAGAGAAATGAAGAAATCCTAAAGATCAGTCCCCCAATAAACATTAAAGAACTTCAATCCTTCATAGGTAAAATAAATCTTATGAGAAGATTTATTCCTAATCTTGTTGAACTTCTTAGAAGCATAACGAATATGCTCAAGAAATATTCTGAAATCAAATGGAGCATAGAGGCGAGGCAATATTTTGACATGGTAAAACAATAATTAACTAAAGCACAATTTTTAATCAGTCCAAATTTTACTAAAGAATTTATAATCTTTTCTTTTACTTATGAACACACTGTTGCAGCTGTATTACTGCAGAAAAATAGCAAAGGATTTGAGCAGCGAATAGCATTCTTCAGAAAATATTTAAGAGATGCTTCTGTCAAGTACAACATTATGGAAACATAGGCCTTTGCACTATTCAAAGAAATTAAAGACTTTAGAGTTTATATTTTTCATTCACACCTAATCTCTTATGTACCTAACTCTGTGGTAAAGGATATTTTAACGCAATATGGACTAGATGGTAAAAAAGGAAAATGGATTGCAGTTTTTTTGTAGTATGATCTGGAAATAAAACCTACCAAACTACTTAAAGGGAAAGGACTTGCACAGCCTATTGCTGAGTCCAATTTTCAAGCCCTGGACATAAATTTGGTGGCAACTTTGGATGATCAAGAGGAGCAGGTGACTCCACAAATCAATGAAGAATTTTTAAATTCTCTTACGAAAACTAAAGCTAGATTTTTGAAATTAAAGGCAGTAAAATTTTGCATCAATTATAATATCCTTTATTTTAAAGATTATGGTGGCCTATTACTCAAATTTTTGTTGAATAATGATGCAGACAATATTATGCATGATTTCATGAAGGAGACTATGGTGGCCACCTGTATTGGAAGACTACTACTAATAAAATTCTCAGAGCTGGTTTTTACTGGCCCACCCTTTTCTTTGATATCCATAAGAAATTCATAACCTACCACAAGTGTCAAAGGTAAAAATAAACTTCTACCCTTTCCACTAAAACCTATTTCTGTTGAAATCCCATTCCAACAACAGGGTTTGAATTTCATAGGTGAGATCCATCCTCCTTCCTCTACCCAACACAAGTGGATTTTAACAACCACAGATTACTTCACTAAGTGGATAGAGGCCATCCCTTCTAGAAAATCCACTAATGTTGTTATTACCAATTTCCTTGAGACCAATATCATGTCCATATTTGGCTTCCCAAGGAAAATCATCACTGACAATGCAACAGCTTTTAAATCCAAAAAGATGATTGAATTTGGTGATAAATATCATATTTCTTTAGGAAATTCAAAAACCTATTACCTAAGAGGTAATGGACTAGCTGAATCATCCAATAAGAGTCAAGTAAACATCATCAAGAAGTTATTAGAACAGAATAAAAAGTCTTGGCATAATAAGTTAGTCAGTGCACTTTAGGCTAATAGGCTTACTACCAAGAAGTCCATTGGTATGTCACCATACCAACTTGTCTATGGAATGGATGTTGTTTTTCCATATTCTCTAGCACTACTAGTGATGAAGATAATGCAAGAGTTATAAGTGGAATCAAATTATTCACTAAGAAGGATCCATATAACCATTCATTTGCAACAAACAAGAGAAGAGGTGTATAATAGAACACAACTCAACCAGGAAAATATCAAGAAAATATTTGACAAAAGGACCAAGGCAGATGATTTTTCTATTGGTGACAAAGTTTTAAAATGGGATGCAAGGAGAGAAGACAAAGCGAAGCATAACAAGTTTGATAATTTATGGATGGGGACATGTATTATAAATGCTTTTAGAGGTGACCACACATTTTTTTCTCATAGATGTGGATGGAACAGAGTTACCTGGTGGTCCTGTAAATGGCAGGATGTTGAAGCATTATTTGTCCTAGTCTAAAGTTATTTTACATGATTGTAAATATCATAGTCAACATAGAATGGATTGGATTTTTTATTGATTAAGGTTGAAGCCCACAGAGAAGGCCCTAAGCCATGGTCAACAGACCATCATAATATTTGAAGCAGAAAAGGAATCAGATTACAAATTTCTCAGATGTGCAGATGGACAAGGCTACTGATAACAGGTTCTTGACACTTCAATGCATCGAAGTGTCATCTCCAATTGGAGCCACTATTAGGGTCCTATATTTCATAGGATCTCAAGGTGACTGAGTTTATTCTATCTGTCAAATTTATTTTGTAAAATGATTTCCAATATACAAATAATTTTCAAAATAAATAAATAAAAGGAGATAACATAAAAAATCAAAAGAGGGTATATGTTAAAATTAAAAAATATAGAATGTGAACCCCATCAAAAAGAAGAAAAACAATAAATTATGAAAGTGTTGTACGCCCAAATGCCACTACTCTTAATTTAGCTTATTTGTGAAAATAAATTGTGTACAACTTGTTTAAAATGCCACAATAGTTCAATAAAATTCAATCATATAGTTTAAGCATGATTGAATTAGGTTTAAATTGCTTGTTAATACGTAGTGAAAAATAATTTGTCAAACTGTTTAATCTTGACAGATTAATTAGTTAGGTAGAAAATAAAAATTGGTTCAATAGTTAAATCTGAACCAAGGGAGGTGTTGTAACATCATTTTTTTTTTTTAAGTTAGCATAAACAGTTAAATAATTTTCAAAATGATAAGGTAGGATATGGATGAAAAATAATGAAAAATTAAAAAATGTTAGGAAAATTATTATTTTTGTAGGCATCCATGTCAATAAAATGTTAGACTTGTTAGATGCTCTAAATAAAGAAGGAAAAATAAAATGTTAGGGAAGAAAGAAAGAAAAATAAACCTTCATTATGTTTTAAAATATTTGATTGGTTGTTAGTCTAAATGCGCCTATGGAAAAAGTTATTTGTATGGTTTAAATCATAATTATAAATTCATATCCTAAAGTTTTAAACCATAGAAATATATCCCCACCATACTTTCAGTCCATTCATTTCCTTTTATTTACATTTCATTCCCCTATCATATATTTCCATATATTTCCATACATTTCATTACAATTCCCTTCATATCTCCCAACGCATTATTTAATAAACCCCCGACCCCACCACTTCCACATCATCACATTACAATCTCGCACATTCAAATTATTTTCGCATCAGCCAAATCCCAAAATCCTTTCATTTTTGTCTCCTACAAACCTTCCAAAATGCGATATGCGATGAAGTGGGATCCATTCACACAACACACTTCCTTTTCATTTCATTTCCCTTAAAAATCATTAAACCTTACCCTTTCTCTGCTTTTCCTCTTTATCTTTCTACTTTACCTTTTTCACCATTATATCATTGCTTTCACTTACCTCTGCCTTCCCGATTCCTCGATTTTGATTAAAGTGGGGCCATTTCTCCCTAACATATCACCCTTTCCCCCCACCATCCATTTCACATCGCAAAATATAAACTTCGTAGATCGGCAATTATAACTTTTCGCACTTCACCACAAAACCTTAAAACTTGCGATGTATAATATCGATCACATCGAAAGATTGCACATTTTATAACTTACCGTTTAAAGTGCCCACAAGGTATTTTGTTTAATTTGTGATGCGGTTGGCCCCACCATAGCACCTCCGCCCCCCACTTCAGGTTGCCTGAAATACATAGATATATCACATACACTATGAAACCTAATAAACCTTACCTTATCGCAGAAACCTTTCACCACTTTATAACTCCACCGATGTAGTGGGCTCCATCTACATCCTGCCACATCATCCTCAGTCAGCGCAAATCGCACTTCATAGGTTTTAGCGCTTACCGAAATTTACCTAAACTCTAAACTCTGTGATGTGTGGTAAAATATAAATATTGCAATGTGCGATGTGGGTGGGTCCCAATCGCATATCGCATTTCACATGTTTTAGCATTTAACCTCCGTGCTCAAATAAAAACCTTAAGAGTTGTGATTTGCGATAGGCATTGGCCCCACCTTACCTGCCACGTCACCTCCTTCTTCCCGCACTTCGCACTTCGCATCTTTTAGATTTTACCTCTTCTGCTTATAGAAAAACCTTCCCACTTGCAATTGCAATGCAGGTCCAGTCCCACCTTACCTTCCACATTACCTCCCTCTTCACATCACATCACCGATTCCATTTCTCATATCATAAATTGTAAAACATGTGATGTGCGATATTTCTATGGATGCGATAAAGTTCAGAACTAAAGCCTATAGGATTTCAAACTCAGGTATATGATTTTTTTATGCTGTTTTTCTTGGAAAAAAGGTTAGACACAGTAGAAAGGACTTGGGTAGCAATAATACAGAAAGGGTCAAGTCGGGAAAAGGCTTTTGTGCAAAGATGATCATGTTGTAACTGCAAGACATGGAAAGGGAATTCATACAATAGGATTTCACCAACATAGCACTCAGTCTGCCATCACAGCAATAAAATTTGGTCTAAAACCTAACTATTCCCACTACATCAGCACCTGCAGTTGTACAGCACATTCCACCGAAGCTATAATTTTGTAATAGTTAGAGTTTTAAGTTCAAGTCTAAAAATACCATGTCTGTTAGAGACTGTATTATAGGAATTATTTTTGTAAACCTTTTTATAAATACTTCAGCTTTGGAACTATCGAATGTCAATTGATTAAGATCAGAACTATTCTTGTCTTTTGGAGTACTGTAAGATTTTTCAAAGCATTGGAGCATCAATAATAATCAGACCATTCACAGGATTCTTGTGGCTTAAATATTGGTGATGTTTTTCTTTTGTTATTATGTTTCATTGTCATATTTCATTGTAATAATCTGAATTTAAATTGTAAAGCAGAAAGCGTGATGAATAGGATTTACTTTTGAGTACCTTATTCTAGCTGCGTTTACAATCATATTGTTTTCCACTGGAAGCCAAACTAAAGAATTCTTAATTTCTCTTTAGTTCTGCTGATTTTTTCATATTTATGTCACAATCCATTTATAAATTCAAAAGATCCAATAAATACTCCTAGCTTTCCCTTTGTTTACTCTGTGAAAAATTGATGAAACTATCTAGTGATATTTTGACTCCATTTCCCAATAGACATTAATAAATTGAATAAAATCAATTTTCCAAAATAAAAAACAAAACTCAAAACCCAAGTACAATCATAACTAGCCTAAAAACTTATCCAAACAAAGTTAAATCTTAAAGAGAGAGCCCTCTTTGAAACTGGCATGGCTAGATCCCAGTTTCCAAAGTTGGTTTGATGTTTGCCTATGTGATTAGTTCTCACAATATCTAGCAAATTACAGAACACTAACAGGTTGTATGCCTCTGGGATGTCAGTGACAACTATTTCAATACATTGGTGCACCCTAGAATCTAAGGATAGTCTAATTATACATTATTAAACTCACCGATGGAAGGAACTTGGGATCTATCCATTTGAATGATCCTGGTGTCAGTATTTTCTGGTTGAATATTAAACTTCTTGCACACTCATAGGAGCATAACATTGGTCGATGCACCTAATTCAACAAGGCAGTTATACACATTAAAATTGAAAATTTTTAAAGACAAAAGAAATGGGGGGGGTTGAACCTCTTGAATTGACATTAACAACATTAACTACAGATTGGAGGTTGACCACAGCCCAAAGTTGCATAGAATATTCCATCTTTAAAGAGGAAGAAGTCTCATTGGCTGAGGACGTGGTGGTGAAGACTTTGATGATCAATTCTCATTGGCTAGCTATCCTAGCAAGCTCATAAAGTGAAATTTATACATGATTCTTCTTCATGTCTTCAGGAATATTATACCCTAAATCTAAGGAAGTGATTCCTTATGAGGGTGACTAGAGAAGGGAAGGAGATTGTGTAGATTTAAAATTATTCCATGGAGTGGAGAGGCTATATTTTCCAAGGGTCTAAGTATCCTTCAAGATCTGGATGGATGATGCCTTAGGGGTAGGGGAAAAAGGCTGGTTTGAGTTGTTAGGAGGGAGGATATTTCTTAACAATTTTTTTTTTTCTTCTAGCGTAGAATCGGGTATTGGCCCTTTACTCCTAAGTTTGTAGCTCTTCGGTGGCTCTTATGGGGGAACATCACCCATGTTGGCTTCTAGGAAGGATTGAACCTCTTCCCCATGGATGACTTTGAAGGCTAAGACGGTCGAACATGTTGGGGGGGGGTCTTCCCTCGGTTGTCAACCTCTTCCTCAAAATATTCAAAAGTATGATATTCAAAGGATTTGAGTAACTACAGTCATTATTCTATGTATCCATTATAGAAAGTCTTTTCAGAATGGGAGGTTTGGTGAAAAGTGCATAAATTGTCTTTACCAATATCCTCAACGTTGAAGTTTTTGTTTGGGCTCTAGGAGGGTCATGCGTGGACATTGTTGTTCTTTCTGAGAAAATGCTTGGGTGACCTATTACTCGAGGAGGCATCACTCATTTTCCTTTTCAAATCCTAGACCTCATTCATCAATTGCTTCAAATATTTATCTATGCTTTCGAAATCGAAGGAGTTTGTACCCTTATCACCATAATTTTTCGCTGATGGTTGAGTTTTCTTATTCGTGGATTTGGATTCATCCCGAGTATCATGGTCATGAACGCCTATAGAGAGAATGTCCTTTTCAATGGTGAGATCTTCCATGAAGTTCTCAACTAGATTAGCCATCGCTTAGAATTTAACAAACACAATGATATCACGTGGAAGGGCCCTTGTGTAATAGTTTACATTGATGGAATCATCAAGGACCACATTCAGCGAGAAATTATTCAAAATAGTGGAAAATTTTGGGTTAAATTATTTTACCTTCTCCTTCTTATGCCATTGAATGTGCTCAATTCGGTAAGGATCATGTAAGGGTCTTATCCTCTAATAATTTCTCAATAAAGGTCCTCGAGAACTCCTCCCATGTATGTATGGAAGCAACTGGTATGGAGCAATATCAAGTAGTATTTTGTTCTCCAGGGTCTGGGGAAACAACCTACATGCTACGTCATCATATTGTACTCTCATCATTTTCAGGGCTAGGTAGAAGTTGTTAATGATTTGTTGTTAATGTTCCCCTTTTAGGTTCAAACTTCAGAAGTTGTTTCTCGGGGTGACGAGGCATGTCATGAATGGGACCTCGAATTCCTAAAGGGGACTAGGCAATCCAGGAAAATGGTTGCACCTGGTTAGCTCTAGGAAGGGGATGGAACATAATAGGTTCGACGTTACCTTCTGATTCACTCTTAGTTCCTGACCTAGACACTTCACCAATATGGTGCGGATGCCTATCATTACCCCAAGGGACGCTTAGATGTTATAGATCCTTGAAGTTCCTCATATTTCGAAAACTACCAAAGTTCCTCTCGAACTTGAATGACCTCTCATTCCAGGAAGGGTCCAGGTGGTAATGGTTATCTTTGTTTCAAACGTTCTCATCATTTCCTACTCCTTGAATAACCTCAAGTTTTCTCCCAGGTGGGAGATCGTTAACTCGAGCATTCTCCAGTAGAGGTTGATTTTTCCCTTGAACGTCCTCCTACTCGATTGGATTATTTACCCTAGTAACGATGCTCCTGGGGGGCTCTCTCTGGATTTCTCATGGAATTTATCTACCTTCAATAGAGAAAATTTCAATGGCATCTGCCTAGTAATCCAGCATCAGTCCAATCAGATGTGGTACCAAATTTACTAGGATGCCTAGGATGTTGTGGGTTGGAAGTGTGAGATTTAGGAAGTTAGCTTGTACCTATATTTCCTTACAAACCTCTAAATATTTGTATGGTGAGTGGAAACAAGGCCCTTAATTGGTCATGAGTGACTTCAAAGAAATGAGTGGCCCCTTCTATAGGAACATCCTCAAGATGGGGTGTTTGGGAGTCACCGTGATGGAGATATTTGAAAGGCAGACCCATGCATGGATGGAGGCGAGTCTGAGGAGAAGAAGGATGGGGTGTGTTACTAGCTTTTTGGGAAGTTTCTGGGTGAGAATGTGACATGTGTGTTGGTACGATTTCAAGGCATGAAACTTAAGAAGAGAATTGTTAGCATAAAATTTAATAAGATCACGAATGTAATAGTAATAAACTCAAAAATCAGGAAAGAGTTCACAATATCCAAGAAATTCATTCATAACAAGTGCACAATGAAAAATAATATAAATTCAATATAAAATACTGAAATAATTTTATCAACATAACTGAGGTTAGCATATCATATACCATCCATATGTTGCAGAAAACTCCTTAATATCATAGACACATGAGAATAAAGTGCTACAACTCGAAATAATATTTTGTTCCATTGAGAAGATGATAGCACCATCCCAAAAGAAGGCTTCCATCATATCCAATAATGGTAAGTAGTATATTCATCAAACTCAAGTTCTCAGAAACAATATATACAAATGATCCAAGACCAAGATGAAAAACATAACAAAGTGACTTGAGGGTACATTTATAGAATAAAGGGTGATTGTTGGTCTACCCATTACTCTTGAGCTCCCCTATGACCTTTCCTCTTCCTCATGAACCTCTAAACTCCTACTCTTAGCTAATCTATTCTATTATTCTATGAACCAAAACTGAATTAATTCTATGATAATAATTTAGAAAAATTTAGGGCTTGAATTTGTTTTTGTTCCTTAAGGTAAGCTTTCTAGAGCTTGTAATCAATCACTATTGGGGTCAGCTACGGTTTTTATTGTTTATGTAAATTATATGGGACTAGAGAACCTTGCTTGGTCTTAATATGGTTGGGCAAGGTTGCCAGCTTTGTGTAAATCTTGACTGGTTCCATCACATATCGTGTATTGTTCTCTGTTGTCACTTGCAAATCCTATGAGATGGAGGCTTTCTTGATTGGGTCAAGAACTGCTTTAATTTCTTTTAGTGCCTCTTTTTGGCTTTTTATAGTTCCCATTGCTTCAATATAAGGGGCACCATGAACCTCCCCTACTGACTCCAACCTGCTGAGAAGATTATTGTATGCAACCAGAACTCTATCTATGTCTCTCGGTAACTTATACCATGTGTTGAAACAAGGTCCCCTAGCTGCGTTTTTATATGTTCCAATGTTGTGTTTTTGATATATTTTTGTAGTAATTGGTCTTGCATAGGGCTTTTGGGTGGGTCAAATCCCCTAATGTATTGTAATGGGTCAAAGGGTAGACTTAGAGTCCGCAAACCATGGTTTTTGGACCATAGGATAACACAGGCTATGATGATATAAATATATGGATAGTTTGAGTCTAAGGGTAAGTAAGTAAATAAGATTGATGCTATGAAAAAAATGTTGAGATCTGTTTTGGGTGGTTTTGAGTAAGGACTCCTGATGGCTGTGTGCACGGAGATCCTCATTCCTGCTGCGTGTGGACCCTGCTGGTTGTGTGCACGGGCTGTGACTTTGGTTTGTAACTTGGTTTTGGATGTTAATTAATGGGGAATCCATTGAAATATCTTTATGCTATCTGAGCTAGTTGTGTTTATTACTGGAGTACCTCTGTTTTATTTGAATAAGCTGTGATTATATCTATGATATGTTAATTAGCTGCGATTGTGATGTTCTGAGGTGATAATTGCTGATGTGCACGTGGATGCGAATGTGTTGATCAGATCTGTTTAATAATAGTAGCTTTGTTTATGTTTACATGATGATTATACTATTAAGGGCTCAATAATAGGCTTCTTCTATGCGAACCTGATAGAACTCGACGAGATATACTTTAATTACCTACTCTCTCCTAGGGTGCGGAAACCTGGTTCCAGCACCCACCCATACTACTTCGGGTGAGACCTTGGCCTGCAAAAGTAGGTCATTGTCAAAAGGGCTAGTAGTATAGGATTTTTTTGGCAAACCTTAACTTCAAACCTGGGTCAGGACCCCTCAAGCCAACACTGTGACTGGATCTTGATGTGAAACTGTGCTTTATCATTCCAAGTAGTGATCCAATCTTTCCTTGGAAGAGTTGGTGGTGGTTCCAGATACTTTTTGGTACATTTGTGAATTATATCCAGAGTTGTGGCAACCTCTTTGAGTCTCAAATATTTTCCTCTTGTGTTAGATTGCATAGCCAAGATGGGAGCTATTATTTTATGTAACTTCATCATGTCTTCATAGACCAAAGCCATGCCCCCATCCAAGATCTATACTTCTACTTTGATCGAGGAATGTAATTCCCTCATGTTTGAATGGACTAGGCGAAGGGTTGTGTTTTCTTCCTCCAGATTCCTTTACTCCTCCTTAACCTGGGTAGCTCTTTGCTCAAATGCATTTCTGTAGCTCTGTGATCTTCTTACTCATCCTTCCAACATTAATTTCAGTATTATTCATGAAATAAATCCCTACTGAAGAAATCATCTCATGGTTCACTGTAGTATCCAAGATACTTTCCTTTTTCGTAGAAATGAAGAAAGGCTCATTTGGGTTCCTGGGATAATAATTTCTTCTCTCTTGCATAACTTTGTGACTAAATTGTTCAAAGGTGAGCCTGTCCAAGTCCAGTACTTCTTCCTCCTCCTCATCTAGAATTCCCAACTCGTTGAGGGGAAGGTTCCCTCCTATGATGGGGGTGTGTGGAGGAATATCCAAAAGAGATAGATCCACCTATTCATCAAGATGTTGCTACTTTGTCAATGCCTCTTGAGCTTCTTTGTTGGCTTCCTCTTCTTGCCTTCTATCTCCTTCATCATTCCTCCTTTTCTCTGCTTCTAGCTTTTCCTTTTCTTTTTGTTCTTCTTCATGCTTCTTTCTGATTTGTTCTTGTTTCCTTTTCTCCTCTTATTTTTCTTTCTTCTTCTTCCCTTATTCTTGTTTCTCTCTTTTTTCCTCCTCCATTTTCTTCCTCTGATATTATTCATTTTTATTCTTCTTCTTTCTTCTTCATTGTGCTTGCATTATTCATCTTCTTATTATTTCCTCTGTTCCTCGTCTTCTTCCTGCTGCTTCTTACTTTATATATATTCCTTGTCTTTTTGTTGAGGGTATCTTTATCCTTGCAACTTCTTGAGCTCTTATTCTTTCTTCCTTTTGAGCTCCTTCTTTTTTCTTGCCAGGGATGCATTTCTCTGCTCTAAGGTATCATCGTCTTCTTCCCCTCCTTGGCTACTAGGGGGTCCCTATTCTTCTTTACCCTTTTTCTTATTTTTTTATCTTCGATGTTTCTGTTAGTTTATTCCTCTTCTTCGACCTTTCCAATAATCTCATGTTCTCTTGATAATGTTCCCCATGACCCCCCTCACCTTCTACTTCCTCATTTGGTTCAACCTTTATTTCTACATTATATAAGTTCCTGACTTCGTCTTCGTTAACCTGTATGGTGTGATGGTATGACCAATTGAAATTGTCCCTCTTATAGTGAGTCGCCACTATCCTGCCTGAGTTATAGGTTCGGTGGTATAATGGTACGGACTTGAATCCCTTTATTTCTTCAGTTTCCACTTCTACTTCCTTAAATTTTTCCATTGTGTATGCCCCAATAGTAAAGGAGAAGGTTGGCCAAGGTTTCTTCTTACCTTTTCTCAATTTCTTTGATAAACATGTTATCATATGGGAGCATACCTCCTACAGTAGGAATATGTCTGTGACGAATCTAGGAAGTGCATGAGGAGGTTTATAGGAGACAAATACTCTAATGAATTTAGATTCTCGTATCGGAAACCAATGTGCCACCTTGGTGATATTTTGCATAGCTAGTTTTGACATACAAATGGGATCTTCTCCAAACAACAGTCGATAAATCGGGGTAATGAATGCATCAGATATGTAGTCATGTTCCTTCTTATATTGGGAGTCCCAAAATACCTTCAAGAGCTTTTGTATAGGTTGCACCATCTCCACAGGCTAAATTATTGGCTAGGGGCCTTTCAGAGTCAAAAGGGCTCAGGGAAAGAGAAAAATATATCAAGAGGATGAGTAAATGACTTATTTGTTGGGCCATAAGGGGTGTAGAAGTCAAAATCCAAGGAAAGAGGGTTTTAGGAATAAAAATGGAGTTCAGGAGGTTGGACATGTAAATAAAAACCCTCCTTTGAGGGAAGACAAAGGGCTAGGAGTAGGTAGAAGCCAAATGGAAAAATAAAATCATGTCAAGAGGCGAAGAGCCACCTACCTGGAGGAAGTCGCACTCCTATTAGGCTGCCCAAACCCTCAAACATTCCATTGAACTAAAAAAACGCGACTAGTACGAGTGACTATATATAAAAGGGGTCGCACATGAGAGAAATTATTTAGGTCACATGGGTTGTAACCTCATGAATTCATTCCCTCATGACCTTTTCGACCTTTGTGACCTGACAACCATTTTGAGGTCATGAAGGTCACATAACTTTGGACATCGATATGATGCGACCTATGTGACTTAAGCAACTTAGAAACTTGTGAGAGGTCGCTAGGTCGCAAGGTTGTGATAAGGTTGAGAGGTCACAAATTTCAACCTTGTGACCTAATGACTTGACTTAGGAAAAATTTGGATTTTGCAAGGTCACGAGATTTTATGCTTTCAGATAGAGACTAGATTTGACTTGGACTTAGGAAAAAGGTATTCGAACTTCCAAGAGTTTGACTTGGGAAATCACTAAAGGAAAAAAAAATTACTAGTATGATCTCGAAGTTGTGCTTTGGGGATGAAGGGGCTTCAAAATTTAGAAGGGATGGAAATTTTGGATGGTTTTTAAAGTGGCTACAACACCTCCAAATAAATATACTCCCTATATGCTACGGAGAGGCCAAGGCTATCATATACTCCCAAGCTCTTGATTCTAATCCTAAGCCCGGCCAAAATCTTGGCTCCCCAAAAGCCATTTACATGAGTTATGAGGATGTATTTATAACAAATTAGGTGACTCTTCACCTTCCCCTTGTGATTCTTAGACTTACCTCATGACTCTTCAACTTATTTACAATTGAGTCTTCAAATTCATTGCATCATGACTCTTCACATTCCACAATTGACACTTGGAATTTCACTTACAAATTATTTACAAAAGTATATTACAATATACTCATACTCATATAGGAAAAAATTGGGTAGAGACAACTAGACAACCTAATAGGAAAAAACATGCCATGCTTGAGTTTGGGGAAAATATATCTCAGAAACCTCCACTTGTTGTTTCTCGGTCATGTAACGGTTCCAATATATTTACTGCATAATGATTCCCTCAAATTGTGCGATGGTGTCAGGCTAGAAGTGGACTCTAGCCTCCATGGCATCTGGGTACACTGAATTGGAACCAATCTGTAATTCTATCTTTGGCATGAGAAACATTGTGTTGATTTGCATAGGGCCGCCAGTGTACTTCTGCATAGTTTTCCTATTCACTTCAATATCTTCCTTGGTGGAAGTATGTCTTCACTACTCCAAATATTCTCCTATCTCCTGTTGGGCTTGGTTCCTTCATTTGGCTTCAGTGAGTGTGCCAACTGATGGGATTTTGTGCGAATTCACCAAGAAAACAACGCCAGTATACAATCATGTATACGAGGCCTGAATGTTGACAATGAACGAGGGGAGCCTATTTTTATTTTAGATGAGGATCCCAACGTTTTCTTTCTCCAACTCTGCCTCTTGCTTTTTTTTCTTCCCCAATTCAAGTGGTGCCCCTTTGTATCGCATTGACCATTCATGCACAACAAAAAAGGCTGCTTGTATAGCCTTAAGGGTTTTGACATAATATTTACACTTCTTCTGCAAACCTTGTAAGTGGAAAACCACCTTATGCGCAATAACAAGTTCCTCCTAAATATTATGCATGGCCTCTCCCAGTGTCGATACTTCACCAAGTATCGCTGCTTTCAGTTCCTCTAGATGGACCTATGTGGAAGATGCATTCTGAGTTGTTTCTCATAGATGTTCAACCTCTTGCCTAACAACCTGCAATTTATTTCCCAATTGTTTGTTCTCGACCATTAGATACCTAGTGTTTGACTTTGTTACACCTGCGAAGGCCAATTTGGTTGCGACAATGGCATTGGGATTCCTCCCGGTGTCCACTACATTCACATTTTCTCTAATAAATGCAGGAGATGGGAGGTCATCCGGAAAATGTTTCTTCTAAGCTTATAAAAATATTTTATTGAAGCTCATCATAACTCTAATTGTACATGTCCATGACCAAACCTTCATTGAGAAGAACAATTTCCTCTGCCTCGCTTGGAGCTTACTTTGTAGGAGGAGGGGGAGACAGAATGGTGACCTGTTGTGTGGTTGACATTAGGTTGAAATCTTGGTTCTGTGGCTCTGGATCTACCTCCATGTCTTGAATCACAATTAAATACTCGATCTCTTAAGTGAGCCCCTTGTCCTACAGTTGTTCGCTCTACTCTTCTAATGGTCGATCCTGGTCTTGCTCCTCGGAATGTTTCCGCGTGGCTTCTTATTCTTCTAGTATTCACCTCTCTTGTTCTTACTGATTATACCTTTATTATTATTCATGCTTCTTCTTTTCTTCCTCCAATATCCTATTCTCTGGTTCTTCCCTCTTCTTCTATTATGCTTCATGCATCCTTTATTTCCTTCTCTTCTATGTTGCTATGGCCACTTTCATAATAGTTAGGTGTTCTTTCATATTGCGGCTTTTCTCTCCTCATTGGCTATATGAAACCTTCGTCTTACCCTTTTCACGCACTGGGTTGTGCTCTTCTGTAGCTCCCTATTTCTATGGAATCACTTGTGACTTTCCTGCAAAACTGACCGGCTTGTGGGACTTGGAGGCATTATAAAAATTCTTCCATGGTTCCTCCTCTGGCCAATAGAATGTCCCGCTTAGCCGCTCAAAATGAATTCTTGCGTAGTGGTATCTACAAACATTCCAAGGATCGTATGGATTAAATTCTAGAGTACCGAATGCCAACTTTTCTATCACATTTCCTTCAATATCCACAACTTTCAGGTTCTTGGTCCCATATAATCTGATTTTCATAGGAAAAGTTGGCGAAGGTGTTTTCTTATTCCTGTGCAAAGTTGTTGAAAACCTTGTGGAGAGATGATATGCAACCTCTTGCATGAATAAATTATCAGTGGCATACCCTTGTAAAATATGTGGCTACTTTTATCCATTGAACACTCTAAGGAAGGTGCCATCCAGTGAATCAAACCAATATACTATCTTTGACACTGCTTCCATTTCCCCACATGACATGCAAGGTGGATCTTCCTCAAAGATCAACTTCTATAATAGAATGAGGAAGGGGTTAGACAACTCTTCCATTACTCCTCTATGGTTGCACTTTGAGAGCAGTTTATAGTAGATTTTCACGACAAGCTCTCGTTGTTTCCAAGTCCAATTCATGCCAGGGAATGGATTGTGAGTGCAGATTTCATCTAGTAGATATGCATACATGTAAAATCTAGATTTCTCACCCTCGGGACAATTCAGGGCATTGGATACATGGATACTTAGTTTTCGAGCCAACAATTTTGACCAGTTGAAAGGTTTCCCTTCTTTCAAATCCAGGCATAGTAAGAATTCCCACCATTCAAGAAAGGTCTCAGTGCTCTACAGACTATAGATTCTGCTAAATAGAATAATCAAGAGCTAATAGGCCCTTCTGAGATATTTTGTCTTGTAGGTTTTGGTGGGTGTTTGAATAAAATTTGATGGCTCTTTCACCCAGTTTTTAGCAATGTCCTTTGAGCTCAAGTAGTTGGTGGTAGCATAAAAATAAGAATCCATGCATGATTCTGGCTTTGAAAAATGATACATGAGATGGTAATATGTTGTCAGAAAAGAAGCAAGCCTTTGTCTATTGGCATTGTTCAAAGTCATAGTCTTGACATATATGCAAAACCATCCAGCTGAAAACGTCTGTACATGGGAAATTCAGATATCTGCATGCGACCTTATGTAGTCCTGACCGTTGAACATTGATATATATATGTCGATCCTCTATATATTTCTTGAAGCTTCTTTCTGAGAATGCGTCATTCACTTTCTTCCATGTGATATATGATTCCTTTTCTACGAACAGTTGAGTTTCTGAATACACTAGCAAGCTTACTGGTGTACTCTCAAATTCCTCCTCAGTATTTCTCACTATCGTATCCTTTGAAGAAGCTCTCTTGGGTGACATGATATTAGTGATTGATGGAGAGAAGTTCTCTAACCGTGATACATGTAGGAGGAAAAGGCACTCATGGAAATAATAAATTAGCTTTAGAAAATCAACTTACAAGGCAATACCAAATTAGTAACTAATGAACTGATGAGGATAATTACACAATTATTGAGGTCAAGGGAGAGGGAATAGTTGCAGAAATTGTTCATTGCGCAGTCTTAGTAGCCAATGATGCAGCCTAAGGCTTGAGACTGCACAATGCTTAATTCAGCCTAGGCAGACTAAGGGAGAGACTGTGTATTACATAGTATCAGTGGCCAAGGGATCCGGCATGAGCCCTAGAACTACGCAATGCACAACTGGGTCAACTTGTACTGCTCATTTCACAATCTCAGAGGCCAGGCTGGGAGTCTGAGCCTTGGACTTGTGAAATGCCCAAATAGGCAAGGCAAGTGTTGGCCAAGTGAAGTGCAGATCTGCTCGACAAGAGTGTGGGAAACTCATAGATCTGAGTGATGATGCAAGTTAAATTGCATATCTAACTAAAGATATATGGACCAGTACAAATCAAGTTCATAAAATCAACATGCGGAAGGAAAAGAAAACGTGCATGGATAGTCACTAAAATGGCGATCACTAGTGTGCAAAAACAAGAAAACTAATGCAACACTTTTAAAAGGTGAAAAACGAATTGAACCAACACTTTTACAAGCTAATACAAGTTAAAATTCCAGAAATAATGAAGGAAAAAAATAAAAACAACACTCACATAAGAGAAATGACAAAAAGTGATAGAAAAAGCGGCAAAAGATGAAAAAAAGAAAAACTCACTTGGAAAAGTGCCACAAACTCCACCGAAGTGTCCTTGATATCCTTGGGAATGCTAGAACTCCAACATAGAATGTAAAAATGAGATCTATATGCATATATTAAATTATATTTAGGTTGATTAGGGTTTATGATGTGCATGACTAAAATCAAGGAAAAAGAGACACTTGGCGGAAATTTCCAAAATACTACTTGCATACCTTGGAAAACTATTAGTCCTATTTTCTAGGATACTTTTCACTGCTGAAACTTTTACTACCAAAATTCCACATCATGTAAAACAAAAGATGTATCTAGGGAAAGCAGTTTCTCAAAACCGCTATATCTCTATATTTCATATGGTCACGATCATGAAACAATACAATGCTCTTTCTCCACTAAGAAACTTCATGCACTCTGCTCATTGTCTCACTCTGATCTAGCTTGGATCTGGCTAGCAACCAAAGAAATTTAGGTCCAATATTTAACCTGTTGCTTGCCTCTACCTAGAATTCCTTCCTTGCACATTCTCGGGCTAATTGAGCCCCTATTAATTAGGAAAATACCAATTAATTATTGTGAAATCCTTCAATACCTTCCCGATGAGCTCATGCATGACTAGTACAATTTTCTAATAGTACAACTAATAAATCTCTTCCCTTCAACCTCAGTCTCAATTGGGCCTTCCTTGGAACTGACATGAAACAAATATTTATAGAAAATTATCAGTTAATTGATTGATCACTACTTTTGAATTAAATCAGATTTAGTTCACTTGACCTCTCACTAGCTCATCACTCATTTAGAACTAGTTAAACTGAGTTTAACTCAATTTCTTGAGTTAACTAATTACAACTCACAAATAACTGTAACTAAACCCCATAAAAATTGGAAAATCCTCTACATGCCTCATCTTTAACCTACAACTGGAATTTCCTAAGCTAACTAATTATTCTTGACTCAATTAACTAACACAAGTTTTCATGAGATCAAATCACAATTTCTCTTCCAATTTAATTAAGGGAAAATTAAATCAGAAGCCTCATATGGTTCCATTTCTGGGTGCCTTTTTTTTTATTCCATTTATGGTTGCCATTTTCAATGTTTCTTATTGAAAAATTTCAACACTCCCTCTAAACAAGAAAGGAATTCCATCTATCCCAATCTAGTACCTTTGAAATGTTCTGCATGCAACACTTCTCTAGTGTTGTTTGCTCCTGCATCTCCTAAAATTGAATAGCCTAAAAAAAAAATTGAATCGGTATGATGCATCTATCATCAGAGTCTCTGATCGATTCTAGCTACTGCACTGTCTACTAGAAACTTTGTGCTATTGTTGACTCTGAATCTATGCCCTCTACATTTTTTCCTACTCTGATCTGCGCTCTAGTATTTGACATTTGTCACTCTAATTTTTGTCTTCATGAAAATGGATTGCATCAATATTACTAATCCTTCATGTTAATGTGTATTTTGGGCTCCTCTTAGCTAGGTTTGATCTATGAGACAAGCCATCTCAACGGATCCTTCCCAAATTTCTCCTCTTGGGATTATGTCTGCACATCGCCCCACCTCTCACCTGGAGATATGGATGCATGTGCTCCCTCTTCCCATCTGGATCGAAATTTCCCCCTCCTAAAGGTCTCTTCTTGATTGGATGCCTCCACTCAATCTCCTCTCTCCTTCTCCAATTGTGGTTTCTCCACAATTTTCTGAGACTGCTTCTGAGGCTACATGTTTAGAGGTAATTTATGCTCCCTCTAAACCACCAAGTCACTAACCTCTGCTTTGATCCTTAAATATTTACATGCATCTTTGGCCTCACGATAATATAGGTGCTTAACTCTTGCACCAATATGTTTCACCCATATTATGGTGATATGTCTAAGAAACACCTTTCCTTTTCTAAATATGACATCATAACCACGGTCTTCCAATACTGCTATGGAGACAAGATTATTATTTAGTCCTAGAACATAGAAAACATTTTTCGGTCTGAGAGGGGATCCAAACTCCCTTTGAAAGGTAATTTTACCTATGTCGGTAGCATTATACCTCCCGTCATATCCAAACTCTATGTTCTACTGCAAATCCTTCTCCTCCAAATCACTGAAGAGATCTCTATTCCTTGTCATATGGAACGAGGCACTAATCTATAGATACCAAATGCATCCCATTACAGTGTTGGTCATGCATGCAATGAGAGTAAAATCAAGCTCAAAGTGTGAATCTAGTGCTTCACCCGCTGCAACTGCAGGCTCCTTCTTGCTTTCCTTCTTCTATGGAAAATTTTAGGCATATGGCCCATGCTCATGACAATGAAAACACTTGATCTTGGACAAGTCTCTCTTTCCCTCTTCTCCTTTGGACTGCTTTCCCTTGGCTTTCTTGCCTTTTCTAACCAATGAAAAATATTCTTCTTTATCTTTTTCGAAGGTTCCGTCTCTGGTGCTTTGCCTTATCTCTTCTATTACCAAGTCAGACCACAAATGCTCCCAGTCTAGTAGCTTCTCCCTCCCATTCACAAATTCCTGGTAATTATTCCAGCTCTTGGGAGGCCTAGAAAATCTAGGCTCACCAAATAATCCTGGGTTATTGTCACACCAAGACTTCCAAGCTCATCTCGACATTGAGTGAACTTCATCAAGTATTTTGGTAACGTCTCACCCTCCTCCATCTTGATCTTTCTGAGCTTGTCTTCCAACGCAAAATTCCTATGGTCGTTGCTATTTTGAAACATATATGTTAAGGCCTTCTACATAGCATATGGATTTTCCTTCCCATGGAGACTCGAGACAATACGATCTTGAAATCCCTTTTAAAAAATCCTTCACGCCTTTGCTACCTTCTTCTTCCATGCATCAAAAAGTTAAGCATATGCTATTGCGAGTTAAGGAATATCACTATCTATGAATTCCTTCAATTATTTTTCCTCGAACACTACCTCCATCCTATCCTTCCATGCTATGCAATTCGAATTTGCCTCAAGGTAATATTCGAGTCTCAAGCCATTGAAAGACATCTTGATCTGTTGTTGGATCTTGAACAATAAATCTGCAAATTTGAACCTGTTAAAAAAAAAATCAAATTCTTCTCTTCTATTGTGATTCCTGGCGCTTTGATACCATGTAGAAATTATACCAATGGGATTAAATTAATCTTTTAATGTACTAAAACAAAATACTGAATCCTTCCTACAATTTACGAAAACCAAATATGACCGTACAATCACATAACAAGTAAGAGAAAGAAATTATCAATCGAACAAAAAAATATGTGTCCGGGGAAAGAAATTTTTGAAAACCCCTCTATCTCTTTATTTCATATGGTCAATATCATGAAACAATACAATGCTCTTTCTCCACTGAGAAACTTCCTGCACTCACCTGATTGTCTCACTTTGATCTAGCTTGCAATCAAAGCAAGTTTGGTCCAATATTTAACATGTTTCTTGCCTTTGCCTGGTCTGCCTTCCTTACGCATTATTGGTCTAATTGAGCCCCTATTAATTAGGAAAATACTAGTTAATTATTTTGTAATCCTTCAAGGCCTTCCCGATGACCTCATGCATGACCTGTACAATTTTGTAATAGTACAAATGATAAATCTCTTCCCTTTAACCTCAGACTCAATTGGGCCTTCCTTGGAACTGACATGCAACAACTATTTATAGAAAATGATGAGCTAATTGATTGATCACTACTTGTGATTAAATCGGATTTAATTCACTTGACCTCTCACTAGCTCATCACTCAGTTAGAACTAGTTAAATTGATTTCAAATCAATTTCTTGAGTTAACTAATTACAACTCACAAATAACTATAAGTGTACCCCCTTAAAGTAGGAAATTCCTCTACATGCCTCCTCTTTGACCTCTAAATATGATTTCCTAAGCTAGTCTTCCTGACATATTTAACTAATACAAGTTGTCATGAGATGAAATTACAATTTCTCTTCCAATTTAATTAAGGGAAAATTAAATCAAAAGGCTCATATGGTGCCATTTCTGGGTGTCATTTTCTGGTTTTTATTTCTAGTTGCCATATTCAATGTTTCTTGTTGCAAATTTTAGCACCCAAGTATTGGAAAACTCCTTGACTCAGTGTATTGGGCATTTTTTGATCCGATGAGATGCTTTGCACAAATTCTGAGCTCAAGGATGGGCTTTCATCCAGAACTAGGAAAATTCCAAGCTCAAGATTGGACAACCTTTCTGGATTGTGCAATTATGATCCTCATGCTAGCCTACCTTCCAATATTGTGCAGTTTCTAGAGGCAAACCCATCAATGTTGCAAGGTCAATTCAAGAGTTAGCTTCATCACAAGTAGAACATAAAAACATAAGTCTTGTTCAAAACATAAATACTTGATGATGGTAAAAGATAATATCATGTGGATAAAAGGGAAGGTTCCAAAATTAAAGCATGGAAAAATTTTGGAGGGTGGTTGTAGCAGCTACAACACTTGGTGACACACTGGTAGAACTCCCTCTATGTATGTGTCTTGTCTCATGAAAAACAGGTCTAACTCTTCCGAAAGTATTTTTCATTTCATTGATTATTGTAGCTTCTTTACTTATCTTGAGTTAAAGATATAGTCCCTACAAGTGAATGTTGAAATTGGAAACAAGAAATATTGAAAATGGCCTCAAAAGGGATTCTAATTTAATTTTCCCTTAATCAAATTAGAATGAAATTGTAATTCCACATCACATGACAGCTTGTACGAGCTAAATGAGTGAGGAAGACTTAGTTGGCTCAGTTAATTTGAGGCTAGGGTCAAACTATAGTCATGTAGGATGTCTCCTTCTATTTAGGATCCTTAGTTGAGTTTATTTTGAGTTGTAATTAGTTAACTCATTGTATTTGAGTTAAAATAAATTTAAATATTTCTAACTGATGGATGAGATAGTGATAGGTTTAGTGAATTAAATCTGATTTAATTCACATGTAGTGATCAATCATATAACTGATAATTTTCTATAAATAATTATTGCATGTCAGTTCTAAGGAAGGCCCAGTTGAGATTGGAGTTAAAGGGAAGTAGAATATTGGTTGTACCATTAGAAAATTGTACAGGTCATGCATGATATCATCAGGACACCTTGGATTTATTGTGCAATCAATTAGTGGTAATTTCCTATTTAATATGGGCTCAATTCCCTTAGGAATGTGTAAGCTAGGTTGGTTAGTCGGCACATTTTTGGTTAAGTATTAGACCAAACTTGTCAGGATCATAGTGAGACAGTCAGAGATAGTGAAATGGATTCTCAAGAAGGTAATTAGCATTGTATTGTTTCATATTCTTGACTTAATGAAATATACATATAGTGGGGTTTTAGCTAAGGCTTTCCTTAGATAAATCTTTGGGTTGTGTGCTTCAAATTATTTATCTTTATTTTTCATGTGATTTTGCAATCGTAATTGGTTCCCACAATTTCTAGAATAGATTCAAGTATTTTGTTTTAGAATTTTACAAGATTATTTGAATCTATGTGTATTTTTCTACATTGAAAGGATTGTCAGAGTCATATTTTTCATCTTTGGTGTTGCTCCGTTGTTAGCAGGCCTGGACAGTATTATGGTGGAGTCACTTCAGGGACACAAACATTGCTCGACTACCAAAGAGCCTAGACAGTACCCCGATGGAGTTGCTTGTTTCACCTCCCTGCAGAGGAAGCCTTTCTCTTCTTTCGCCCTTTATTTTTTTATTTTTTTATTTTGTTCATAGAATTGGCATATGCACTTATTAATTTAATGGGGTGGAAGACGGATCCTGACTTATTGAGAGAAAAAATAGGTTTTCCCTTCGGAAAAGGATATTTATATACTTTTGACATACTTGTTAAAGTTTCCTCCCCTCCTTACTCTACTCGACTTAGCGAACAAGGAATAACCAAAAATTTTAAAATATTGATTAAAGTAGGTAGTAATACTTATAGATTAAAGTTTTTTGATTCCACTGTGGTTTTCTCTGATAACGAATATATTTTCCATCAGATTATCATCAACTAAAATATGAAATATTCATGAAAAGTGAGGGAATAAATAAATAACCAAGTACTGATAGTATAAAAAATTCCTCGTGAACTTTACCATGCTTTCTTCGGAAACCAAACATGGTCCCATGCAGAAACTATCCTACAACTGGAATTTTGTTAGAAGAATGTATCAAAGGCGAGAAGGATTCTGTTAGAAGTATTTCAAGATCATATTGTCTCAAACCTCAATGGAAAGGAAAATCCATATGCTATGTGGAAGGACTTAACAGATCTATTTCATAATAGCAAAGACCACGGGAAGTTGGTGCTGAAGGAAAAGCTCAAAAATATCAAGATGGAGAGGGGTGAGATAATACCAAAATACTTGACAAAGTTCACGCAATGTCAAGATGAGCTTGGAAGTGTTGGTGTGATAGTTTCCCATGATGATTTGGTGAGCCTTTCACTTGTAGGCCTTCCCAAGAGTTCACGTAGCTACTAGGATTGGGTAAATGGGAGGGATAAATTACTAGAGTGGGAGCGCTTGTGGTCCGACTTGGTACAAGAAGAGATAAGGTGGAACACCAGAGATGAGACCTCTTCCAAAGAAAAATAAGAATATTTTGCATTAGTCGTAAAAGGAAATAAATCCAAGGGAAATAAGTTCCAAGGCGCAGAGGGAAAGAATAAATACTTTTCCAACATAAAGTGTTTTCACTGTCACGAGTAAGGGAACTATGCCACGAAATGTCCATAGAAGGAAATCAAGAAGGAGCCCAAATTAACAATAGTAGGTGAAGCTCTAGCTTCACATTTGAGCTTGATTTCACTCTCATTGCAAGCATGGCCAAAACTTTAATGGGATGCATGTGGTATCTCGACAGTGGTGCCTTGTTCCATATGATGGGGAATTGAGATGTCTTCAGTGACTTGGAGGATAAAGACCTAAAGCAAAACATAGAGTTTGGATATGACAGGAGGTGTAACACGATCGACATAGGTGTAGTTACCTTTCAGAGGGATTATGGCTCCCCTCTCATAGTTAATGATTTTTTGTTTGTTCCAGGACTAAAGAAGAATCGTGTTTCCGTAAAAATATTAGAAGACCATGGCTATGATGTGATATTTAGAAAAGGAAAGGTTTTCCTTAGACACATCGCCATGGGACAGGTGAAACAGATTGGTGTGCGAGTCAAGAACCTATATGCACTCGAGGTCGAAGATGCATCTAAAGCTTTGAGGAGCAGGGAAAAGGTTAGAGACTTGGTGGTTGAGAGGGAGCATGAATTACCTCTCAACATGCAGCCTCAGAAAGTTTTGGAGAAGCCACAATTAGAGAAGCATAGAGGATATCGAGTGGATGCATCCACTCAAGCAGAGAATTCTAGTAGGGGGGAATTTCAATCCAAGTGGGAAGAAGGAGAACATGCAGCCATACCTCCAAGTAAGAGGTGGGGCGGTGTGAAGCAATAGTCCCAAGGGTGTAGAAATTTAGGCAGGGACCATTGAGATATTTTCTCATGGATCATTACCTTTCTATGGGGCCACACAGTACAGAGTAGTAGGATGGATAAATGGTGGTTTATGCGCTTAGATGTCAGAGTGACAGATGCAAAGGCTAGTAGCATTCAGATACTGGAGTGCAGAGCAGAGTTGGAAGCAGTTTAGAGTCAATAACAATGTAGAGTTTTCAATAGATAGTACAGTATCTAGTAGCAGTTAGAGCCTCTGGTGACATATGCATCATATTGTTTCAGTTTGGATGATTTTCAGTTTCAGAAGTTGCACTAGCAACAACACTAGAGAAAATTTTTGCATGTAGAACATTCCAAAGGTACCAGATTGGGATAGAGTTGAATTCCTTTCTTGTTGAGAGGGAGTTTTGAAATTGGCAACAAGAAATATTGAAAATGGCATCAAAAGGGAGTCTAGTTTAATTTTCCCTTAATTAAATTAGAAGTAAATTGTAACTCCACATCACATGACATCTTGTACGAGTTAACTGATTTAGGAAGACTTATAAAACCTCAATTAATTTGAGTCGAGGGTCAAACTAGAGGCATGTAGGTTTTATCCTACATTATAGGAGCCTTGGTTGAGTTTATTTTGAGTTGTAATTGTTTAACTTAATTATTTGAGTTAAAATCAGTTTAACTAGTTCTAACTGATGGATGAGCTAGTGAGAGATCCACTGAATTAAATCTAATTTAATTCACATGTAGTGATCAATCAGATAATTGAAAATTCACTATGAATATTTTTTTCATGTTAGTTCTAAGAGTGACATAGCTGAGGTCAGAGTTAAAGGGAAGTAGACTATCAGTTGTATAATTAGAAAATTGTACAGGTCATGCATGAGGTCATCAAGATGCCTTGGAAGTATTGCACAATCAATTAGTGGTAATTTCATATTTAATAGGGGCTCAATTTCCCTAGGAATGTGTAAGACATGTTGGTCAATCAGGTGCAATTTTTGGTTAAGTATTGGACCAAACTTGCCAGGATTAGAGTGAGACAGTAAGGGATAGTGCAGAGGTTTCTCAGGAAGGGAAATAGAATTGTATCATTTCATATTATTGAATTAATGAAATATACATATAGTGAGTTTTTTAACTGAGGATTTACCCATATACATATTTTTGTTGTTTGATTGAAATTATTTCTCTTTCTTGTTCATGTGATTGTGTGATCATAATTCGTTTTTGCAATTTGTAGAATTGATTCAGTATTTTGTTTTAGCATATTAAAAGATAAGTTGAATCTATGTGGATTTTCTACTATTGTTTGTTCTCAACCATAAAATAGTCAGTGTTTGACTTTGCTTCGCTTGCAAAGGCCAAGTTGGTTGTGAAAATGGAACTGGGATTCTTTCCGGTCCCCGCCACAATCATCTTTTCTCTAATAAATGTAGGAGATGTGAGTTTGTTAAAAAAACATTTATTCCACGCTTGTAAAATATTTTTCTAAAGCTCCTCATAAGTCAAATTGTGTGTGCCCATGACGAACCTTCATCGAGAGGAAAAATTTCATTTTCCTCGCTTGGAGCTTGCTCTGCTAGAGGACGGGGAGATTGAATGGTAACCTGTTGTGTGCTTAGCATCAAGTCAACATATTGGTTCTATGGCTCTGGCTTTACCTCCATGTCTTCAATTGTAATTAAATTCTCTATCTCTTGAGCAAGCTCCTTATCCTACATTTGTTTTCTCTCTTCTTCTAATTGTTGGTTTTTCTCTTTCTCCTTGGCTTGTTTCCGTGTGGCTTCTTATTCTTTTACTCTTCGCCTCTCTTCTTCTTCCAACTTATTCTTTTATTCCTCCAATATCCTCTGCTCTTGTTCTTCCCTCTTCTTTTGGTCTACTTCCTTCATCCTCCATTTCCTCCTCTTCTCTACTGCCAAGTCCGCTTTCCTAATAACTGGGTTCACTTTCATCTTGCAGCTTCGCTGCCCTCCTGGGCTATATGCAAACTTCATGTTACCCTTTTCGTGCATTTAGTTGCACTCTTCTGTTGGTATTTCTTATGGAGTTCCCTCTTTCTTCAGATCCACCTATGAATTTCCTTTAAAAATGACCAGCTCACGGGACTTAGAGGCATTATAACAATTCTTCCATGGTTCCTCCTCCGACAAATATAATGTCTCGCTTACCCACTATAAATTAATTCTCCCATAGTGGTCTCTACAAACATTCTGAGGATCATACAGATTAAATTATAGAGTAATGAATGAAAAAATTTCAATCACCTCTCCTTCGGTATCTGTGACTTTCAGGCTCTTGATCTCGTACTATCTGATTTTCATAGGAAAAGTTGGGCAAGGTGCTTTCTTCTTCTTGTGTAAATTTGTTGAAAACCATATGGAGATATTATATGTAACCTCTTGTATGACTAACTTTTTGGTGGCATACCTTGGTAAAACATGTGGCGAATTTTGTCTGTCGAACACACTAAGGTGCCATCCAGTGAGGAAAACCAATTTTTTATCTCTGACACTACTTCTATTGACCCACGTGACATGTAAGGTGACTCTTCCTCAAATATCAACTTGTATAATAGAATGAGGAAGTGGTAAGTTATGTTTTCCATTATTCCTCTTTGGTTGCACTCCAAGAGTAGTTTGCAGTAGATGTGCACGACACGTTCTCGTGGTGTCCAATTCCAATTCATGCCATGGAATGAATTGTGAGTGCATATTTCATCCAGTAGATATGAAAATATGTAAAATATAGCTTGCTCACCCCTGGGAGGATTCAGGGCATTGTTTACATGGATACTTATTTATCGAACCAAAAATTCTGACCAGTTGAATGGTTTCCCTTTATTTACAACCTAGTTTAGTAAGAATTCCCACCCTTCAGGAAAGGTCTTAGTGCTCTGCAAACCATAGATTTTGCAACATAGAACAATAAATAGTTGATAGGCACTCCTAAGAGATTTTTTCTTGTAGATGTTGGTGGGTATCTGAAGAAAATTTGATACATATTTCACCGAGCTTTTAACAATGTCCTTTATGCTCAAGTAGTTGGTGGTAACATAAAAATAAGAAACCATTAGCGATTTTGGCTCCGGAAAATGATACATGAGATGGTAATCTGATGCCAAAAAATAAGCAAGCCTCTTTCTTTTGGAATTGTTCAAAGTCATAGTCTTGTCATCTATATGTGAAAATATCCAAATAACAACATCTGAAAATGGGAAATCTAGAAATCTACATGAAACCTTATGTAGTCGTGACCATTGGAACATTGATATATACATTTCGATCCTCTAGATTTTCCTTGAAGCTTCTTCTTGAGAATGCTTCATTCACTTTCTGCCATGTGATATTTGATTCATTTTCTATGAACAGTTTAGTATCTGAATACATTGGAATTTTTATTAGCATAATATCAATTTCCTCCCCAGTACTTCTCTCTATGGTATCATTTGAATCATCTCTCTTTGGTGCCATGATAATAGTGACTGGTGAATATAAGTTCTAAAAAATTGAGATAACTATAGGAGGAAAATGAAATGACGGAAAGAATAAATTAGCTTTAGAAAATCAACTTACAAAGCAAGATCACAGCAGAAACCAATGAATTGATGAGGAAAATTGCGCAATTATTGAGGTCAAGGAAGAGGGACTGACTGCAGGAACTACACATTACACAGTCCCAGTAGTTAGTGATGTAGCATGGGGCTTGGAACTACACATTGTGCAGTTCAGCCTAGGCAGACTGAGGGAGAGGTTGCACATTGTGTAATACCAATGGCCAAGGGATCATTATTGAGCTTTGGAACTGTGCAATGCACAGTTGGGCCAGCTTGTACTACACATTTCACAGTCTCAGACGCAGGGCTGGGAACCTAATCCTTGGAATTACGCAATTCCTAGCCAGGCAATGCAAGTGTTGGCCAAGTGAAGTGCAAATATTCCCAACAAGAGTGTGGGAAACTCATAGATATGAGTGATGATGCAAGTTAAAGTGCATATATATAACTAAGGATAGATGGATCAGTGCAAATCAAGTGCATAAAATCAAAATGCAGAAGGAAATACAAACATGCATGGAGAGTTTCCGAAATGGCGGACACACCGCAAAAAGATTTTCTAGGCTTCAACACACTTATAAAAGGCGAATGACGAATTGAAAAAAAAAATTCTACAAGCTAATACAAGTGAAAATTATTTCAATCATGAATATAAACAAGAAAAACATCACTCACAAAAGTGAAATGACAAAAAGCGACAAAAGACGACAAAAGAAAAACTCACATGGAAAAGCACCGCAAACTCCACCAAAGGCTCCTTAATCTCCTTGGGAATGCTAGAGCTCCAAAATCAAATGTAAAAATGATCTCTAGAGGATTATATTAAATATATTTATGTGTATTAGGTTTTATGACACTCATTCCTAAAATCAAGGGAAAATCAAAACTTGGCGGAAAGTTCCAAATAGTAGTTGCGCCACCTTCAGGAAACTAGTGATGACTCCCTATTTTCTAGGGATGCATTTTTATTTTAGATTTTTTTATTTTTTATTTTTTAGGAAACTTTCCATGCACACTGCCAAGAATTATTTTGCAATTCCGAAGGACTGGGAAACTCATTGACTCAGTGCATTCCTTGGTTTCTAAATTGGTGAGATGTTTTGCGCATATTCTAAGATTAACGCTGGATTTCTATCCAGAACTATACAATTTCCAAGCTCAAGGTTTTCCAGCCTGTCTGGATTGTGAAATTTTTATCCTCATGTTGGCATGCCTTCCAAGATTGCACCGTTTTTGGAGGCAATCTCGACAATGTTACAAGGTCAAGTCAAGAGTTATCTTGTGTTTGTAAGATATCAAGCTGAGATAAAATTCATCACAAGCATACCACAAAAAGATAAGTCTTGATAAAAACATGATAATTTAAAATAGTAAAAGATAAGCTCCCATGGACAGAAGGGAAGGCTCCAAAATAAAAACATGGGAAAAATTTTGGAGGGTTGTTGTAGCAGCTACAACAAAGGGTTATGATGTCATATGTAACAGAGGTAAGGCTTTTATTAAGCATATAGATTTTGGATCGGTGAAGCAGATAGGTGTGAGGATGACTCATCTCTACAAGTTGTAGGTTGAGACATGCACATCCTTGATCAGCAAGGAAGGAGAGATGCATATCAAATATGTAGGAGAAATTTGGAACATGCGCATGGGACACTTGCATCATGGGGTGCTACAGATCCTTCAGTAGATAGACATAGGGCTACCACAGTACAATCTTATCAGGAATGGTGTTTTCAAGGGGTGCACATTTGGCATGTATGCCACATCATCTTTCCAAGGTTGAGATAGTAGATTCAAAGGGATTTTGGAGTTGGTGCATTCAAATGTATGTGGGCCCTTCTCTTCTCCATCACTTATGAGATACGAGTATTATGTTTATTTCATAGATGATATTACCGAAAGACATTGATATTATTTATTAAAAAGAAGGAAGAGGTATTCTCCAAGTTCATGGAGCTTAAGGCCTTTGTAGAAAACCAGACCAAGAATAATATCAAAGAATTGAAGAGAAACAATATCAGGTAATATGTCTCCAATACCTTCAAGGATGAGTGTGCCATGAAGGGAATTAGGAGAGAATTGAAAACACCCCATAACCCTTAGCAGAATGAGGTGGTTGAGAGGAATAATTGTATCATAGTTGGAGTAGCCAAGGCCATGTTGCATGATTATGGATTACCTATGTTCTTATGGGTAGAGGCATGCAACACTATAGTATTTATGTTCAACAGGAGTCCAAACAAGGTGCTTGGACGAGTTATACCAGAGGAGTCTTTCACAGGAAAGAAGCCTAATGTTTCACACTTCTTCATATTTGGTACAAAATTTTACTGCCATGTTTCCAAAGATAGTAGGAAGAAGTTGGAGCCCACAACTTAAAATGGTTTTTTCATTGGTTACAGTGAGAGGTCTCACACATACAGGTTGTATATTCCACCACTTAAGAAGAAAATTATTAGGAAGTACGTGAGGTTTGAGGAGGATAATTCTTATAGGAAGTCCTTAGAGAAAGAGTATGTTGGAGTACCTGAGGAGGAACTACTTGCTCCCAAGGAAGAGCCTCAGCCAAGATCAAAATTTGAGTCTCAGCTAGGTGGCAAGAGGGCCGTACAACAAGATGACCAACAGCATGATGAGGATGAGAGACTAGGACTAGATTAGGTAACTACTCAGTTAGAGACTTCTAACATAGGGTGGAATATAGCCAAGTGGGATGACAAAGTTACTCAGGAGGCCTAGGAGCATGTTGAAGCTCTTAGCTCTATGTTCAGGCAGGGCAAGTAGCCCCAGAGGCACACCAGGTATATGGAACTAATGAAAAAGTTGTTAACACAAAGACTTCTTGTTATGAGGAGGCAACCTCTAAGCATGTTTGGCAGGATTCCATGGTAGAGGAATATTCCTACATCATGAATAACAATGTCTGGGATATCGTGAAATAACTAGAGGGAAAATCAGTAGTAGGCTCGAATTAGGTGTACAAGGTGAAGCATGGAGAAAATGGGAGTGTGGAGAAGTACAAGGCCAATTTTGTGGCCAAGGAATTCTCACAGGTTAAGAGCATAACCTATGATGATACATTTTCCCCAGTAGCATGATATTCATCCATCAAGACGATTTTGGTACTTGCGGCATAGATGGGGTGGACGATCCACCATATGGATGTGAAGAAAACATTCCTCAACGGAGTGGCCGAGGAGGAGATCTATATGGAGCAGCTAGAGGGGTTTGAGAAGTTCATAAGAGACACATGTATGCAGGCTGAAGAGATCTCTTTATGGGATCAAGTAGTCTATGAGATCATGGTACAGTCGTATTGAAAACTACCTTCAAGGATTGGTCTTCACTAGGAGTGAAGTGGATCCCAACCTATACTACATCATGGTTGGAGGTATTCCACTCGTTCTAGTGCTCTTTGTTGACGATCTTATACTTATTGGAGTAGATAGCTTGATTTATGATTACAAGTTAGACCTTGCAAGGGAGTTTGAGATGAAGGATATAGGGCTTATGCACTATTTCCTTAGATTAGAGGTTTGGCATGGTGATGGTGATATCTTCTTGGGAAAGGGAAATTACACGCAAGAGATTCTTAGGACATTTCATATGTAGGATTACAGGCCTATGGCCATGCCTCTAGTCACAAACTGAAGGAAGGTGGATGTTAGCAGATCAAAGTGAGTAGTGTTGAGATTTCTAATAATAATTTGGAGAAAATCTCATAAATATGACAACAATAGGATTTGTTGCTAAATTGACTACATCTAATCTTGATGTGGAGTTATTGCATCCTATTTTGTTCTGATTGAATTTATGATTCAGTTTCTACTCCCAGCTATAAAATGTAAGCTCGTAGAGGCAAATGAGCATGAGGGATGTGAGGTGAGAGGAAGAGAAGTGCAGATGAGAAACTCTGTTGTTCTAAATCTCCTGTTTAGAAATAAGATTGTCGATGCCTCTGTTTGGTGGACGTAGCCCAGATTGGTTGGGTGAACCACGTTAAATCTGTTGTCTTCGTGTTTGATTGTTGTGTGTGTGTTTTTTTTTTCCACTGCTTGACTCTAACAATTGGTATCGGAGCATTTAGGTTGATTCTGTGTGGCTGCGGTGGTGTTCGACCTTAAGCTATGAGCGTTGAAGGCCAGGTCCACGGCACAATTGAGAGGTCGTGAGGCCGGTTCTGCTGAGTGCAACTGAGATATCATCTCACTACGTTATCAAGCAGTGATTATATTACTAAGCTAAGCGTAAATCTGTTGCAAAGTGGGAAGGCTAATGTTGACAGCGTTTCATCTTGTGTTGTGACCTGCGTTGATCTGAGTGATTTGAGTAAGTGTTGTTTGTGAGTCCGCTGTGGAGATAGCATAAATGTGGAGAACGTTGTGAACTAGATTCGGCGGTGATTTCCATGACGGAGAGGAGGAGCCGCAAAGAATACCACTACCTATTTGATCCATCGCTGTGTGAAATCCATGCAGGATGAACTGCAAATGAATTGTTGAAAGAACACAAAGCCATGAGCCGGAGCCTTGTTATATGCTGCGTGCGACTGTGAGGCCATGAGGCGGGATCGGATCATTCTGTGAGGAGCACCGTTGATCTATTTTTAATTGGAGACAGGCTGAGTGAGCCATCAATTGGTGTTGAGACTGCTGTTTGAGCTGAAGGGCTGGAGGTTTTGAACAACACCGAGTGAGATCTAACTTAAAATGCTAAAAGCAACTTCGTAAATGGCTATGTAAAGCTATTTTGTTTGGCATTTCATCTAATAGTAAATGAGTGGTTGTGTTAGTGCAGTTTTTTTTTGAAACTACCTATAAGTTCTAAGTTGAAATGCATTAACTTATGTTGTAAGTAAGTTATATGTATTTTTTTTTGCAATCATTCCAAAGGATGCATTTTGGGTTTAGTCAAAGATAGCTGCTGTGTGAAGGCGAAAAATTTTTGGTGTATGGGAGAAAAGGTAAAATTTTCGATTTAGCACATTTATGGAATCCAATTAATTATTAATTGTATTTTTGTAAAAGGGAATTTTTTATCAAATTGTTAATTTGATTTAAAAAGCAATTAAGGATCCATAGAAATGAAGGCAAATTAAAAACATGGCAAAAACACAAAGTGCTCGATTTGAGATCGATAAGTTCAATGGGAAAAACAACTTCGAGATATGGAAAGTTAAGATGCATGATCTACTCATGCAACAAGGCGTGGAGAAGGCACTTTTGGGCAAAGCCAAACAACCTTTCTCCATGACGGATGACGAATGGAGTGACATCGATGAAAGAGCACTGAATGACATTCGATTGTGTTTGGTGGATGATGTTTTGTTTAACATCGTGTCAGAGAAAATTGTTGTTGGTTTGTGGACAAAGCTTGAAAAGTTGTACATGACAAAATCCTTAACCAATAGGATTCTTCTGAAGAGACAGTTGTACATCTTGCGCATGAAGGAAGGTATATCATTAACTGATCATTTGAATACCTTTAATACTCTTCTAGTGCAGTTAGATAGTATAGATGTAAAATTTGATTTAGAAGATAAATATGTAACTTTATTATGCTCATTGCCCGAGTCGTGGGATCATTTTGTTACTTCTATAATTCTTAGTTCATCAAAAACCCTTGAATTTGATGATGTTGTTGGAGCTTTGTTATCTGAAGAAAGAAGGAAAAGGTCAAATTCAGAAACCTCTACATCAGAAGCAATGATGGTTAGAGGTCATTCTAAAGAAAGACGCTTCAGGAAGCAAAATAACTCGCGGTCAAAATCTAAAGGGAAGAAGAGTAAGGTAAAGTGTTGGTTTTGTGGCAAATCAGGACATTTGAAGAAGGACGATTGGAAGAGACAGCAAACATCCAAAGGAGACTATTCAACATAGAAGAAAGAAGCAAACACAACAGATACAGGTTTGGCATCTATTTCAGGTATGAGTGATGAAGTGTTATCAGTTAGTTTGTCTAATCATGATCAACATTGGTTGTTAGATTTTGGTGTGTCAAATCACATGTGCATTCATAGAGAGTGGTTTAAATCTTATAAATCAATCAATGATGGAGTGATTTACATGGGAAATGATGTCTCGTGTAACATTGTGGGAATTGGAAGCATCCATATTAAAAATTTTGATGGGACAAAGAAAATATCAACTGATGTAAGACATGTTCCTGAACTCAGAAAAAACCTCAGTTATCTAGGAGTGCTAGACACAAATGGATATAAAACATTTATTCAAGGTGGAGTAATGAAATTTTATAAAGGAATTTTACTAGTAATGAAAGAAAAGAAGATTGGAAATCTTTATCAGTTAGAAGGAAGAACAGAGTCAGATCATGCTTCTACTATATCTCAAAACGACAATGATTCTATTCGACTATGGCATCAATGGTTGGGCCATATTAGCGAAAGAGGATTAAAATTTTTATCTGATTGTAAGTTACTTCCTAGTTTAAAATATTCTAAGTTAGATTTCTGCAAACATTGTATATTTGGGAAACAAAGCAAGCAGAAGTTTAAAACTGGAAAACATACTAGTAAGGGAATCCTTGATTATATCCATTCTAATGTTTGGGGTCCATCTCCTACAATCTCATATGGAGGATCGTCAAATTTTGTATCTTTTATTGATGATTTCTCTAGAAAAGTGTGGGTCTATATGTTAAAAAGAAATTCTAATGTATTCACAGTTTTCAAGCAGTTTAGAGCATTAGTTGAAAACATCACTGGAAGAACCATTAAATGTTTAAGAACTGACAATGGTGGTGAGTTTACTTCAAAGGAATTTGATAATTATTGCAAGGAAGCTGGGATCGAAAGACATAGAACTACTGCTTATAATCAGTAAAATGGAGTTGTTGAACGCATGAACAGGTTTCTTTTAGAAAGAGCAAGAAGTATGATTAGTAATGCCAATTTGCAGAAGGAATTATGGACAGAAGTAGTAACTATGGCTTGCTATTTGATAAATCGATCACCATCAACTGCAATAGGATGCAAAATTCCTCAAGAGGTATGGAAAGGTCATCCATGTGATTATTCTAAACTGAAAGTTTTTAGCTGTGATGCATATGCTTTAATTCTGAAACATCAGCGTTCTAAATTAGATCCTAAATCAAAAATATATATCTTTGTTGGATATGGTGATGGGACTAAGGGATACAGGTTGTGGGATCCTACTACTCACAAGATCATCATTAACAGAGATGTTAAATTCAATGAATTTTCACTCCATAATCCAAATGTAGATGATAAATTGAAACAGGATAATGTACCTAAGTTTCAACATATTCATTTTAAAACCAGTTCAAATAATAATGATAGTCCAGATGAATAAGTTTTAGATGCAGATCATGAACATGTTTCAGACACAAATCATGAAGAAGTTCCTACAGATAATAATCAACAAATTGTGGAAGAACCAGAAACATCTTTAAGGAGGTGCATGAGAATCAGACATCCTCCTAAAAGGTATGATTATTATGTTACTTTAATTTCTTTAACCACTAATGATGATGAACCTTTGTGCTATCAGGAAGCTGTAGAAGGTTCTAACAGTTATAAGTGGAAAGAATCTATGAAGGATGAGATGAAGGCATTAGACAAGAATGCCACATGGGATCTGGTGGAACTTCCTAAAGACAGAAAAATTGTGGGATGTAAATGGGTTTAGAAATTGAAAAGGGGTGATGATGATACAGAGGACAGGTACAAAGCAAGGCTGGTCGCAAAATGTTTTTCTCAGAAAGCAGGAATTGACTTTCATGAGATATTTTCATCGGTTGTTAAAATTGTTTCAATTCGGATTGTCTTAGCATTAGTTGCTTTACTTGATTTAGAATTACAACAACTAGATGTTAAGACTGCATTTTTACATGGAGATCTAGATGAAGAGATTTATATGGAACAACTTGAAGGGTTTGTTCAAAATTGCAACAAGAAATTTGTCTGTAGGCTCAAGCAATCATTGTATGGTCTGAAGCAATCACCTCGACAATGGTACAAGAAATTTGATTCTTTCAGGATGAGTCAAAATTGTATAAGGAGTGAATATGATCATTGTGTTTACTTTAAGAAATTAAGTAATGGCATATTCATTATCTTAGTGTTGTATGTTGACAATATGCTTTTAGCAAGAAAAATAAGAACAAAGATCAATAGGTTAAAGGCTCAGATGGCTAGAACGTTTGATATGAAAGATCTAGGAGTAGCAAGACAGATTTTGGGCATGGAGATTTTCAGAGATAGGAGCAATGGTAAGCTGTGGTTATCACAAGAGAAGTATATTCAGAAAATACTCTTAAGGTTTGGTATGAACAATGTGAAGCCAGTTTCAGTCCCTTTAGCTTCCCATTTTAAGCTTTCTTCAAGTTTATGTCCTAATACAAATGAAGAAAAGGAATATATGTCTCGAATACCTTATGCCAATGTAGTAGGTTGTTTGATGTATGCGATGGTTTGTACACGACCAGATATTTCACATGCAGTTGGGGTTGTCAGCAGGTATATGGAAAATCCAGGAAAAGAACACTGGTCAGTAGTGAAATGGGTGCTTCGGTATCTGAGAGGCACAAGTGATTACTGTATCACTTATAACATAAGTAGTGAATTTGTTTGCGGATATGTTGATTCCGATTTTGCAGGTGATTTGGATAAGAGAATGTCAACTTCAGGATATGTCTTTACTCTTGCAGGTGGAGCTATAAGCTGGATGTCAAAGCTACAAAACATTGTTGCTTTATCCACTACAGAAGCAGAATACATAGCTGCTTCACATGCTTGCAAAGAAGCCGTTTGGTTGAAAGGTTTGTTTGGTGAGTTTGGTAGGTTGCAGGACAACATCAAGTTATTTTGTGATAGTCAAAGTGCAATTCACTTGGCTAAAAATCTGGCCTATCATAGTAAATCAAAGCATATACCTATAAAGTACCATTTTGTAAGACAGGTTATCACTGAACGAGGAGTCTCTCTTGAAAAAGTGCATACAAAGGAAAACTGTGCAGACATGTTCACGAAACCAGTTTTATTAGAGAATCTACGATGGTGTCTGGCTTCTCTTGGCTTGCATAAAAGATAAAAAATAATAATGGAACACGATATCAGGCTAATTGTTTTCAAGGTGGAGATTGTTGAGATTTCTAATAAAAATTTGGAGAAAATCTCATAAATATGACAACAATAGGATTTGTTGCTAAATTGACTACATCTAATCCTGATGTGGATTTATTGCATCCTATTTTGTTGTGATTGAATTTATGATTCAGTTTCTACTCCCAGCTATAGAATGTAAGCTCGTAGAGGAAAATGAGCATGAGGGATGTGAGGTGAGAGGAAGAGAAGTGCAAATGAGAAACTCTGCTATTGTAAATCTCCTGTTTAGAAATAAGACTGTCGATGCATATATTTGGTGGACGTAGCCCAGATTGGTTGAGAAAACCACGTAAAATTTGTTGTCTTCGTGTTTGATTTCTGTGTGTGTTTATCATTTTTCCGTTGGTTGACTCTAACAAGTAGATGCTACATTATACATGTAGCTCATAAATTCATTGATGTACTTGTCCAACACATGACCTGATATTCATTTCATGTTAAACTAGCTGAGTTAGTAATTGACCAGAGTTCATTAGGTTGCTACTAAGCATGTTTTGAGGTATCTCAAAGAAATAACAGATTATGGATTGTGGTACGAACAAGTTGATAGAGTGAGGGTTGATGGATTCACAGATGCAGATTTGGAAATGTGCTCCACAAATTAGAAGATTACTTTAGGTTATGTCTTCAAAATTGGGTCAACGATTATTTCCTGGTTTAGTAAGAAGCAGAGATCACTTGAACTTAGTTCAGCAGAGGTTGAGTAAATGGTTTCCATTTTAGCAGTGCGTGAAGTTATATAGATGAGGAAGTTTCTTGTGGGACTTTTCAGGTAGGGGATGGAGCCTACTGTGATACATTGTGACAATCATATTTGCATCAATCTCTCTAAGAATCTAGTGTTTCATGATCGCTCCAAGCATATCGAGACACTTTTTGCCCTTTTTTGAGAAAAAACTTTCATTTTTTTCGGTTCTTCAACTTTCTGCAAATTATAAAAAAAATTTTGTTTAGAATTTCATTTTGCGATAAAAATAAAAGTTGTCAGAAATTTTGTTAGCTTTCTATTACTTATTTTTTGAAATTTTTTTATGAAGATTTGATATGTCAACTTAGCATTTATTTGAGTGTGTGTTTCTTAACAATCAAAGGATTCATAAGAAGTCATGTTAATATGCAATGTTGTATTCATTGAAAATTTGTGTTTTTGAGAAAAAAAAATGTGTTACAACAATCTAGACAGAGTCTACTTTAGTTTCGTCATATTTACAAAGCCAATGGATGCATATCATAATTAATAGAATTTTTTGAACTAGACCAATATGAAAAAACTGCATATTTTGGATATGTTTCGCAACGCAACAAATTTATTAACATATAAGTTATAAACTAAAAATATAAAAGCTACCCATTAGAGATGATGGAACAATGTAATGTCCCATAATTTTTTCAATTTTTTTTACAATGTATTTTGGGAGATATAGAATTTTGATTTCACTGAATCAAAATGACCCTCAGAAATTGTTTGCACCCATTTTATTAGAAAATTAATTAAAATTAGTAAATGTTTATGAAATTCCATAAAATTTATATTTCTTGAAAGTAGATTCAATTTTGAAAATTCTTGTCTTGGTTCCCACAGTTAATTCAGAACGTCTCATGGAGTTTAATCAGTCCAAGGTTGCAAAAATGTCAAGCTGCGTAACTGGTGACGCGTTAGTTCGGCCGAACTTTGATTAAAAGTTCGGTCGAACTATTTTTTGCGTCGACGGCCCGTTAAGTCTAACGACTTAATAGTTCAGCCGAACTTTAATCTAAATTTCTGTCGGCTGGAAAATTTCGCGGCGCCCCTCCTAAAACACATTTCGCGGCAATATAAATTGCCGCGAAATCATTCATAATTTTTGCACATTTCGCACATTTGGCCTGATTTTATAAAAGTCTTGGTTTGGGTTTAAAGAATTTTCTTGGAGGTTTGGGTTAAAGGGAATTTCTTGGAGGCGGACTAATTTTGCAAAGAATTGTTTTGGGTTTAAGGACTTTTCTTGGAGGACATTTCTTGGAGATGGTTTGATTTTTCAAAAAATTGTTTTGGGTTTAAGGAATTTTTTGGACGTACATTCAAAGGACATTTCTTGGAGGTATGTGATACATTCTTTTCGATGTTTTTTGTTCATTTTTTTTTTAAGTATGGATTTGTGCTTAATTTCGAATTCTTGGAGACGGTCTGATTTTGCAAAGAATTGTTTTGGGTTTAAAGACTTTTCTTGGAGGCGACTTAATTTTGCAAAGAATTGTTTTGGGTTTAAGGAATTTTCTTGGACGTACATTCAAAGGACATTTCTTGGAGGTATGTAATACATTTTTTGGATGTTTTTTGTGCTTCATTTTTTTTGAAAGTATGGAGTTGGGCTTAATTTCGAAAAGACATTTTCTGGAAGTATTTTTTGAAGTATTTTTTAAAGTGACGTTTTTTTTTTAAGTTGGAGGCATTTTTTGAAGTGACATTTTTTTAGAGTATGTGTTTTGAATTGAAGTAAATATTTTGAGCTTCATTTCATTTTTATAAGACATTTTTTTCACAAATTTTTTAAAGTAAGTGTTTTGGATTGGAGTATGTATTTTTTGCAAAATATTTAAAATGACTTTTTTTTTTTAAATTAAATATTTTGTGATGCTTTTTCTAATTGAGTTATTGTGTAATTTTTTTAAATTCATACTCTATTATCATGGGAAATCGAAGGACTTGTGTGAGAAAATATGATTGAAAAAGAGACCCTGAGGAACGTAGAGAAGAGATGAGACAATCTCGCAAAATAAAGATAGAAGTCCTCTCAAATATTGAAGGGGAAAATCAACCTCAAGCAGAAATTGAAGCATGTATGTAAATGTAAATATTATGATCTATTGATATATTTAAAATTTTCCTAGTGTAAAATGTGAAGCTTAATTTTTATTTGATGAAATAATTTGAATTTAAATATTTTGTTTAATGTAAACAGACAGAGATATTCCTCAAAACATTGATGATGAGATACAAAATTTTGAAAGAGAAAGTGAAAGATGTATTGAACCAATGATTGAAGATGGTGAAGATATTGAAAGAAATTCAAATGAAGAAATTGAATCACAAGGTATATATATATATATATATATATATATATATTGAACACATGCACGTATTATTGAAATTATACATATATTTATTAATTTAGTTATTTATTGTTCATATGTAAACTTATTATGTAGTATTTTTTCGAATATGTACTGATGAAATCAGTGTCGATGATGAGATGTTAGAAAATGTTGACACTCACACATATGGAGATAAAAAACCTGACCATGTTATATGATATCGTGTTAACTGCATTTTTGAAAAGTATTTCTTAAATGAGCAGGTGACAGTTCAAGCTCAAATGTTGAAAGTTCTCCTATCATTAAGGAAATTAAAAGAAGCTACGACAGTACTACTAGGTATTGGAAAATCAACCAAAGATACAAAAATGAAGGAAGATGTGATACAAAATATAAGTAGTGCTATAAATTCAATTAAGGGATCAGAGAGAAAGATGTTTCAATTGTACATAGAGGAATACATATGGCAATGGTTTCATCAAGTACTAAAGAGATTTGTTTGGTAACATCTATGGCAGGAGCATTAGGAACCTCGCGAAAAACTTTGCACAAACATCGGAAATTTTGGCTGCAAGTAGATGTAAATGATGAACTCACTTGTTGGAGAGATATTTGTAGGCAACCATACAAATATAGACTTGGAGAAAATGTTAAAAAAATAATATATAAATATTGGAAGAATAATTCGCGTGCTTCGCCAACTGAAAGGCATGTGATGCGAAGAATAATAGCATGAAATCAGTATGAAGAACATGAAAAATATTTCTTTGAAACCACTCAGATAGAGTTATTCAACAAGTTCAAAGAAGAGAATTGTCAAATTCATGTTTCAATCAGTGCTTTTGTTCAACAAAAACCATGGTATGTAAAACCTATCACCGTATGCGGCACTTGTTGTTGCCGTTATCATGTGGAATTTGAGTTATATTTTGACACATTCCTTGATTTTGGTAGAACATTATGGAAGGATTCACCTCCTCCTTCCACTATTCGTGATTTCATATCTCAAATTCTATGTGAAAGAAAAAGCAATGAACTATTTTACAAAAAGAAATGTGTTGGTGGTAAAAAATGTGATGATTGTGGAAATTTCACTAAATTTCAAAACAAATATCGTACTGATATAAATGATCAATCATTTTCCAACATGAAAGTGAAATGGAAGAGATATGAATATATCGATATATCGATTCAAGGTGCAAATAGTGTTAAAAGAATTTAATTACTAGAAGACGAAATTTTTGTGATAGACTTTTTGAGAAAGTTTGAGGCAGAAATTTAAAAATACACCAAGAATTCCCATAGAGCTCGATGGCAAGACTTTAAATTCAAAAAATCTCGTGAAGTTTTTCCACTAGGGACCATTTTATCAGTGATTGATTTTGCAGAAAACTACACATTTGTTCCACAGAAAGAAATTCAGAGTGAATACTATCATTCTGACCAAGTCTCCATGCTCATCCATATTCTATATAGACATGCTGAACAAAATGTTGATCATATAGAAATCACGAGTGAAAATCGACATATCATTAAAGAATATCACTTTTATATCAGTGACGATCGTACACATGATACATATTTTGTACAACACTATTTTGAAAAAATTTATGATTCCTTGAAAAATCATGGAATAATGTTCAATGAACATTGGATATGGTCAGACGGATGCGTAGGTCAATTCAAATTTGCACGATCATTCTTTTGGTTGTGTTGTCTTCATAATAAAAACTGCATTAAATATTGTTGGAATTTCTTTGAGACTGGCCATGGGAAAGGAGAACATGATGGTGTAGGAGCATGCATAAAATGAGCACTTTGAAGATATCAAATGAACCCCTCTACAAGCCGACTTGTGAATGCTAAAGAAGTTGTTCAATGGTGCATCGCTGCACTAAGCCATGAGACTAACCCATCAAGGGAAGTGCAAAGGTACATTCAATTTAATTTTTATTGGAAATCTAATTTTAAACATTGTACAGTTATCGTGCAATGATTATCTTTGATTGTATTTTGATATCATATTTACAAATTCTTCTTTTAATTTTCCATATAAAGGTTTTTCTGACATATTGGGATCGAAGACATAGATAGATCAATTGGAAATGACGTTGAAACAATAAAAGGGACTCGAAAATTGCATTCAATTAAAACAAAGTCATCTAGAAATGTGTTTACATTGGATAAAAGAAAATATTCTTGTTTTTGTGATGTTTGCATAGACAACAAAAAATCCAATGATGTTTGTGAAAAAAAATGTATGTAAAAGATTGGAAACATACAGAGCTAAATACCAAGGGAAAAATGTCTGTTGCAATGTTTGAAGAAATGAAATCAGAGGAAACTACAATATCATTCAATGGTGATCGAGTTTTTGATCTTGTTAGAGAAGGTAACATTTGAATTTCTTTCTAATGATTTAAAGATCTAGAAATAAATTTAAATATGTATAATTTTATTAAGTTTGTTTTATTGTGCAGGAGATGTTTTTGATGTAATTGCACCTATTGATAATGATGAAAATGTTAAGTATTATTTGATGCGTTGCACTGAACGAAAAATGAAATTATTAGAAAACTATAATGATCACGGATTTCAATATGACAGAGGATATATTATACTGAAAGGTTGTTTTTTCAAACAAACTAATCAAAGTGGGGACTTTGTTTACTTTGAAGACTATGAACCTGATTCCATAAGTTGTCAATATAGTCACTTGGTGTGTGCAGCACGTATAAAGTTGATAGAGGTTCAATCAAAGAAAAAAACGAAAATTAAGAAATGGAAAATGTCAAAATCCGATCATGAACGGATTATTGAAGATGGCATTCCATTGGAATTTTTTTGATTGAATTGCCCAAAAATTTATTCTCTTTGGATTAAATATGTTTTATAACTTCCAGTACTCAACTAAAAATTGAGCTGCTTATGTTATTTTTGCAAGAGTTTGCACATGTACAAATTGTTTTGGTACATGCACGTGCTCTAGTATCAACTGAAAGTAGCTTTTCTATACATGTGCATTGATGAAAAATGTTACATGTATTGGATATATATATATATATGTGTGTGTGTGTGTGTGTGTGTGTGTGTGTGTGTGTGTTCTAGAATGCAATTAACTGGAACTAGTTTTTCTATGTGCATTGATGAAAAACTAGTTGGATTTTCTGGTAAAAAGTATGGACACAATGTAAATAAATCATCTACAGTATAGTTTTGTACGAAAATTCCTTTCAGACAAGAGACTCGGAGCACTTCTCCGACTTTTGGTGGGATTTGACCCACATCTCTATTCCTGATTGAAAATCTAGTACAAAATTTGTTTGTCCAATGGTCGGATATGTTCAATGTGCATTGATGAAAAATGTTACGTACATATTGGATATATATGTTCTAGAATGAAATTAATAGTTCAAGTAGTTTACTATGTGCATTGATGAAAAATGATTTAAATGTACTCAATATATATGTTCTAGAATGCAATTTTAACTGAAAGTAGTTTTTCTATGTGCATTGATGAAAAATTGTATTGGATATATACACGAATTGAATGTGCCAAATTTTTCTTGTGAGATTTTCTGGTAAAAAGTATCCATGCAATGTAAATAAATCATCCATAGTATATTTTTGTACAAATATTCCTTTCAGACAAGAGACTCGGAGCACTTCTTCGACTTTTGGTGGGATTTGACCCACATCTCTATTCCTGATTGAAAATCTAGTACAAAATTTGTTTGTCCAATGGTCGAATATGTTCTATGTTCTAGAATGGAATTAACTGAATTTCATCAATTTACCAAATTATAAATCAACAAGGCTACCTATTTGAGTGCATTAATGACATTGACCCAAATTCAACAAACATATATGTACTTCTTATATTTCCAATTAAAATTAAAGGGATAATTTACATATATCTACTTCTTTAAACTCTTTTTTCAATTAGAGTTCAATTGATACATGGTTAGTTGCATTGAAAATCTATGTTCTTCCTATTGGAAATTTTTTCACTCAAACAAGACTATGTAGAGATCAAAAGCAATCTTAAGATGCCAAATGTACTTCAACCATCCAAAATTTGAGTTTTAAATTTTTTTTGATTAAATCAAAACAATACAAGTCACATAGGAGTCTTCTATCTAAGCCAAATGTAGATTGAAACCATCCAAAACTTAAATCAAAACATTTAACATTATATCAAAACATTTAACATTTAACATTAAATCAAAATTAAAGGGATTTACATATAACAACTTCTTCACTCTTTTTGATTAAATCAAAACAATACGTCACATGGGAGTCTTCCATCTAGGCCAAATGTAGATTGAAACCATCCAAAACTTAAATCAAAACATTTAACATGTTATATCTTGAAACATTTAACATTTAACATTAAATCAAAATTAAAGGGATTTACATATAACTACTTTAATCTTTTTGAATATATCAAAACAATACTTCAAATAGGAGTATCTTCCATCTAGGCCAAATGTAGATTGAAACCATCCAAAACTTAGATCAAAACATTTAACATTTAACATTAAATCGAAATTAAAGGGATTTACATATACAACTACTTCTTTACTCTTTTTAATTCAATCAAAATAATACTTCACATGAGAGTCTTCCATCTAGGCCAAATGTAGATTGAAACCATCCAAAACTTAAATCAAAACATTTAACATTATATAAAAACATTTAAAATTTAACATTAAATCAAAATTAAAGGATTTGCATATATATAACTGTAATGAACATAATGTACATAGCGAGACCCGTCACCTAGGTTGCCTAACTAACCAACACCAGAGGGGGTCTAAATCAAAAAAATAGAAAAGGAGCTGCCCATAATCGGAAAAAAGCTAAAGAGGACCTAACATCAGGCTAGCTATCGATGTGTGTAGGAGGATTCTCCTCCACAATTGGACAACCGTAGTCCTCCAGATCATCATCTACTCCCTTAGAGTGTTGGGAGGAGTTGTCACTACTTGTGCCATGGGAGGAGTTGTCGTTGCTTGCACCATCACTGCTCGAGCTCGTCGAGCCGGATTTGACTGGAAGAGCTGCCGACTTCCTGGTGTCCTGGGGAAAATGGGTTGGGATGGTGGACTTTCTCCACCGCTTCTTGGAACTAGAAGCACCTTCATCTTGTGGCTCCTCCTGAAAAGAGATGGAAATGGTCACCGTAATTCGCGGTCTGACCATAGCACTGGTGAAGTTAAATTGTGCTTCACTGCTTGTTGGAGGAGGGTGGCTACCTGTGTCATGGATGGAAAAAGGAGGGCGAGAGCCAGTACTCCTACCCCCTCCATCCCTACCCCCACCTCCCCTTCTACAACGCATCCATTGTCTACGCATGGGGTCTTCCATAGGCCAAATGTAGATTGAAACCATCAAAAATTTAGATCAAAACATTTAACATTATATCAAAACATTTAAAACATTTAACATTAAATAAAAATTAAAGGGATTTACATTTAAAAAATTTAACATTAAATCTAAATTAAAGGGATTTACATTAAATGTAGATTAAAATGGTATCCAAAACTTAGTTTTAAGAACTTTTTGATTATATCACAACATTACTTCACATGATTAATGTACTTCAACCATCCAAAACTTGGGTTTTAACAACTTTTTGATTATATCACAACATTACTTGACATGCCATCTAATTGTAGTTCAACTATCCAATAAAAACATTTAATATTATATCACATTTTCCAAATGTAGATTGAAACCATCCAAAACTTAAGTTTTAAAAACTTTTTGATTATATATCGTGCAACATTACTTCACATGCCATGCTAATTATAGTTTGACTATCCAATAGAAACATTTAACATTATACCACATGTGCCAAATGTAGATTGAAACCATCCAAAACTTAAGTTTTAAAAACTTTTTTATTATATATCGTGCAACATTAAAACATTAAATATCCCATGCGAAATGTAGATTGAAACCATCCAAAACTTAAGTTTTAAAAACTTTTTGATTATATCATACATAACATTACTTCACATGCCATGCCAATTATAGTTCAACTATACAATAAAAACATTTAACATTATATCACATGCCAAATGTAGATTGAAACCATCCAAAACTTAACTTTTAATTTAACAAAAAATTATAGATCACAACATTACTTCACATGCAAAATGTACTTCAAGCATCCAAAACTTAAAATTAAAAAACAAAACAAATTATAACACATCATTACATAACATGCCAAATGTAGTTCAGAAGCAAAACAAAACTTAAATTTTAAAAACAAAACAAATTATAACACATCATTACATAACATGCCAAATGAAGTTCAGATGACAACATTAATTTATAGATGACAACATTACTAGTAGTTCAGTTATCCAAAACTTAAAAGTTTTAAAAACCAAACAAATTATATAACAACATTACTTCACATTCACATGCCAAAAGTATTGAAACCATCCAAAAATTAAATTTTTGGAACAAAACAAATTATATTAACACTGTAATAAAATATGTCCAAAAATTGTAGATCTCACAAGTATAAAACTGTATCAAGTTATATATATATATATATATATATGACAGTGCATCTAGATAATATATAAGAAAGAAAATTTAAGACTATCTAAATCTTGAAATCAAATCTAGAAATCATGTCCGTCAAATAGAGATGGATCTAGCGTCTTTCCTATCAGGGTCTCAATCCACGCACTATCATGTGAGGCATGGGAAACCTACATACACAATGCACATGTACTTGAACATTAAAATTTGATGTTTTAAAAATGAGTGAGAATATATATAGAACTTCATGTAAAAAACAAAATATAACAAAAAATCATGCAATACCTCATGAGGTTCCCTCTCCATTTGATCAATAAGTTCTGCCCCCATAGGAACATCTGCAATGGTAAACTATACAATATATATATATATATATATATATATATATTAAAAGATTTCAAATGAAAATTCACATGTACATATATAAACTTATTTTCAATAATATAAAAAAAAAAGAAGTTAGACAACTTGTTCAAATGGTGTGGATGTTCCTATCTCCGTTGCTAGAGTCTGTGGATTAAAGAAATCTTCTATAGGAACCTAAATTCAAAAAATTTAAAATAACTCAAAAAAAAAAAAATATATATATATATATATATATATATATAACTTAAACATAAATTTAAAAGTGAAAAATTGTCCATACTTGTGGCTCATCTCCTAAGGAAGTAGAAGGTACATCTCCCATGGAAGAAAAAGGTACTGCCATCCCAAAAACATTGGACGGAATCGGAATCTGTTAAAACATTTTATCATTATATATACATACATGTACATGTGTGCACAATTATTTATTTTAAAATATCACTTAAAAAACACTAAAATTTGCCAACATATCTTGATGGTGAGACCCATCTGCATTGTTTGAACCAGAGGTCCCGAACGTGATACTAACATTTTCGTCATGCATCATGCATGACAACTGCAAATGGTGTTTTAACATATAATGATACAATTTTGTTAGATTAATGTACATACAAATAAATGTATACATGTACATACACATGTATTTATTACAAATTGTACACATGTATATGTATGTTAAAATAATTTCAAACCCTAAGGTCATTAACACATACCGTTCCCGTGCCCTCTTCCTCATGAAGAATTAGGTCTTGAAAACCATTGCGACAATTTTTTGCATATTTTTGGAGATATTCAACATTCATGTTGTCAATCTCTTCATCTGTACAATACACAAAATTGGCACATGCATTTTCACGTGCTCTTTGTCTATTTAGACAAACATCGACTCCACCCAATCCGCTGTAAACATTGTCGATCATGACATCCCTTGCTTCTCGACTTATTTGAGAAGTCACATCCATCTCTGACCGCAGAGTTTCGACCCGAAAAGGTCGACTCACCAATGGCGGCTTAGGGCAAGGCAACTCCACATCTCGATTAGCGCCCTTACAGTCATACAATCGACCTTTCCACAAACCAAAAAATTCTGACGGAAGGTCATTGTAGTTGGGTTTCATACCCAAAAAAAATTCTGCGTAAAACAATTGTGCAAAATAAACAGGAACCTTGTCGTTCCATGGGAGCCTTCCACAGGCCGCAAGGTGTCTATCATACAAATAGCGAGCTATATTTGGGTGCTTGAAATATTGCACCTTCAGCATTTTTCTTTTTGGCCCTTCCTTGAAATTAAACATTGACTTCGCCATATCTTTTGTAACTCTTTGTTTTACATCCTCCCATTTATCTAGACCCATTACTGTTTCCTTTCTCTTTCTCATCACTTCTACAAATGTATCATTCGTTGGCCCAAGAGTTTTGTACACATTTACAATTTCTCCCAATGAATGTGTAACTATTTCGAGGCTTTGTCGACTCTCAGCAGGTAGAGTCAAAGCCACGAGATCTCTCTGCAATTTTGCATGAAGTTTTTCACACCTTTCTAAGGTGCATTGCACCATGTTTGTTTCCCATGGTATATCAGAAATGTCGGCCGGATAAGTTGTGCTAGGTAGAAAACCTTCTTCTTGAATGTAGCATTCTGCCCTGCGTTTATTTTGACCACTATTTGGAACATTTTTGGCCTCTGCATCAATATATATAAAATTTCGTATATTAGAAAAAACACATGTAAAAAAAATGTACAAATTCAATGAAAAAAATATTGAAATTGATGGCAACCTTGATGTGGTTGGTTAACATCTTCTCCACCATGAAACCGTTGAGACCCAGAACGACCCTGCTGAGAACCATACCCAAAACGACCCTGCTGAGAACCAGCAGCCGTTGATTGGCCTTTGGGGGAATAAATATCACCCCCTTCACGCAACCTGCTACCATTCATTGATGGCCCTCTAAGTGGATTTGAACCACCACCAACCTCTCGAGACGAGAGAGAAGCTTCATAAACAAATACGAATTTATAATCAATTGAAAAATACATTCATGTGTACATATAAATACATATACATATTCATTGATTAAATTGCGTGAACCATACCACGAATGGTTGAACCATGGGCACGCTCCATGGATGGAGTAGAAACCCTTCTCCTCTTACCTCCTAAAAATTAAAAAATGAAACTTATTAATAATTAATTTAACTCACAAAGTTAATAAAAAATCAATTCCATATGTACACACATGTATGGATTTTTAAGATTATATTTAAATACCGTGAACATCCCCCGATTCCTGAACCTCCATATGGGATTCGGCTGATCTTCGTCGTTCATCCTCCATGATATATATATCTATTGGTGGAAATTTACACAAAATAGATTTCAGAAAATCAATTTGTAATTTAGTGTACACAAATTATGTAGAACACAACTTTCAAAGCAATAATTGATGTGTGAAACTTAATTTAAGCAAAAAAGAAATTATAAAAATGATAAGTTCACCAAATTGCGCTTTACATGGTGGGATCACACTTGGTATAAAATTGAAAAAAACACATGGTCATTAAAAAAGAAGTGAAACTACAATTAAGCAAACTCCATTTAAACAAAAATTTGTTGAAGTCACCGCATTTTAATTTTATAAAAATGTGAAGTTCACCACTTGTTGCAAATGTGAAGTTCACCAAGTTGCGCTTTACATGGTGTGGTGGGAGCACACTTGGTATATAATTGAGAAAAACACATGGTCATTAAAAAAGACGCATTTATAAGTACACAACACACACATATCCAAGATATGTTACAATGTCCATCAATAAATTTTGGAGAGGGTCTCAACACTAATTCATCTTTGAGAGATGAATCTTGAATTTTTGAAGAAAAGCATCTCAAAACCAATTCATCTTTGAGAGATGAATCTTGCATTGGAATTTCTCTGTATAATTCTAATTCATCTTTGATATATGAATCATGAATTATCATTGCCCCACGCAATAGATCAACAGACATCTTATTCACATTTGTACAATGCCTTATACTAAAAAATTGAAATTGGCTAACAATATTGTTTTCTATTCCATGCAATTCTTTTAGCCTCTCCTTCTTAACTTGGAGCACGTCATTCATATGGTTGCACACAAGTTCAGAATTGGTGAAAACTACAATTCCATTTGATCCATACTCCATCATTGTTCCCAAGCCTTCTATAAATCCAATATAATATGTCTCGTTGTTTGTTGTTCTTCCTGGTATATTCATTTTCCTTTGGATGACTTTGCTAGTCGAAATATTGGAAAGCACATATGTAATCACTGCTTTCCCTAGACTGGGACATCAAGAAACTTCTATGCATAATTTCCATTTTTCAACCATATTTAATGGTTTTCTTATCCCTGAAAAAAAAAACAAACAAATTCAATAAAAATATATATATTAAATCGACATTTATTGCAAATGCATGAGAGAAATGACACAAGATCATGAGGTAAATGACATGTTCATTGTTTATCTTAAAGTTTGACTTAAAAGGTTTATGGTAGAGTTCACATCTAAAATTAATGGGAGGAAGCCTTTAGTTTGTGGGAGAAATGACACATGTACACAATTTACCTTAAAGTGGTTGTGTTTTATGGATATTAGAGGAAGCCTTTATTTTGTGGGAGAAATGACACATGTACACATTTTACCTTAAAGTGGTTGTGTTTTATGGATATTAGAGGAAGCCTTTAGTTTGTGGGAGAAATGACACGTGTACACAGTTTACCTTAAAGTGGTTATGTTTTATGTATATTAAAATGAATAACTTCTATTTAGATCCATTCAATAGATTGACTATAGGGGCATTTACTAGATATGTCACCTTTCATAAAAGATGAGATCTAGAGGCTATCTGGCCCTTTACAGACTCTGCCTATAGAACTTGTAGAAGTAAACACTACCTATCCCAATTTTACCATGTGAAGGGTGCATAGGACCCGTGGAATCACTCAAGGTTGTATTATTAAACCTTTGGTTTAATGATTTTCAACCTTTGGTTGTAGATCCTTCAACCTTTGGTTGTACTTTGAAGGTCCTTGACCTTCATCCTTCAACTGGAGGTTGTAGATCCTTTAACCTTTGGTTGATCTTTCCTTAAACCTTTGGTTTAATGATCTTCAACCGTTGGTTGTAGATCCTTCAACCTTTGGTTGTCCTTCATCCTTAAACCTTTGGTTTAATGATCCTTCAACCGAAGGTTGTAGATCCTTCAACCTTTGGTTGTTGTTATGGGTTCAACCTTTGGTTGGTTGTACTTTCAACCTTTGGTTGTTTCTCCTTAAACCTTTCAACCTTTGGTTGTACTTTGAAGGTCAAGGGACCTTCATCCTTAAACCTTTGGTTGTTGATCCTTAAACCTTTGGTTTAATGCAAAGGTCCTTGACCTTACTCATTGGGCAAGCCCAACCTTCCCTAAACCTTTGGTTTAATGATCTTCAACCGTTGGTTGTAGATCCTTTAGGACGGGTTTGACCCATTCCTTCCTATGGTTGATCCTTCAACCTTTGGTTGTCCTTCATCCTTAAACCTTTGGTTTAATGATCTTCAACCGTTGGTTATAGATCCTTCAACCTTTGGTTGTCTTTCATCCTTAAACCTTTGGTTTAATGATCTTCAACCGAAGGTTGTAGATCCTTTAGGACGGGTTCCACCCATTCCTTCCTATGGTTGATCCTTCATCCTTAAACCTTTGGTTTAATGATGTTCAACCGAAGGTTGTAGATCCTTTAGGACCGGTTCCACCCATTCCTTCCTATGTTTGATCCTTCAACCTTTGGTTATCCTTCATCCTTAAACCTTTGGTTTAATGATCTTCAACTGTTGGTTGTATATCCTTTAGGACGGGTTCCACCCATTCCTTCCTATGGTTGATCCTTAATGGCCCTATAAGGGCATAGGGTCCCATACATATGGTTATATGGCCCTATGAGGGCATGGGTTCCCATCAGTAATGGCCCTATAAGGGCATGGGGCCCATCATATGGGTGATATGGCCTGATATGATTGATAATAATCAGATCATATCATCGCATTAATCAACTGAAAGGACCTTAAATGGCCCTATGAGGGCATAGGATCCCATTAGTAATGGGAGGGCCTTCCATGACATGCTAAAGGACCTTATAGACGCCCTTAAGGGGGCATAGAGGCTTATTATCCTAATGGTTGGGTGGACCATAGGATCTCTAAGTGTAGCTATAAGGAGGCAATAAGGCCTTCAATGATATGCTAATGGCCCCTCTTCTCCGCGGGGGTGTGCTACATGGAGTTCACTTACCTCCTAAGGGTTGGGTCATTGAGACCAGTGACCTAACTTGAGGGCATCTCCGATTGTTAAAACGATGGTGACCTCCTGAGGGGCATATCCTACTGGATAGCTAACCTAACTTGAGGGGTGGACTCAATAGGCTTTTGCCTGAGAGGGCCATAGAGGACCGTTTAAGGCAAGTTGGAGGCATTGATGGAAATGTTACCTCCAAAGGGCATCACTGGAATGGGATCTACAAGATATTAAGGTAAATCTATATATCTATTAAGTGTTTCAATAGAAGTGTAATAATAATTTCAAAAATAAAATATTCTGCTTCCTTCAATCACTATTTACATATCATCAGTGATTTACATATCATCATAAAGTACCACTTCCTCACACAACAAGTCTTTGAGAAAATAATGAAGATGGAATACATACCCACAAAGCCTCTTGTTAGAGAAGCATTTGAATATGTGAGGAACAAATTAGGAATAGTTCTTGTAAATTATCTTGTTAGAGAACCATTTGAACATGTGAGAAACAAATTAGGGATAGTTCTTGTAAATTATTGTCACTTATTTGACTTCAAAAAAAGAGCCTATGAAATTGAGTGCAATATCTATGTGGTAGAGTACACAATATCTAAGGGGGAGAATAGATATAAGGAAGGAATAGAAAGAGTAAAAAAAAGCATATGATTGTGTCATTAATTTGAAGTAGTCAAGAAAGATAACAAAGGACCATCAAAATTGAGTGCAATATCTATATGATCAAGTTTCAATAATTTGAAGTAGTCAAGAAAGATAACAAAGGACCATCAAAATTGAGTGCAATATCTATATGATATCTATATTCAATTAAGTGTCAATAATTTGAAGTAAAGAAAGATAACAAATGACCATCAAAATTGTGTGCAATATCTATATGATTGTGTCAATAATTTGATAATTTGAAGTAGTCAAGAAAGATAACAAAGTACCATCAAAATTGAGTGCAATATTTATGTGGGAGAGTACACAATATCTAAGGGGGAGAATACAATATATTTGACTTCAAAAGAAGAGCCTATGAAATTGAGTGCAATATCTATGTGGGAGAGTACACAATATCTAAGGGGGAGAATAGATATAAGGAAGGAATAGAAAGAGTAACAAAAATCATATGATTGTGTCAATAATTTGAAGTAGTCAAGAAAGATAACAAAGGACCATCAAAATTGAGTGCAATATCTATATGATATTAATATTCAATCAAGTGTCAATAATTTGAAGTAAAGAAAGACAAAAAGGACCATCAAAATTGAGTGCAATATCTATATGATTGAGTCAATAAATTGATAATTTGAAGTAGTTAAGAAAGATAACAAAGGACCATCAAAATTGAGTGCAATATCTATGTGAGAGAGTACACAATATCTAAGGGGGAGAATACAATATAAGGAAGGAATAAAAATAGTAACAAGAAGCATATGATTGTGTCAATAATTTGAAGTAGTCAAGAAAGATAACAAAGGACCATCATCAAATTCAAATTGAAAGATCAAGTAGTCTTCTTCATGAAGAATAAGCATTAACTAGGTTCATCATTTAAAGGGTTCATTTTTTAATGAACAATTTTATGAATAATGTGGAATGAATCATTGTACATTATGATAAATCTTGTATTTAAATGAAATTTGATCTATGAATAAAAAAGAAAATGGGATCATCTATTCATATATATATGTGTGTGTGTGTGTGTAAGACAGAAATAAAAAGCAAAGGTAATTCCACCAAGCCTAAAGGAGCATGTCCTAATACATTAAATTATGTCCGAATACATTAAATTATGTTTGTTTTCTAGAAGCATTAATCATGAAGAGTCATGAGATCCACATTTCGACCATACTATTTTCAAGTTAAAGGAGCATGTCCTAATACATTATTATGTTTGGTTTCTAGAAGCATTAATCATGACTTTTCTTTGAGATCCACATTTCCATCATAATATTTGCAAGTTCACATTTCCATCATGCTATTTGCAAGTTCTATATGAAGATATGTAGTCTAATAACTAATTAGCAAATTGTGATGTCCTAATACATTATTATGTTTGGTTTCCATTATACTATTTGCAAGTTCTATATGAAGATATGTAGTCTAATAACTATATAGTCTAGCCCATATAACATATAATAGCCTTTGACAATATGAGTAAAGAGTAAAAAAACAGAGAGGCCTCCCAGCAGAGTTCCACCTGTTCATCAAGGTAAGCAACATAATATCGGAAGTGAAACAATGACACCACTAAAAATATGTGAATTTAGATATTAAATTGACATTTATTGCAAATGACATGTGCATGGTTTATCTTAAAGTTTGACTTAAAAATTTTATGGTAGAATTCACATCTAAAATTAATGGGAGGAAGCCTTTAGTTTGTGGGAGAAATGATGTGCATGTAAACAGTTTACCTTAAAGTGGTTGTGTTTTATGGATATTAAAATGAAGAAATTCTATTAAGATCTATTCCAGAGATTGACTGTAGGGTCATTTACTAGATATGTCGCCTTCCATAAAAGATGAGATCGAGAGGCTACCTGGCCCTTTACAGACTCTGCCTATAAAACTTGTAGAAGTTAAGAAATTTACATTGACAAATTTACTTGTGAGAAATTTACATTGACAACATATAGAGATTCAACTAGGCTTGTGAAAAGTACAAGTGGACAATGTATAATTCTACTTAGAAGAATCTTTGGTTTAATGGTTAAGCAAGAAAGAGTCGTTACTTTCTCTATCTAGAGTAGAAGTGGAATACATAGTAGTTACTTCTTTTTGAGTGTTTTGGATGAAATGGGCTCTACAAGATATTAAGGTAAATTTCTTTTTGAGTGAGTAGAAGTGGAATGTACATAGTAGTTACTTATTTTTTAGTGTTTTGGATGAAATGGGCTCTACAAGATATTAAGGTACAAGGTAAATTTCTTTTTGAGTGTTTTGGATGAAGTGGGCTCTACAAGATATTAAGATAAGGTAAATTTCTTTGAGTGTTTTGGATGAAATGGGCTCTACCAGATATTAAGGTAAATCTATATATCTATTAAGTGTTTCAATAGAAGTGTATTAATAATTTCAAAAATAAAATATTCTACTTCCTTCAATCACTATTTACATATCGTCATAAAGTACCACTTCCTCACAACAAGTCTTTGAGAAAATAGTGAATATGGAATACATACCCACAAAGTGTCTTGTTAGAGAAGCATTTGAATATATATGTGAGAAACAAATTAGGAATAGTTCTTGTAAATTATCTCGTTAAAGAACCATTTGAACATGTGAGAAACAAATTAGGGATAGTTCTTGTAAATTATTGTCACTTATTTGAGTTCAAAAAAAGAGCCTATGAAATTGAGTGCAATATCTATGTGGGAGAGTACACAATATCTAAGGGGGAGAATACAATATATTTGACTTCAAAAGAAGAGCCTATGAAATTGAGTGCAATATCTATGTAGGAGAGTACATAATATATAATGGGGAGAATAGATACAAGGAAGGAATAAAAAGAGTAACAAAAAGCATATGATTGTGTCAATAATTTGAAGTAATCAAGAAAGATAACAAAGGACCATCAAAATTGAGTGTAATATCTATATGATAAAGTGTCAATAATTTAAAGTAATCAAAAAAGATAACAAAGGACCATCAAAATTGAGTGCAATATCTATATGATATCTATATGATCAAGTGTCAATAATTTGAAGTACAGAAAAATAACAAAGGACCATCAAAATTGAGTGCAATATATATATATATGATTGTGTCAATAATTAGATAATTTGAAGTAGTCAAGAAAGATAACAAAGGACCATCAAAATTGAGTGCAATATCTATGTGGGGAGTACACAATATCTAAGGGGGAGAATACAATATAAGGAAGGAATAAAAAGAGTAACAAGAAGCATATGATTGTGTCGATAATTTGAAGTAGTCAATAAAGATAACAAAGGACCATCATCAAATTAAAATTGAAAGATCAAGTAGTCTTCTTCATGAAGAATAAGCATTAACTAGGTTCATCATTTAAAGGGTTCATTTTTTAATGAAAAAAATTATGAATAATATGGAATGAAGCATTGTACATTATGATAAATCTTGTATTTAAATGACATTTGATATATGAATAAAAAATAAAATGGGATCATCTCTTCATATATATATATATATGTGTGTGTGTGTGTGTAAGAGAGAAATAAAAAGCAAGGGTAATTCCACCAAGCCTAAAGGAGCATGTCCTAATACATCAAATTATGTTCTAATACATTAAATTATGTTTGGTTTCTAGAAGCATTAATCATGAAGAGTCATGAGATCCACATTTCGACAATACTATTTGCAAGTTAAAGGAGCATGTCCTAATACATTATTATGTTTGGTTTCTAGAAGCATTTATCATGAAGAGTCATGAGATCCACATTTCCATCATACTATTTGCAATTTCACATTTCCATCATGCTATTTGCAAGTTCTATATGAAGATATGTAGTCTAATAACTAATTAGCAAGTTTTGATGTCCTAATACATTATTATGTTTGATTTCCATCATATTATTTGCAAGCTCTATATGAAGATATGTAGTCTAATAACTATACAGTCTAGCCCATATAACATATAACAGCCTTTGACAGTATGAGCAAAGAGTCAAAAAATAGAGAGGCCTCCCAGCAGAGTTCCACCTGTTCATCAAGGTAAGCAACATAATTTCGGAAGTGAAACAATGACACCACTGAACATATGTGAATTTAGAATGATTTCAACTCTTTTTTCAAAGGAGAAAAAACCCTGTTTCATATATTGATAATAGTTCATATACAAAATCCTCTTGATATACCCATAACAGGTTATCAAGTATAAAATATCAGATTCTGTCTCATACAGAAATACATTATAGCAGTATAAAAGACAATATGTATTCACATATAAAAGACAATATGTAGTCACATTACAGAAATACATTATAGCAGTATAAAAGACAATATGTAGGACTACATTACAAAAGATCAGATTCTGTCTCATACAGAAATACATTACAACAGTATAAAAGACAATATGTAGTCACATTACAACAATAGATCATTCTAGTTCAATCATTCCAGCATTGAGGAATCGAGAGAAGGCTCAGTAATGGCATAATCTTAACAGTGGTGGTAAAATTCCATGCACAAGGTGAGAATCAGCTAGAGCGGATGAAATTGATGGATCCACAGGAACAGTAACAACTGTAGCAACCAAATGCATATTATACTACCAAAAATTCAACATACACCTTACAGCAGCATAAAAAGAGTGCACAGTAGTCCAGTGAGGCTTCTGCTAGCAAGGTGGCAGCCACCAAGTGGTAGAGAACTAGAAGAGGAGACAGAGAAGCAGTTGTTCCCTGGAACTTGTGATTCAAGAGAGGTCACAAAGTGGTTATTTTTTCAACAGTGCCCTCAAATATGTGGGACAGACTTAGGCATCCAACGTAAATTTGCGAGAGAAAGGGTGGCATGTAGTGCTCACGAGGCCTATCAAGTTATCGCTTATTGTTGGGGTTATAATGGGTCCTGCCACCTTAGTTTGGTTATTCATGCTCTACGTCTCCCATATCCATAATTGTATAAAAGCTAGTCCTATTCCCCTAGCCTTCCTCGTGTAGTCAAGCACTCGAGAAAGCAAGTCATAAGGCAATATCAAAGCATTAGTCACGGGCTTTAGACAACACATTCACCAGCTGGATTTACCAGCTCTAAAGATGAAAAGAACGAGTGTTTTACAAGCAAGACCCAACCTTTATGGACAATGAAATGCTCTCTTGAAGCTATTTCATTTCATTGATTACCTAAGCAGTAAAGAAGATCCCTGAATCCACTAAATGGGGTCTGGCACTTTCAACTTTCCTTCCTCATGTAGGCAAGCACTCGAGAAAGAAATTCATAAGGAAATATCAAAGCATTAGTCACAGGCTTCGGACAGCACATTCACCAGCTGGATTTACCAGCTCTAAAGATGAAAAGAACTAGTGTTTTACAAGCAGGACCCAACCTTTATGGACAACGAAATGCTCTCTTGAAGCTATTTCATTTCATTGATTACCTAAGCAGTAAAGAAGATCCATGAATCCACTAAATGGGGTCTGGCACTTTCAACTTGCCTTTCTCTTGCCATAGTGCAGAACATAGAAATCCATTTATATAGGATCTATACATAAGATACTACATTTCTACGTAGCAGAGCACCAACTATAGTAATGGGGTTAACGGGTGAGGTCTAAACCTCTTAAATGAATTTTCTATCACTGAGGCAGTTAAGAAAGAATATCTTGAGGATAATTTACCATCGAAAAGTCCATCCACCATAAAGCAAATAATCAAAGCTACAGGGAAGATCCTCTGAGGTAAAATCATGAATAGGAGAGAAGGAATGGGAGTTACCTAGTAGTTCGCTCGCTTGAGGTCGCCGAAGATAATCACCAACAGAGCGGACGGAAGCAGCCCCAGACCAGCAGTAGCGCCACAACAGATCACCGAACATAACACAAACAGAAAATCACACGAAGAAACAGTGAAACACAGACGTGGGAAACAAATGAACTTCGTTGGCGATATATTTATAAGAAGTAATTCGGCCGAACTATTTTAGGAGTAAAATTTTGGCCAAACTTTTGTTGCCAGTTTTCCCATCTCCGGCAAAAATTCTGTTTGCCCACGTCGTCAGTGTGCCGTCAATCTAAACGGAAGAACGAGTTCGGCCGAACTATTGCCGAAAAAAAAATTCTGCCCCCGATTCTCACAAAAGTGTAACCCAGCTTCACATATTCGCCCGATAGTGAAGCTACCATACATTCCAACAAAGGAGAAAATAATAGATAACTTGACCAAGGCATTAGCAAGAGGTAATTTCACCTATTTCATAGATAAGTTGAGGATTGTGCAGAATCCCTTCCTCACTAAGAGGGAGTGTTGAAAATTGTAGCGAGAGAAGGTCTTATGGCTTGTGCCTTAGTGAGAAAGACCATGAGTTTGTCCTTCTCTTTAAATGGTTTGAAATCATGAGATAGACCTTTTCTCATGTGTAGTGTAGGAGGATAGTTACGTGGAGCCTTATTTAGCTTAACTACAAATTAGGTGGCAGTTACGAGTTCAGATAGAATGAGTTGGGACTTTAGTTATAGATTGAAGGAAGGATGATTTATGACTCCAGTGTTGATTGGAGAGAGAAAGAAGCCACTCTCAATTAAATTTTAAATCAACCACACAAGTTCTAAATTTATACCATCCTAATTTAGCATGGATCAAATCTATAAAGGAAGGACGAAGGCACAAGGATTATTCATTGTTGTGTGCATGATTTTTTGTGAGATCTCTCTGCTTGTGTGCGTAGCCTTGAGGAGCAAGATCACACGCTTTTTTTGAGGATATTTGTGCTACAAAATACTAAGGCCAAGTGTGCACAAAAATAGGAGCCTTGTGTGCTACGGAATAGGATATTTTGTGTGCAAAGAGTTAGTATAGTGTGCAAGGAAATAGAGAAAGAAATGCGCAAAGGATTAGGAGTTGAGATCAAGGGTTGGCAGGGCAAGTCCAATTTAGATCAACAAGAGAACAAGTGTGTTCTCATAGGGAAAAATTCCTTTGTAAGTGATTCAATTGCTCAAGATTAATAAAATACCACATCAAGGAGAGATGTTTTTCTGAACTCCATCTTTTTTCTTTGTACCCTTAGTCCTCTTGCTACCCTTTTGCTCCTTCCCTTTTCCAAGCTACTAGAGCCTGAATTTCTCCTAGCACAAAGCAAACTTTCCTTTTCTCTCCTCCTCATAGTTTGGCATTGAAAAGACAATAGCATTACGATATTTGCTTCCTCTGATATTTTCCCTATTGTCTCTTTTGTTGGTTGAAACTTTTATCCTATTTTGTGTTATGTGTCTCCCCTAAATCCTTTTCATGTCCTTCAACCTTGAGTCTTTCTCCTTCACTCTCCACCCCACCTCCCAGGTCCTCTACTCAGCCTTCTCTTATCCTTGTCATTCTATTCCCCAATCCTAATCCCTCATCAACCAGGTAGTCATGTATCGTAGATATTTTGATATATGTGGACCAAGTTCTAGTAGATGAGAGCCCCTTCCATAGAATTGGGTCTAAACAAATGCTAAGGTTGTAGCTTGCAAGTACAAGGAACTCATGTCTTGCTTAGTGCAAGAAGAATTGGAGGTACAAGAAAATGAAACATGAATATAAATAAGGTTTCTACCAAATATACAGGTGGAAGAATCTTTGGAGTATTGGGTCCCCAACACATCCAACACCCCACCAAGCAAACCCAATATATGTAAATAGTGGACATATACTAGCAATTAAAAATAATCATGGGAAAGGTGTTGGTGGAGATGAATGAAGCTTGTGAAGAAATCCTCCTCTACATTGATTCCTTACAATGGCAAGTCAATAAAAGGGACAACAAGATAAGAGTGTTTTTCAAGAAACTAGAAAATCTATACTTACTAATAGTGAAGAGAATGACCAAGTCTAGGCTCCCATCTGCGTGGACTCCCCTTACAATTAATAATGTTTCTAGTTTTTATTATTTTGATTTTAGACCATGATTATAATATTTACATAATTGCACATAGTTGCTAAAATATTTTTTTATTAAAGTTAATGTTAGTATTAGCTTACTTATCTAGTTAAGTATTGCTTTGACTTGGGTCCAATTTTTAAAACATAAAACATGTTATTATACTTCTAGTTAAGTTGGTCAAGTTTCTCTTGACAAACTAAAAGTATAAACTCTATAATTATTTTTCACCAATAATATTATATATATTAGAGGGGATACCTTATTTTATAAATAAAAAAGCCTCATTAACTAAGTTGTAACTAGAACAATGATAATGATAATAATGATAATAATTACTATTATTACTGTTAAATTTTATTATATATTAATAATTTACTTTAAAAAATTATTTTGATTTTATATATAGAGATATATTATTTTTTTATTTTTTTATTTATTAAAAAATCAAATATTGATAATTATTATTATTATTGTTAAATTTTATTATATATAAATAATTTACTAAAAAAATATTTTGATTTTATATATAGATATTATTATTTTTATTTATTGAAAAAATCAAATATTCATAATAATTATTAATAATAATTAAGAAAATATAATGATAGTGTTTAAAAGAAAAACTAACCATAGTTCAAAATTAACATCCTGAGTAAAATATTGAGATATGATAATATAAAGTTATATATAATTTAATACATAAATTTTTTCTCTAGTGTTATATATTTTTAATATATTATCAATATAAAGTAAATATTGAGATATGATAATATACTCTAAATTATATAAATTTTTTCGATAGTGTTATTTACTTATTTTTAATATATTATTAATATAAAATATTTTTTTAATTATTTATTTATTTTTAATATTTTAATAAATATAAAATAGATTTTTAATTATTTAAAAAATATATATATATATATATACAAATTTTACAAATATAGAGCTTCTAAACCTTTTTTTCATCTCAACAAATGTAACACTTTGACACTCCATTCTTTATTCTCACGAAAAAGGGGTCAAATTAGGTCACATGTACAGTTTCATACTTATCAAATGCAAACATGGAAACATCTTCACAATAAGCTCGTCTCCACTTTCAAGAAATGCACGCGTTAATACTCCATCCCTATCCTTATTAAAAAAAAAAAAAACGTTTTTGATGTATGCCTTCATATGTAATAACTGTTTAATAAAATTAAAAATAAATATTAAATTATATCATTAGTTTTATTGTATAATTAAAATAACTTAGTTAAATTATTACTTGGTAGTTAATTTAAATATTAAAGTGGTAATTACGTCATAAGGTGTTTTTATTTGAAAACAACATCCCTAGTTGCCAATATGTCCATGTGTGAGCCATTGGATCAAAAGTTAGACGATTGAAATGTTTTAGGCCATTAGATCCACAAGTAAATAGTATTATTATTTTTTTATAATGCTAGTTTTTTTTTTTTTTTTTTAATAAGTTAGATTGATTTTAGGTGTATAATAAAAATAATGTTGTAATGTCAAGTTTAACAATTTGACTATGTCAAATTACGAAAAAATAAAAATAAAAGTAAATTAAATAAAAAACAAAAACAATAATAAATTATAAAAACAGCCCATGGTATTGACCTTATTTGAAAACAACTTCTCTAGTTGCCAATGTGTCCATGTCTGAGCCATTGGATCAAATGCTAGACAATTGAAATGTTTTATACCATTATATCCACAAGTAAATAGTTTTATAATTTTTTCTTATAATGTTAGTTTTTTTTCTTCTTTTTAATAAGTTAGATTGATTTTAGGTGTATAATAGAAATGTTGTAATGTCATGTTTAACATTTTGACTATGTCAAATTACACAAAAATAAAAATAAAAGTAAATTAAATAAAAAGATTGACATAATGTAATGAACATTTTAACTAGGTCAAAATAAAATAAAATAAATAATAATAAACTATAAAAACAACCAATGGTATTGACCCATAGTATTCATGTGGAATATAGTTTATTAAATTATTTCACGGGAAATGATTTATCTTGATCAATAACGATGAATGTTCATAATTCTTATTTCTTAAATAACACTCAATTTACCTTTAAGGAGGTTTTTTATTTTTCATGTCAATTACCTTTTATAACTCTAGGAGGTTCTTAATATTGCCTTTGTTTTTAATAAATGGAACTCAATTTTATATTTAAAAATATGATTCAGTAAGAGAAGTTTAGGATTATAAATTTTTTTTTCTAAGTTGACAATGTGAATGTTTATGTACCTAAAGTTGGCTCCCATGTTCAATATCTTCCCATGGGGTTGGAAGATAATAAGTAATGTTCAACGACATATAAAACAAATAATTTATACATCAAAAAATCAGTTCTTGGGCATTCAATTCTTTATTAATAAAATTGTTTTAATTAATAGGGAGTACAATAATTTTGTAATCAAATAATAGGAGAAAAAATATTCACAATATAATTTATTTGAATAAATAGACGTGTGTAAAATAGTTTAAAAAGAATTACTTTGTATTTTTTGTTTTTTTATGTATATAGAGAAAGAGTAAACCAAGTTTGGAGTTAAGAAAATAAACCATAACATAAAGAACAATATCTCCTTCCAAAAATGTCTCCATATTAAAATGGCATTCACTTTCTTTTATACCAAGACTATTGTTTTTTTTTTTTTTTCTAAATAAGACTAATCTATTAATTTTCACATAATATACATTTGAAGCTTGTCTCCGGAATTGATATGCTATCCAATTCCGGAGGGAGTAGAGTTCAAAGAGACAAAAATTTGACCCCCCCAGATGGGGAAACCGGTTCAAAATCCCTGCCCTTAGTAGGGAAACCAAATTTAACCAAAAAAGGCCAAGAGATTGCCAAATGGTTCAAGAAAAACATGATATCTAAGATATGAAACAAAACAGAGAGAGGTAACCTCTCATTTTTGTGGCTACATGTCATGCTAAGTGTTGTGAGGTTGTGTCGGAGGCTCTTCAATGATAAGACATCAGTAATCATCAGAAGAATCCTTGTCTTTATTCAAATGCTGCGCATTGGGCTCGGGCGTGGTAGCGAGGCACACAAGGCTGCCACTGCATTTCCTCTTCTCATCCACAGAGCGTTCTAGACTGCCACTGCCACTACCTTCCCTGCTTGAGGAGTTTGCTCCTGGTTTGACTAGCAAAGCCTCAAATTTTTTAGAGTGATGAGGGTGAGCCAAAGAAATTGTTGATTTCCTGGGACGTTTTCTAGAACTAAGTCCACCAGATCTTGAAGGCATCTCCTGAAAGCTTACAATGATGGTGGTGGTGACTCAAGGTCTGTCCAGGAAGCATTCATAATGGAATTGAGACGAATTTTCCTCAAGAGGCGGGGAGAAACTATCTGCGTGAATTGAGATGGGCGAGTGTGAGGACTGGCCCCTACCTCGACCTCGTCAGCAACGCATTCTATGCCTCCGCGACATGATTGAGCAGGAATGAGATGGAGGTTGAGCAGGAGAGACAGTGGGGAGGCTAGCTTGCAGAGGCGTCGAGGCCGTGGTGTGGTTGGCTTGCAGAGGCAGCAAGGCAGTGGGATGGTAGGTGTGATGACGTGTCAAGGCCCGCTTAAGATGAAGGTCGCAAAGGATCTCAGAGGGAAAATAGGAGCTTTGAGCAGAGAAAGCTGAGAAACGAAGGCAGCAGGTTGTGAATGACAACGAAGGAGGGAGCAGCACCAAGAAGTAATGTTCAGGCCTACGGACCGGATGGGCGTTAAGGCATGAGGTAGAGATAGTAATCTTAACTTGAGGTGAGCAACTGGTGCATTTAAGGGCTGCAGGATAGGCCCCATGCATGGTCATGTGGCTAGGCCATGTTCCACACGGTGGAGCTGCCATTCCTGTATTGAATTAGGCACCCACATCTGGGCGTATACCAAGACTATTGTTATTCATATACAATATAAAATTTATGACAAGCATGAAATTAATGCTCGAATATGTAGATGAACTTGGAGTAAACTCTATTTCCGTTAATCATTTCATGCTTGTTTTAGAGGATTATTAATCACCAAAGGATTTTCACCCCCAATTTCCTATTTCAATATCTATAACAAATTTTTTTATATATGTGAACATATTATGTTGGTTTATATATATGTTTTCACCCACAATTTCCTATTTCAATATCTATAACAAAATTTTATGGTTGATAACTCTTATCATCAATATCTTTGAAACCTCCACGACCTGCTTCCATGGAAGCAAAAAAATCCTTTCATTCCTTCACAATGGCTCCTTATCTGCAACAACTTATTTCTTCTAGGCTACTCTTTCCTATGATATTTCCTTACGGTGTTTCTTTTGCAACATGTGGTGCAATTTATAGTAATAAAGTAAGTTTAAAAACTGCAAATTTTGAGTGATTCAAAACTAATTATTAATTGGGCTCTTCAAAAAGTTTTGGTGGCAGATGTGAGACTAGATCAAATTGATTATGGAAAATGATGAACTCTCGAAAAAAAATTCACTTTTTAAATTATATCATTATTTTTATTTTATAATTAAAATAAAAATGAGCCAATTCTATATATCCAAAGATTTTGTCCTCTCATAACCATCGATTAGTTAATTTGGATTTTAATTTTTATGTTTTAAAAAGACACATTATAATTTAATTCGAAACTTTTTAGTTTAATTAATATATATTTTACAATAAAATATTAAATAAGATAGAAATAAAATATATATTATTTTTTATTTATTTAATTATAAATTTTATAATATAATTCTAAACTTTTTAGTTTAATTAATATATATTTTTTTTGGTTGAGATTCCAAGATAAATATAGCCTCATCTCTAGTGGATCTTTGGGCTTATTAGAAAACACTTCTCTTTGTCTTCAATCACACCATGTAATCCTATATTGTATACACTTAGGCATAAAGCATAAATATTGAAGTTCGAAGTTTAAAGGTTGACACTTACATGACATGTCGAAACCCATGGGCCATTAGTATTCTATATAAAACACTAACTGACTTTCTTATATATATAGGAGAAATAGTTGTTTTCTGTTTGATTTTGAGAGTTTTATATTCATAAAATGGGTCTATTTATTTCTATGATTAGAAAAAAAATCTATTTTGTGGTTGGTATGGAAATCTCAAATGCGTGGTTACCTAAGCTATCATGCGTTCAATACATTCAGACTTGAATCTAAACACAATTGGGTTTGTGCCTTTTGGGTGTGAGTATGTTCTATTTTTCTTCCTGGTGAGAAGATTATGAATTTCTTCAAAATACATGCCTACATATTATTCTTATTTGAAATATTAAAATCCTCCTAAAATCTTATTTAAAAGTGGCTTCAAACTTGTATTATTATTTATAAAGTCCTCCCTAATCCCAAGTCATCAAATTGAAAGCCAGGATTGATTGTTCCTCTTACATTATAGCTAATGGGTTTGAACAAGCTACTTGAGAACTTTTCAGGAATGGTTTAACATAGTTTTTAAAACCTTTGAAATTAGGTAAATAACAATCATATATAATTTCACCAAATCATCAACTAGTTTGGCATTAGGAATCAATAGGGCTCAATATGTTTCATCTTTTTAAAGTAATATAAAACATATAAATCTATGATATCACTAGGTTAGAGCTAATTTTGTGGTTAATCCAAAATTTAAAAAAAAAAATATTAGCGCAAAACTTATGTTAACAAAAAAATATTTTTAATTCACAATAAAAAAATTAACCAAAACACATAATACATTATATTTAATTATAGGTAAGAATAAAAATCAAACACCATCTAAAGGGAAATTTAAAAAGGATGGGTAGAAGTGTCCATCAAATGTATACCTTGTTCAGGGCACGAAGTCATTACTACAATATTTATGAAGGAATTATAACTCATCATGTCACTGGTAGGAATTTAAATATAGGTGAGAAAAATAACAATCATTTCACTCAATCATCCAAAATAACCCCAATTAACAAAATAAAGAATAATAAATAATATATACAATATATATCCTATTATTATTATTGTTATCATATTTTAAGGTCATATGAGACCCCCTTGTTTGTGGGACAATAGACCCACCTCCGCACAACAATTTGATTGCTAAGTCTACAAAGGCATACATACTCTACCCCCCTCTAGTTTTGAACTTGTGACCTATTAGGAGGAAACACGTGCTCTTAACCATTATGTCCAATCAAGCTATAATATTATTATTTTTAATTTAATTATTTATAAATTATATATGTAATAATATAATAAATGTAATATATCTTATTTATTTATTTATTTTAAATTTAAATGATTATAATTTTTTATTGTTTTAATAAAAATCGATTTCTACCTCTATCCATACGAAACTAAAATATATATTTAAAAAATTATTAAATGATAAAAATTCATGATTTAGTTGCTTATGAACTATTTTCCTTTGGTATTCATGATAACCTCTTCTATACATTCTCTAAAGCCAACCATCCATTGCCAAAGCCTTTTTCTACAATACTATGGAATGAATTTTTAGATGAGCTAGCAAATTTCAAATCAACCTTCAAAATGTGTGAGAGGCATGAACAAGGGTTGAGAGGCTTCTAAAATTGAGTTTTGATCATGACTATAGCACTAAAATTATCCAATTGGTGCTCGTGGGAAAAGACATATTCTATCTTCAATACAACGTGATATTTTTTATTGTAAATTTTTTTCTAGTGATTTCTATTAAAAGAGAGAAGTATTACAATGCTATCATTTCCATACATTGTACAACAGACCAATATAAATAACTTGGGAGGTCATGCCTCCAACCAGATATGACGTACTTTGCATACTAGACATCTTTTCACCTTGTAAACATATGTGAAAAAAGGGCCCTTCTGATTTCAAACACCAAAGGTGTTTAGGGGTTTTTCATTTTTTCCTTTTCTCCTATGAACATCTACTCAGGCCTAAATTTGTATCAAGTGCAGTTGAGGATAATTCCATATCCACATTTTTTAGAGAAAGCTCCATCATTGTCACATCCTCAGAGTGTAGGACCCCCTTATTGCTATCTGAATTATCGAATTTGTGTGGTCGTTTATGCTTGCCAATTTTAGCCACAACTAATGTTGATGAAATTTCCTTCTCCATATCCGGAGGATTCTTTTCCACTGAGGGTGAAGGCGTATATACCTTGGGTTGTCTAAGATCTTGTGAGGATGAAGAAACAGGAGTTGTCTTTTGTTGAAGGTTTTCCTTCTTGTTACTTGTCATGTTATTCATGTTTGAAGTTGCCTTCTGATCTCACCATCCTCGATTGGGATTTTGTGGCTTCAAGGATCCTGAAACCCCTGTAGGGAATGCACTTTTTAGATTCTCAGGTTGTTGACAAGATTTGCATCTAAAAGTTTTATTTTCGTATTCCAGAGGCTAATGAAGTTCCTCACCATCCCATTTTAGGATGCTTTTATCTAAGAGACCCGCACTTAAATCCAGTTCAACATAGATACAGACAAATGAGATGAAATCATTCGCTATTTTTTCACTGTCTATTTTAACAAAGCTTCCAAGAGAATTTCCAATATCTTGTAGAGACTTTGAACAAATCCACTGGAGGGGTAAGTTTGGGAGTCTTACCCAAACCAGAGTAGCACAAATATGTATGGTTAGCGGGATGAATTCGGAGTACCATGGATGAATAGAGAGTCTTGCACGACCCCAAAACCAAGAACCCTGGTAAAAAACCCTCTTTCGGTCGGCAATATCTTTGAAGATGACTACAAAATAACCTTTGGAACAAAATGGAAAATCTAAGTTCTGTGTCCAATTCTAGAAAACCCAGGCCAAAATCCATGAAAACGGAAAATGACCGCATGCTGAGTATAAAAATGAATATTTTGCAAGGTAAAGAGCCCATTCATCTGGAGCTTTGGAGCTTTCAGTGAGTGTTCAACCACAAAGGCCTAACCAGCAAGAGCCTTCGAGGGTTGTGAACTAGAGCCTAAATTGAGAACGTCTTTAAATGAGAGGGGTTTTTGAGGTAGAGGATGCCTCTTTTCCTTTGGCACCTCCTAACAGTCCTGCAATGAGAGAAATAGATTCATCCTTATTGATACCATAATCACTCATAGTATTTTCACAATTTAATTTCCTCCCCTCATAAAGGATTCTCAACTCCTCTCTTGAATACCTGTCAACTTATAAATTTTGTCTGTAAGTGAAGATACGACCTCCCATTCACAAACCCTGAGGAACATAGACTTTTCAGAGAGATTTTTAAAAAAAATAGAAGTTTTTGGAACTCGAAATTACTAGTGCCATCGACCAGTTTTTATTTGTGAGCATGAGGAAGGATATTGGCCCAGTATTGCAATTCTCTGAGAAGTGGTGAGGCTTTTGAGGGCTTTTGAATTGAGATCAACAATGGCAGATGGGAATTCATCCCCCTGTTCCTCCTCTTCAAAAGAGCTCACATGGATACCTGGGGTCTCTCCTGGTCTCATTTGGCTCTCACGGGGTTTGACAGGGTCATCCCCCATTGCCTCCTCTTCACCTGGTTGCTCGCAACGGTTATGTACAGAAACCCTCATTCACTCAATTCACCTCATCTTCCTAGCCTCCGTCACTCTTAATAACATTTAATAATTCTCACATTATCTACTCCAACACAACATGATTTGAGCTAGGTTGGAGGGAGGTTTTTTATAATGCATCTTGTTGGACACCTAATCCATAAAGGTTGGTATGTAAAAATTCCAACAATTATTGGAATTCTAAGACTTTTTGGAATATGAAACCGAGAGTCAGGACAATGTATTTATATGTACATCCTTGTAAATAAAATTGCATTCCATGTTTATCTAAATTTTCCTATCAATATTGTGTGTGTTTAATATGGTATCAGGGCGTATTCTTGATCTACATAAATTTGAACCACTATTTTTTTGGTTTTCCTCTGCATCCCTATCCACTGTCTAATATTTTCTGAAGACGTGCATTTATTTAGCGCATGAATTTTCTTTCCATTTTGGCCCTGATTTCCTTCCATATTCTTTGCACTTTTCAGAACCTCTACTTGAGTAGTAGTAACATATCTCTACCCCTGCATGTTTTCCTGATTTTGGTAGTGGTCATATCCACAATGAATTTCCTAGGATGCCTTGGTGTACATACTAATAATTCTTTTTTTTTTAATCCCACGAATAAATTATCCCTCATCATGAATAGAGTACCAATTTTACTCTACGTTGCATTTTGCATCAATGATGACATGTTTTAATAGCCTCTTGCTTTCATGGGTTGCATAAGCACTAAATTCAACAACACACAACAAACTCTTTCCCATCTATCCAACTAGAAGTTTCTTTTGACACAATGATCTCTTTCCTATTTATCCACCAGTTTGAAGTCTATTTGTACCCTTTAGAAGAAAACGAGTGTTAAAACAAATGGTTCCTTTGGAATTGATGTGAGTATCTCAATGCCATTTTTTTTAATGGAGTACAGTTTTCAAAGACATGTTTTTGCACCGAAGTTGTGCCTTCTTTTTTGACTAGTACCATCTCAAAATTATCATGATCCATTGTGTGGCGGGTTGGTTGTAATTACCTTAAGGGGCCAATTCGATAAGCATAACCTTAAGGTCCATCATTGCACCGACGAATTTGATGAGTTTGTTGTTGGCTTGGAAGTTGTGGCTCTAGAGGCCCCCTTTATGGCCCCAAAAACGTATCTAATGGGGGATAATTTTTCCTTGATAATTTAATGAATTTTGGCATTTCCCTTGGTTTTCTCTAGTGTATACACTCCAATGATCCATTTTGTGAGTTAAGTTTCTTTGAAACCTAACGCAGTATACACAAAAGGACATTTGTAGGCAAAGTTGGATAATCTCACTAGCTCTAGTATGTTTGAAAAAGTGGATTTGGAAGGAATCACTCATCTAGACGGAACTATTAAGTTGAAGTTCACATGTCTTGAGAGTTAGTGGAAATCTTCATATTTGTTTCATTGTATTAATGTGGGTCTGTTTTCTCAGCCTAAACCTAATTGTTGCCATATGCTTCAAAACTAGTGCATTGATTTAACTCAGGCTAGTGTTCCTTCATGTAATCATCCTTCATCCACACCTAGCCCATATATTACTGAGAATATAAACGAAATACCAACCTCAGAGGTTGAAAATCTAAAGGTAAACGAGTTCCTTTTATCCCCAAAATTGAGTGATTTGAAGGTGTGATGGTTTTTGGCCTTGATTTATCGATTTATGCCAATGAAATCATTCTAAATGAACCAAGCATTGTGATATATTATTGTGTTCCAAAGGGTGTTTTGTAGTATGATACACCTCTATTAATTATCAAACATCTTTGAAGAAGGTCTCTTGGAGCATTTGTGGGGGATTTTAGCACCTCTAACTATAAATGTTGTAAAGAACAAGTAACCATTTGAAGTTTTGAGTTTGGTGGGACCAATCGTTGTTGCACTTCAGCATTGAGATTATGGAATTTTATTTTTTCTTTAATGTTAGACACTTGGTTCTCTTGTTTTCTTCAACGGCTACATTAAGAGCTGGTAATTAAGCTTGGTTGTGGGTAGTAAGCTTATTTTTACTCATACCAATTGGAAATTCCTAGTTCCATTGTTGTGCATCTCTCTTGCCCTATCTTGATTAACTGCTTTCTTGGATGCACATATCTTAGTTTTACCTACTTTGCTTTTGTATTAAGTTTGTCGTGGGAAGCTTTTTCTCATAGAGAGGCTTGATAGTGGTGCATTCTCAGTTGGTTAGAGCACCATTTATTTATTTAATCTAGAGAAAATGGACACACTAGATGAATTATTAAAATTATTAGGAACTCTAATGCTCTTTACTATTCATAACACAATCCAAATCAACAATAACACTCTCTTTAATATTTAAACATGTTTGCAAAATGCAGAAGACAAGATTGATTTTTTGCAGCTCAAATCACAACTATAAAAAGATGAGCTACAACATAAGTCTTCATTATGAACTATTTTTTGTTTAGAAAAATTCATTTGTTTGCGTTTGAGACAAAAACCCATCAACAACCATAAATTTATCAAACCAGTGAGTCCATTTCATAAGCAAATTTGCATGAAGATGCATAGTTTCAGCATGTACTTCTCAAGCCCACCAATAGACCTTGGATATGAAAAGGATGAGTCCTTTCATATTCCAAACTACTCTAAATCCATCAAGTTTCGAAGTGTTGGGTTTCTTCAAGGTAGCTCAATTTCAGCTGCTCCTCTTCCACAACCACAAATAGATAGATGCCAACATTATAATCGAGTTGGCCATGTGAAATATCATTGTTTTGATCTTCACCCATGTGAGCATTATGGTAAATGTACTAAGCATTCATATAGATGTTCTAGAAACAAGTGTTGCAGCAAGAACGAAGATTCACCTTGGATGGATCGCTTCTCGGCAATGGACTTCAACAACGAAGAATATATTTAAGTCATACTTCAGAGTTCTATATTGATTATTAACACATCTCGTAGTTGATATTTATTCATCTTCTCACCTTGTATCTGATAGGGGGAATTGATGGTCAATTATTAGAGTCGAAGCCAAATCATGTGAGCTTGAGCCACGACTTGAATGAGAGCCAACTACTAGAGCCTAGAGCTAGACTTATCCATAGCCAAATTCAGAGGTATAGCTCGAGACAGAGTCACATTCCATGAGCATGTTTTTGATTGGTGGCTTAACCACCACTAGCATAATACTTCACTTCATGCTACATAGTTTGTGGTCATCTGCAAACTATTATTAGGGAGCACTTCCATCAATTGAAGACTTCAACTTCTAGCCAGATGAAAAATTGTTCCAGGAACTGCTTCAAACTTTAGTTCCAAAACTGGTGGTCATCCTTAAACCACCACTGTTAGAGACCTAAGTTCTCCCACCTCAATTGGGTTGTGGTCTTTTTAAATCACCATTTTAGAGAGCACATTCAACCATTAGATGCTATGCATTTTTATATTTCAACTTCTTCTTGGACTCATATACACCCTTCAAATTAAAGGGGAGAATGTTGGACACCTAATCTATAAGGTTTGGCCTGTAAGAATTCCCACGCCTAAGTCCAAGAGACCTCTTGGAATATTAAACCAAGGGTCGGGACAATGTATTTATATATATATATATTCTTCTGAATAATAAGAATTCCATGTTTATTGTGAGTGTTTAATAATCTAGTTGCAATTATTAATTTCCAATTCTTTCCCAATTTTTTAATTATTTTTTAAATGGTAGAACTATAAATGTTAATGGTTGAGATTTCACAATTAAAATATAATAAAAAATAAAAAAGATGTTGAATATATAATTTTACAGCCATTTGGGGCGCAAAAAAAAAAACACACACACACACACCTTAAATAATTATAAATAATGATATTGCTCTCATTTATAAATATTTGTATTACTATATGTATCTAAATATTTGCTTCTGTAAAAATATTTCTCTCTATATTAAAATATAGTTTATGATATCTTACATTATGATATTATTTGTAATCTTATTTTGTTTTTGTACATTTTAATTGTGTATTAATTTAAATTATTTTTTAATTAAAAAATTTAGATATTTTGGTTTTAATGATTTTGGTTTTTCTTGACTAAAGTGGCATACTTATTATTAATTGTTATGTATCCTAAAATATGGTAAATTTAAATTGAATATAATCATTATTGATTGTCCATATATCCTAAAATGATTTATATATATCCTAAATCATTTATGTAATAGTTCATAACATAAGGTTATTTCTATGCATTATATACCATATCTATAATTAACTTAATATCTTAATTTTAAATGAAAATCAAATCAACAAAATTACATGAAAAGTGTGCCCAAGTGCAGGTCATTTGTACGAAAAAATATAATATAATTATAATTATATGCTACATTATTTTAAAAATGGAGAGGATCACATGTTTGTGAAGGCAAGCATAATTATAATTCTATGCTACATTATTTTAAGAATAGAGAGGATCACATGTTTGTGAAGGCACACAAAAGGATCTCAATGAGTTCATAACTAGTTCATAACAACTTGAAGGGATATATATATATATATATATATATATATATATATATATATATATATATATATATATATATATATATATATATATATATATATATATATATAATTTTACAATAAGTTCAAAAAAAATAAAAGAAAATAAAAGAAAATTAGTTTATAATTAAAAAACAAAAAGATTTTGAATAATATATTTTATGGTTTTGATTTTAATTATCAATTTTGAAATAGTAGAATATTATCATTTGAATTACCAATTTTATAAATAATTATATTTTTTATTTATAAATATTTTTATAACTATATACATTAAATATTTGTATTTGTATAAATATTCCTCTCTATGTTAAAATATAGTTAGTGCTATTATTTGTAATTTTATTTTGTTTTTTACATTTTAATTATATATATTAATTTATATTATGTTTTAATTAAAAAATTTAAATATTTCATTTTATAATGATTTTTGTTTTTTTCTTGAATAAAATGACAGTTATTATTGATTGTTATATTGTATCCTAAAATATTGTAAATTTAAATCAAACATAATCATTATTAATGGTTCATTTCTACACATCGTATAAATAATTAACTAATACCTTTTCTATCTCTATTCACCATATAAATAATTAACTTAATACCTTTAATACCCTTTCCCTCTCATTATACCATATAGATAATTAATTTAATACTCTTTCCATCCTCAGTAAAATGTAATATCTAATAAACAAAATGAAAAGAACAACAAACCAATATAATGGATTAACATAATTCATAAAATAACATAATAACTTACTTTTTACTCTTATCAACCAATATATAGTTATTAAGATAATTCATAAAATAACATATAGATATTTTATAAAATGAAAATCAAATCAACAAAATTACATGAAAAGCATGCCCAAGTGCAGGTGATTTGAACCAAAACTAGAACAATTATAATTATATGCTACATTATTTTATGAATGGACAGGATCACATGTTTGTGAAGGCACAGAAGTTCGTAATAACAACCAGAAGGCTTACTGGAAGACGGAGTCCTGACACAGCTAAATAGCAATTGGTGTATCAGGAACATCTGTATTTATTTATTTAATGTCTAATAGCCTTGACTTTCATGCTAAATTCCCTACAAATGGTTTAAAAAAACACATATTGTAATCGGACTTCTACTGTGTATTCCCAATTATTAATTATAATTATTCATAAGTTATTATTTCAGTTGGGAAATAGATTTCCTGGACTGGAAAACTGACTCTTATAAAATATTAATAGAAATTGATCATTTACAATATTTCTCCTTCGAAGTAAGGAATGGTTTATGGATTGAAGTCTGTAGCCCAACAACTGGTGGTGGTGGTTGAGAGGCGAGCTACGTCTCAAATTATTTGAATCACGAACGTTTCCTACTCTGCAGTTGCTCATGTGCCCACAATGAGCAACTGTGAGTAATTCCTGAACTTTCGTTCTTTCACATTGGAATATCGTTTATTTCATCTTTGCATAATGATGAAGGCACCTTACCAACATGCAGAAAGAAAAGGAAGAAATATAATGATTTCATGGATGGTGATGAAGCAAACACTCAAACCTCAGAACTAATGGATAGTTAAAAAAGATCATGGGGCTCCATTATAAAAGTTCAAAGGAGAGGAAATCCTGCTTTGTAAAATGGTTTTAATATAGTTTAACCTGCAGTATTATAATGGAGAGATTTACTAATCCATTATACATCAGAAGTTTCAAAGGAAACTGTTCATATAATCCATTCGATTTAAAAAAAAAAACTAAAATAATCAACACAATTAGTTTTGTTTTGTTTGATTTGAATTTTTACTAATCCATTATACATCAGAAGTTTCAAAGGAAACTGTTCATATAATCCATCAGATTTTTTCAAAAAAAAACTAAAATAATCAACACAATTAGTTTTGTCTTGTTTGATTTGAATTTTGATTAATACTGCTCAATCCCAAATCTTCAATTTTCATTTCAACTATCTAGACATTGAGAGAATTTGAGTTGCAATTGATAAGGGATCCCTCCCAATTATAAAGCCCCGCAGAGTAGGGCCAGCGACACGCAGATAGTGCACACTGCAAACACAGGGATGATGCATGGTTCAATAAATAGATGGCGCATTCGTGCAATACCTTGTGATGGGCAGTGGGCACCACCGCAGCTGGTTTTCAGTACTTGTGAGAAATGGGTTCAGTGTTAGTATGCCAGGGAAGAGAAAACAAAGGAGGTGGGAAAACTACATTGGAGATCCCCAACCAGGCCAAAATAAGGAAACATGATAAGGCACCAAGACAGAGGGAAAGATAGAGACACTCCAAAAAATTATTTGATCTCAATTTGGGAATCTGCTGGTGGTTGTGGCCTCTGCCCACAAGTGGTGCTTTTTGCAATAATAGCTACATATCTTTGTCTTGTTCACAAAAGAACACACATTTCCTTTGTGGCTGTAACTGGTGAGGCCTTCAAGGCCTGCCTGCACATAGAAACATAACATGGGGTGGAGGGGACACAACAGGATTCTGTGGTGGCCGATTGACCCCACTACCAAAACGAACAAAGCAAAAAAGCATTACATGGAGACGCGGCCCCATAGCCAGGCTCTCGAATCAAATTCGAATTTCATACATTAGGGTTCTGATTATTGTAACATTAGCCCGCATTTTTTCAACCTTAATTGCACAACAAAAATAATTCATCGATATCGAAAAAAAACAAAAAAAGAGATCATTGGTGTCCATTATAAAACTTGGGCTATCAGAAAATCCTATAACCAAACTACTGCATTTGTTCTGCAATGCCATATTCTGCAATTAACAACATTATGGCCAATATTTGGTTAAAGTGAGAGATCTACCATTGATTTTCGAGTAAAGGTGGAGATACAAATTGCAGGCTGGTTTTGAAATTCAGAAGAGCCTGCGCATCCCAATAAAGCTAACTATGGGATGATCTGCAGCTGCCCAGAACTACTTGATTTACATTACATATTTAAAATCATGGGCGATCCCATTATGTTACATTAATCTAATTCTAGGGATTAGGGTAGACAATGAAAATCGAAGGCTGATCTCAAATCAGAATCCTTCGAGGGAAGGGGAAAAGAAAAGGTAACTATATTGTCTTTGCACTTGAGCCGAGTGGCGATGATGTATAGCAGTCACCTCAATTAATGGAAAGCGAAATTATTGGGAAGTGCATTGTTCATCTGATCTCTGAGCCTTGGCGGCCAGCATATGCGACTTGTTGTTGTGCATCCAGACCTTGAGAACGTGTCTCTTGACACCAATATCCATGCAAAACTGGTGCACTGCAGCATCGTCATGCTTCTGGATCCTCCACCCCACTTTCTCCGCAAAGGCGCACATTTTCTCCTTCTGCTCGTTGCTGAACTTGGTCCTGAAACGCTTCTTCATCACTATAGGCATCATCCCCCCGGTACCGTAAGCGTTCATGTAGCTAATGCCGCTGCTGCCGTCTTGATCGTTGTCGCCCCCGCCGCCGCCTCCGTGCAGCAACGACCGGGGAACCATATGGGCACTTGTCGGCGGAAGGGCCAACGGCGCCGCATTGAGCGGATGTTGTTGCTGCGCCGGAGGAAGACCCAGAAGAGCCATCGGTGGACCGCCGCCCGCCCGCTTCCTGCTCCGGGGACTGTAGCAGTAATAGCAGGGGGGCTCCCCTTCCACTTCCCGCCTGTGGAAATTACGATGGCAATTGCAGGCCGCGCACTTTAGTGCTTCCAGTGACCCGTCCTCGCCGCTGGGCATGAAGTCCCCGCACCCATCTATAGCGTGTCCACCTATGCTGGCCGCGTGGTTCTTCAAGCATTCGCGATATCTCACGCTCTTCTTGACATGACCACCCGACTGCTGATGGTGAAGATGATGGTCATGCTGGAGTAGCTCATGGTCCGACGGTCGAGTCTCGTCAGAGGGCGTGCCGGTGGCGGTGCCATTCTCGCCCGGTTTCAGCTTCGACGAATCATGAATCATGTTGGGAGCAGAGCCACCATAGAGCATGGGCAATGCTGCCATTCCCCCCATGTCACCATCATGTTCACCCAACTCCATTTCTCTACAAAAAAAAATTCCTACAGACTGCAACTTTCACTCTAGCCCTTCTTTCCTCCTTTACAATAAACCAGACACCAGGTTGAAATTACATGCACAATTTGCAACGATTGCCATACCTCTTCGCAGCCGCCGTTAGCGTTTTATCCCTAAAATCATAAACCCAAAACAGAGCGCGAAATTCGAACCATAACCAACCTCAGAAAATCAGCAGAGAGTCGCAACAAACCAACATAGATCGGCCCTGGTCTGGAATTTAGCAAACAAATTCAAATATTTAGCATAAACAAAGCGAGAATGAAACAAAAATACTTGCGCCGAAAACTTTCCATGCGCTCCACCATAAACCCTTTCTGCTCCGCCCTCCAAAACCCCAAAAAGACAACCATGGAGACAAAAAAATTAAACGCGAGTCTGCACACACCAACCCAGCGCTTTGGTTTCGCGAATGCCAGTAGTAATAATAATAATAATAAGAAGACTGTTCCTTCCTTCAATCAATCAATCAATTTTTTTACGCAGTCGCGAGGATCAGAGACCGGCACGGCCGGCTACCTAGTGCCCACGATCCATTAAAACCCCTCGTCCCCCACCCCCCATAACCTTTTTTTTACCGCCTTCTGACACCACACATGCTTTCAAACCCTAAACGTCAGAGTCAGGCGTCCACCCTTCCCTCATATGAAAAAAAGTTCCCCCCGCCCAGATCCGTCAATTGACGTTGACGGCAAAACCCCGTCCCGCCGGCAACCGGGGCCCGATCGATCCGCGGCGCCCGAGGTCCCGATCTCGAATCCGGGCGAGAGAAATTGCGACCCAGAGAATGTTCGAATCACCCGCTATACCACGGTAAACCGAGTCGGAACTCGTCGACCGTAACGGCATGACGTCAGTGACGGGGTAGTGTTTCTGACGGCGACAGGTGAGACAGAGAGACAGACACAGACGGCCGTCCCGACTCCGTCATCCCGGCCGTCTATTCTTCTGGAACATGCCATGCTTGGCTTCCATTGGCCAACTTCCCCTCCCAGCACGCAATTCAAGGGTACCTGAGACCACATTAACACTTGATTGCCCACATACACGTGTTGCCATCCTAGTGGCCCTCTGGTGGCCCGGCGTTGACAGTGACCGAGACTACCGGCTAGTCCGTGCGCCCGTGACCAGTCTGCCTCCCCCTCGTGGAGCCATCAATTAATATCGGGCCCCACAGACAATTACAGCGACAGCTCTACCGGGACCCACCCGTGGCCAGGCGCCCTTTTGGCGTGAGCGAAGCCTGGTCTGACTGCGATCGCTGCCCGGGAAAAAATTCGGGTGGCCGTCGCGACCAATTCCGTCCGTCCAAAAGGACGACCCCCTGAAGAGCGTGCACAGTACGGCCCCGGTAATATAGGTTCTCGCATGCGCGACTGCAGCGCCTGTCTCAACGTGGCTTTCACACTTTCACCAACGTACACGTGCCGGTTCTCTTCCCTTGTTTGACGTGTCGGTGATACGTCATGATTTCCACTTGGATCTTAGCCCGCAACCTAACCGTCTCAGGGTCACGTGCACGCCGTCCAGGCGCTTAACGCGCTTTAACAACAAGGGTGATTTTGACCACGTGAACAAAAAGAGTTTGGTCCTTTTGAGTTGGCTATGATTATTTAATAGGTAAAACAAAGTGGTTATATTAATAAAAAGCATTTAATGAACATCGAGGGGGCATCATGGCACCCTTTCCTAATTATCTAACCCCACACTACTCGAGGAGGTGCGGGGCTCGATGTGTAGGGATTGGAGCCCTTCCTTCAATGAAACCACCAAAGTCTCGCTAAAATCATTATGCATTCTTACATACATATATATAATATATATTCATACCACATCTCTCCTAGGGAGCATCTATTAATAAATAAATTATGTTTGTGGCGATGGGCGGTTTTTTGTTTTCTTTGCAATGGATATGCTTAACAACTGTCACCCTAATTATTTGAATCTCACACATTTTTATCGTGGCTGATAAAGTCCCCTGATCCTAGAGGCACACAAATCCATCTTTTCAACCTCCAAATTATCTAATGTCACTCAAAACAGATTGCAACTTGTTTTCTTGTGAAAGAAAGAAAGAAAGAATTTTTAAAGTCTACAGATTGCTTCTTTATTTGACTCTTGTATTCGGCCATTTTCCTGTGAAGTTTTACAATGACCACTCTTAGCTTATCGACCAACTCTTCGCTGAATAAATTATCCCAAGAATTAGCTGCCAAAATACCTGCATAGTTTTCCCTGATGTCTTTGAAGGCCTCACATTCTAGAATGAAATGTTTTTCTGTGTTTCTTGGTTATGAGTTTGAATCCATTTTATCAACCTCCAAATTATCTAATGTTATTCAAAACAGAATGCAACTTGTTTTGTTGTGTTTCTTGGTTATGATTTTAAATAATTAGGTTATTTTTCAAAGTACAATATTTTTTTTGGTGGGTATGTGCTTCTCTGCCATCATCATCATTGTAACCTATATATCATTGATTGTTATTTTATTCTTTTCCATAAAGAAAATATCGTCATTTTCCATAAAAATATAAAAAAAAAAATATCATCCTTTTCCATAAAAAAACGTTATTGATTTTGATTGTTATTTATAGAAACATTATTGTATACAACAAAGATAATGGTTTTTTTAAAGTAAAATCTACATTTCTCATACATAACTTTTATATCTAAAAGTACAATCTATGTATTTTATATTTTTGGTAGGTGTGTTTATTTAAAATTAAGGTTTCTCTTAAAAATCATATTAACGTAAATCATAGACATTGTATATCTATCTTTACATACCTGTCGAAAAACTCAAGAATTAGTTGTGCTAAAGCTACAAAAGATCTTCCAAATTGAATCATTATTTAAGAGCTTGGCATAGAAAATATTTTATGTCAAAAAACTCTTCCAACTTATTCACAAAGGTGCATGCTAAATATTATGCATATAAACACATAGAAAAGGTTCCAAAGAACGTAACATTCATATATAGCAAAAATATTCTAAATTTTAAAATTTTCAAATGGAGATACTTAGCAAGTCAAAATCACTAGAGAGACTCATATTGATCATATATTTTCATATTACTAATCTTTGAAATCGCTATTATTTTTATTTTATCTATAATGAAATCATATAAGTTTTGTGATTTTTTAAAGAATACACTAGAGAAAAAACATAAGTCTTGCGAGTCAAACTCCTATTGTGACTTTTTAAAGAAGATATTAGAGAAATTTTAAGGTCTAAAATGGGTCTCCTGAGGAATATTATAAAATAATAGTGAAAAAAAAAAAAAAAAAACTATTTTTTCAACTCGTATTTTCAACTTATCTCCCTCTGATTTTCCTCAAATTTCGAATGGGAGCAATTGATAGATGCACAATTTAATTCCTCATCCAATGAGTACTCATGTTGCATACTTTTGATGGACTCTGCTACATGAAAAATAAGAAATACATGAAAAAATGTGATCGCAATTACATTTTTTATGCATTTCTCATTTTTCATGTAGCAGGGTCCATCAAAAGTATGCAACATAGGTACTCTTTGGACGAGGAATTAAATTCCACATCCAAAGAGTGATCCCGCTCAAAATTTGATTAAAACCATAGGGATATAAGTTGAAAATATGAGTTGAAAAAATAGTTTATTTTGTTTTATTTTTACTCCAAAAATAGTGAATCATCCCCCATCGTCGACATCATGATCTTGAATCCTATTGCTTCTTATAAAAATTATTTTGGTTGTACATTTTTTTTATACCCATTTTTTACCTCAAAATTTCTCTAATAAAATTTGAATTTTGAAATTGAAATTTTTGTCTCCAAGATTGTTAAATCAATCTCCCTCCAAGTCAAGTCAGACGAAGGAAAATGACACACGCATTCAACCAACAGATCACTATATAAAGGAAACTCGACCTCATTCTTACACCACCAATTTGCACTTCCTCAAGAAGACAATTTTCGGACATCTTAGTGAAGATGAAGAAGGACAAGGAGGACGAAAAAGAAGACGAATTTCATCTATTTCTCTCTCTCACAAGCTTGCATTTGTGGAATCTCTCTCTCTCTCTCTCTCTCTAGTTCGCATTTTCTAGGTAGTTTCTATTGTAGTGGGCCGAAATTTCTAGGCAGTTGTTGGAGGCTGAAATTATGGGATTGTGGAAGTTGCATGAGGGCCAAAATTTTGGTTTAGATCAAGCAGAGCGAAGTACTGGATCAGGTTGGAACACTTGACTTGGAGGGGTTGACCATGCTTGACCATAGGTCCAAGTGTGTGTCTTATTGATAAATAGAATTTCTCAATTGAAAAGGTTGTTGGGTTTTTCCCCTTGTGGGTTTTCCTAGGGTAAATCATGTCTTCTCATTAGGCATTGTGATCTATATTGTTCTCCATTGAAAAGGTTTTTGGGTTTTCCCCTTGTGGGTTTTCTCAGGGTAAATCATGTCTTCTCTTTAGGCATTGTGATCTCTATTGTTCTACTATTCTTGTATGGTTGAATTTTTGAAATATAATTTCCTAATGATATATTGGAATATTTAAAAGAAGATCAACATCAAAAGTAGTTATTAATTTTTCAAAAATATTGTGCTAGTTTATATTGCACTTATAAAATCAACATGGTATGAGAGCTTTGGTGAAGAAAGGAACATTGAGATCACCCTTAAAGAAACCCTAGATTGAGATCATTATTTTTGAAGTCCTTGTTGATTTGCATCAATGGCTTCTTCTATGAAATCTAAGAACAAGTTGGAAGGAGCCTCAAACTTTAGAGCGTGGAAACTTAGAATTGATCGTATTCTTACAAAGAACAAAGTTTTGGATATTGTGACAGGGAAGGTTGTAGAACCAACAAACACTGTAGGAAAGGGGAATTTTAAGGAGGATGACATCACTTCCATGAATCTTATTGTGGACTCCATTAGAGATGCTTCTAAGAAGATGTATGATTCCCTAACTAATCTATTTACTACCAAGAATGTTGGTCAAACCATGAGCTTTAAGAATGATATTCATGTTGTAAGGATGACAGAAGATGACACTGTGGCCTCGTATTTCGTAAGGATTTTGCAGATAAGATACCAAATTAAAGAAATTGGAGATACTATTTCTAAGAACAAACTTATGACTACAACACCCAATGGTCTACCAAGATCATGGGATGTAATTGTAATATGTGTAAGTATCTATAAGGAATCTCCTTCGTTTGAAAAACTATGGACCTCTTATGCTCAAGAAGAATAAAAGCTTATGTCAAGAGACAAAAAGGAAGAATCTTCTCAAGCATTGGCATCTCTCTTCAAGAAAAATAGAGGAAAGAAGAAGTTTGGATTTCAAAACAAGAAGTCAGGAAGAAGATCACCTCCTCCCCAAAAGAAGAAGGTTTTTCCAAGAATTCATGGGATGCATTTGCAACGAGTATAAGTATCTAGAAGGAACCTCATTATTTTGAAAAACTATGGACCTCTTGTGCTCAAGAAGAATAAAGGCTTATATAAAGAGACAAAAAAGAAGAATCTTCTCAAGCATTGGCATCTCGCTTCAAGAAGAATAGAGGAAAGAAGAATTTTTGATTTCAAAACAAGAAGTCAGGAAGAAGATCACCTCCTCCCCAAAATAAGAAGGATTTTCCAAGAATTCAAGAATTCATAAATTTCGACATTCTAAAAAGGATCATCCTGAATTGGATAACAACAAAAAACATAAAGGGAAAACAACACTGCAGTAGATGGTGAAGATGAACATCCAAAGAAGCCTAAAGGTGAAAAATATTTCTTTTACTTTTTTTCTCTAATAGGTTCTATTGTAGATGATGACGATATGTGGCTAGTGGATAATGGTGCATCATGACATATGACAGGAGATCGTGAAAATATATCTAGCATGATGGAAATAAAACTATCTTAAAGGGTGGAGCTTGGTGACAATCACAACTATGAAATCAAAGGAGTTGGAAATGCATCCATTAAGCTGGAATCCAGTAGCAATGTTCATCTCAACAATGTTCTATATGTGTCAAGTTTGAAAAAGAATCTAGTATTTATTTCATGTTTAGAAGATAAAGGAGATAAAGGATCTTTTGTGGATGGCAGAGTACTTGTATGGTCCAATGACTCTAGTATATATGATGCTAGGGTTATTGGGATTTGTGAAGGAACATTTATAGGCTTATAAGTCAACCAACTAAATACCTTGTACATGATGAAATCAATCCAAGTGATTTATGGCATAGAAGATATGGCCACCTTCATTATAAAGCATTACTTGAATCGAATCAAATAGTTTCAGGCATCCCTGAATTGTAGATAGATCATGAGGGTGTTTGTAAAGGTTGTTCTCTTGAAAAGAACACGAGGAAATTTTTTCCAAGTAGTGATAATAGATCTAAAGAAGTTTTAGATTTTATTCGCTATGATGTATGTGGTATGATTCCTATAAGATTTCTTGGAGGTTCATTATACTATGTAATGTTTATTGATGACTTCTCTCGTAATGACATGGATCTATCTCATGAAGACCAAGGATGAACTCTTCACTAAGTTTCAATAATTCAAAGTCGAAGTGGAAAACTTGGCAGGTAAGAAGATCAAGGTTTTGAGATCAGATAATGGAGGATAGTAAACCTTGAAAGAACTTGTTGCTTCCTCTAAGAAATTTAGGATTAAGAGGGAGTTTGTTGTTTCCTATAATACACAACAAAATGGTGTGGTTGAATGAAAGAAAAAGTCTATTAAAGAATATATGAAGACCATGATGCATGTAACACCTCTATGTTTTTCTTTTTCAAACATGGCTATTTTTAGACTTTAAAATTATTGTTGAAATTAATCGCCATGGAAGCCAGGATTGAAACTATATGGTGATGTAATTATTTTATTTTTTTGATTAATAAATTATTTATCTAGAAAAAATCAAGAAAGAGCGCTTGAGTATTAGAGACTTCTTGCCAATTTATATAAATTTGTTAGTGGTCAAAGTCCACATGGTGTACCTTCCCAAAAGTCTCCAAAAAGTCCCTAGGAGAAAGCTATTAAATATGTTAACATAATGGGAGAGAAATATTATGTTAATTACTTATTTGGAGAGAAATGCTAAGCTGGGTGAAAAAGTGGAATAAAGAACAACGGGAGAGAAAGGCATGCTTTATAGAAAAATAAAATATGTTTTTCTTAAAATAAAACAAAAGGCCTATGCAACAAAGGGATGCAGACCCTTAAAGAAGGACATTGCTAAGGAAAAATCTGCAGGGAAGAATTTAAAAAAAAATTACTTAGGAACCAAAGAGGTTGATTCCTGATGAAAAGAAGGTATGAGCTTAGGGGAACTGTTGGAGATAGTGCATCGTTGGGTGGAACGTGCTCTGTTCCTGAATTTTCCCCAAGCATCTAATTACGGTTAGATGTATTTCTATTTATATTTTATAAAGTGATGTTGGAATAGTTAAGGCTATTATAGTGAGAATGTAAACTGAATGTGGAATTTAGATAATCAGTTGTATATGTTACCAATTTTGCATGCATAGCTTAATTAATTTATAAGCAACAAATTCAATGATATATGTGACTAGAGTAAGTCTTATATTTGGAGTCTATTGATAGTTAATGTTTTTGGAAATAAGTAGATTAATGTGTAAGAAAGGATTTATTTGTATATGAAAGAATATATGTAGGTGTAGAAAGAATGTTTACTAAAGTAACAAATTATGATTAGAAATGCGATATTATATGATGAATTAAGGTCTAAATTAGAGAACGAGATAAAGTGTACATGCATAGTTAAATTATATCCAATTAGATAAATCAGAGCTAGTAGGTTATAAACTCCGAATCTTGTAGAGGTATAATAATTAAATGAACTCTACCAGAAACATTATTTTACAGAAATGTAAGAGTAGAAGTTTAGGATAGATTATATAATTGGTTATACTATATATTATTGAATGAAAGTCAAGAATATATATATATATATATATCATTGTCAATAAGATTTGTCTTTTCCATATATCATTGGGATGCATGTTTAATGAAAGAAAATTAGTTATGTAGATAAGGCTCCCTCGAAAAATTATTGTACTTATAGACGAGTACTTGCAAATTTGGAAGTATACTACAAATAGAAAGTAATCCAAATGAATTCGTGTAAACATGTGTTAGGTTGTTTAAAGCCACACATAATCCCATTGAAGAATTATGAATAAAATTTTTGTATAATGAAATTTAAATTACCTCTTTGGGTAAGGAAACATGGAATACTCAATATATTCATGTGAACTAAATAAATTTATTATTCTATTTGTGAGTTTTCAGAATGGAGGGTTTGTTTGTTAGAGGAATTGTATGTCTATACTTAACATTTTAAAATGAGTTCTGGACGAGGATGCTTGTCTTGGTTGATGGGACGTCAGTCCCTTGGCAACTCCCGATGGAGATTGTGTGGGGTGACCATATGGCCCTTTGTAGCTCCATAATCACGGCATTAACTTCGCCAGCTCGCATGGCATTAACTCAATCTACCTGGCTTTTTAACCACCCTACTCCGCTCGTCTGGTTTGCGATGGCGTTTGTCTTGGGTAGCTCGAATTGCTCCTGTGTTGCATGCAGCTCTCCGCCTCCTTTGTGGGGTGCCTACCCTTCTGCTTGTGCTGAGCCAAGTGTTCGCACTCAGACAGGGTGCCGCTTCATGCTCCTTGGTTGTCTGGAGACACTGCCGGGCCATCACTTCACCCAGAGCGCTTTCTGCTGTTCGAATTCCTATTTGCATGCTCATACTGTCGATTCCTGTTGGTTGCCATCGCTTTCTGCCTGCTCTTCTTGTCTCAGGCATTTTCAGCGCACCTCTGTGTCCATGCCACAGCTTCGTCACAGGATGTGGTGCTGTCATGGAGTGAGTAGAGGTCGTGTGACCCGCTCTCGGCCTTCTACCAGCTCTGACACCGATTCTTCCTCTGAGGATGTCGCGTGGAGTCATTACTCGGATACTCGTAGCCAAAGGGGCCGCGCTCGCCATTTTGGAAATTTTCATTTCGCCCAGCCCAACCCACCTCCCTCTGTTGACCCTCCCAGGCCTGTCTCCCATGCCTCCCGTGCGTCTTCCAGTCATTCCCTTCACCAGTCCTCCCAGAGAGCGGAATTCTACTTCGAATGCTCTCTCAATCAGCCTGTCATTACTGCTTTTTTCACCGTAATCCTGAGAGAAGAGTCAGCTAACCTTTTTCCCTCCCCTGTGCCCGACCCTAATCCCACTCCGCTTGGTCCTAATCCCTCTTCGCCTAAGAATGAAGCCTTGAATCCTAATGCACCCATTGGAATTGTGCATTCCAACTTGGGAAAGGATCACATGTAGGTGGACGTCACCAACAAGGATAAAGCGCCAAAGGAAGACAATGAAGATAGAAGGGACGAGTACTGGTGCAAAATTGTGGAGGAACCGCCTTCCCCAGCTCATGAACAGTGAATTTCACTCCCCTCGGCTTACCATGGTACAGTTGCTCAACCATCTTGGGAGAATTTTTTATTTTCTGTGTTCCTCTTCAGCTGGAAAAGCTGAATGCTACTCTAGTATGTTTTTTTCTGTTATGTTAAATGGTATGGACAATGGGCTAGTTTCCCTTTCTAGGGCGACGAAACTTTCTCCAAAAGAACTGGTTTCCCACTCAAGGCAGTTCAGAATTTTTGTTAAGCATGGCTATCAAGCCCAGTTTTCAGGCTCACATAGCTGAAACTGTGGCATTTTTTTACCAGTATTTTTTATAAATAGAATTGGTATTATTCAGAAAAATAAATAAAAAATAAAAATAAATAAAAATAAAGTGAGAGTAATTCCTAAGTTCTTCTATAGGACCAATACTAATTGAAGAATACTTTGAATACTATATAAAACCAACGATTGTGTTTAATGATTAAACTAGATAGTGTTCCTTGGTAAATTTCATTAAATATTCCACATACAAAAAAATAAAATCATGGAAAACTTCATGATAAAGTCCTTTATACGATATTACAAAATAGTTAATAAACTGGCTCTACAAAAAACAATTGTAGCCAAGGATGAGTAATACAATCACACAGATGGAGTAACATTGTTATATTAAATTAGTAATAGTGCTAAATTCAAATGAGAAAAAAGGAAAGTCGACATTTGATTCTAATTGAACAAGAATTTATGGAGAAAAAGATTGTAACGAAGAACTTCACCAAAGTGTAATATATGTATAAATTGTGCAATAACATGTGTAATATTAAACATGGAAAATAGAGTAAAGGAAATATCCCTGTCGACATATCCAAAAATATACACTTAGTTTTGTTGCAAGTAAACATTTAACACAAATTTGAAAGAAGACTATTATAAAATAAATAAATAAAGCAGTAAAAATTACATAGGAAAATGACCAAAATATATATAAGGTGAATGTAGGGCTCGTTAAGGCCCGTGACCAAATTTACAATGTGTAACCTTGTAAGGTTGAAATATAATTAAATAGAGAAAACCCAAAATTAGATCATAGTAGAACATCATGGAAACTTCAGGGAGAGTCAAGTAATTAAAGGATGTCAACCTGTAGGACCAGGGGGTCAAAACTTTACTTTAGAATGGGTAAAACATCTTGGTGCAAATTAACCAAATCAACTAGTCCAATTGAATGTCATATATATAGCCAAAATTATCCAGGCTAGGGTTGGAAATTTGGATTCCTATTATGCAAATTTAAACGAATGAAGAAGTATTAAACAAAAGGAAAGATAACTTATATTAAGAGTGGAAGAATCTTCTTTCCATAAATACGAGTAACAAAAAACATGATTTTTAATATAATATGGTAGAATACCAATTATTCAAAAGAAATAAAAAATAAATACATTGTATAATGTTTCTATACTATAGAAAGATGTAACCATTTAAATGATTCTAGGGTTTCTGACAAAACCTTGAGGGCGAAGCCCAAAACAAAAGAAACCATATTAAAGGGATCACATAGCCTTAGCCAAGAATTGTCGTGGCTTAATTTTGCCTTGGAACCCTCATCCATGAGATAATAAGCTACATTGGGAAGAAATCCTAAAAATTCCAAAGGGAAATAACCGCTATCAACTTGCTTCACTTGTAAGTAAACTTAAACCGTGCAAATTGACAAGAAAACTGGAGATAGGGTAAAAACCCTACTCTATTACCATAGTTGCAGAAACCCCAACTTCATTCCAAATGGGATTCAATGAATGAAATCGATGGAAAATAAATAGAATGAGTCTTACCCAAAAAGCTAATGAAGTTGATGAGTAGAAGGACTGACACACGCTCAAAGCATGACCTGGAAATAAGGTAAGGGTTTCATTAGTAACACTCTACAAATTTCAAAGAATATTAAACATAAAATGCAGATCATAGTACATTTTTGTGTTACCTCTGAAATAAAATGAGAAACCCTAAATGGTTTGGCTGAAAACCATGTGTCTTCATAAAACTCTCTAGGGGAATCTGCAATTTATAAACATTAATATGTAGTACATTGCAATCAACAACTAAAAATAAAGGTTCAGATGGATTACACGAGATTAAAAGTTACATTTGTGTTTTCACAATGTCCAAAGCAACTTTTGGGTGTTCCAGGCATCCAAGTTGAAGTATTACAGGTGTTTTGGAGGCCACATGGCTAAGAATCTGACCAAAAACATGACACCTTGACAGATAATATTTGTAGAAGCAATTCAGTATTTAAATTTAGTACATTTTTAGATCAGGTGAATCCAATATATACATGCATGTTATATAATTTCTACATTTTGAAGTCCTTGTTGACTTGCATCAATGGCTTCTTCTTTCAAATCTAAGAACAAGTTGGAAGGAGCCTCAAACTCCAAAGCCTTGAAACTTAGAATTGATATTATTCTTACAAAGAACAAATTTTTGGATATTGTGACAGGGAAGGTTTTAGAACCAAAAAACACTGCAAGAAAGGATAATTTTAAGGAGAATGACATCACTTCCATTAGTCTTATTGTCGACTCCATCAGAGATGCTTCCAAGAATATGTATGATGCCCTAACTAATCTACTTAATATTAAGAATGTTGGTCAAGACATGAGCTTAAAGAATGAGATTCATGTTGTAAGGATGACAAAATATGACACTGTGGCCCCGTATTTCGTAAGGATTTCATAGATAAGATACCAAATTTAAGCAATTGGAGATACTATTTATGAGAACGAACTTATGCCTACAACACTTAATGGTCTACCTAGATCATGGGATGCATTTGAAATAGGTATAAGTATCTAGAAGGAAGCTCCTTTGTTCGAAAACATATGGACCTCTTGTGCTCTAGAAGAATAAAGGCTTATATCAAGCGACAAAAAAGAAGAATCTTCTCAAGCATTGGCATCTCGGTTCAAGAAGAATGGAGGAAAGAAGAAGTTTGGATTTCAAAAAAAGAAGTCAGGAAGAAGATCACCTCCTCCCCAAAAGAAGAATGATTTGCCAAGAATTCAATGTTATGGTTGTCATAAATCTGGACATTGTAAAAAGGATTTTCCTGAACTGGATAGCAACAAAAAGAGAAAGGGAAAACAACATGTTTCTGCAGTATATATTGAAGATGAACATCCAAAGAAGCTTAAAGGTATGATGATGATTATATGTGGCTAGTGGATAATGGCACATCATTACATATGACAGGAGATCGTGAAAATATATCTAGCATGATGGAAAGAAGACTATCTCAATGGGTGGAGCTTGGTGACAATCAAAACTATGCAATCAAAGGAGTTGGAAAGGCATCCATTAATTTGGAATCTAGTAGCAATGTTCATCACAACAATGTTCGATATGTGCTAGGTTTGAAAAAGAATCTAGTCTCTATTTCATGTTTAGAAGATAAAGGAGATAAAGTATCTTTTTTGGATGGAATAGTATTTGTATGGTCCAACGACTCTAGTATAAATGATGCTAGGGTTATTGGGATTCGTGAAGGAAGATTGCATAGGCTTATGAGTCAACCAACTAAATCCCTTGTACATGATGATATCAATCCAAGTGAGTTATGGAATAGAAGATATGGTCACCTTCATTATAAAGCATTACTTGAATTGAATCAAATGGTTTCAGGTATCCCTGAATTGCAGATAGATTATGAGGGTGTTTGTAAAGGTTGTTCTATTGAAAAGAACACGAGGAATTTTTTCCCAAGTAGTGATAATAAATATAAAGAAGTTTTTGATTTCATTCACTATTATGTATGTGGTTTGATTCTTGTAAGATTCCTTGGAGGTTCATTATACTATGTAACGTTTATTGATGACTTCTCTTGTAATGACATGGATCTATCTCATGAAGACCAAGGATGAATTCTTCATTAAGTTTCAATAATTCAAAGCCAAAGTGGAAAACTTGATAGGTAAGAAGATCAAGATTCTGAGATCTGATAATGGAGAGTAAACCTTGAAAGAAATTGTTGCTTTCTGTAATAAAGTTAGGATTAAGAGGGAGTTGATTGTTCTCTATACTACATAACAAAATGGTGTGGCTGAATGAAGGAACAAGTCTATTGAAGAATCTATCAAGACCATGATGCATGTAACACCTCTATGTTCATATATTTCAAACATGGCTATTTTTAGACTTAAATTATTGTTGAAATTGATGGCCATGGAAGAGAGGATGGAAACTATGTGATGATGTAATTATTTTTATTTTACTGAATTAATAAATGAGTTTTTTGGAAATATCCAGGAAAGAGCACTTGAGTATTAGAGACTTCTTGCCAATTTATAAAATGTTGTTAGTGGTTAAAGTCCACATGGTGTACCTTCCCAAAATTCTCCTAAAAGTCCCTAGGAGAAATCCATTAAATATTTTAACATAATGGGAGAGAAAGATTATGTTAATTACTTATTTGGATCAAAATGCTAATTTGGGTGAAAAAGTGGAATAAAGCACAACGGGAGAGAAAGACATGCTTTATAGAAAACTAAATATCTTTTCTTAAAATAAAACAAAAGGCCTATAGGGATGGAGACCCTTAAAGAAGGACAACGCTAAAGAAAAATATGCAGGGAAGATGATCCAAGTGGATATTGGTGGCCACCCGCCTATTCCACTTGGGCCCCCACCATTGTCTCTTTCAGTTTTTCCGTTTTGGCATAACTTACTATTTTTAGCAGTTTTTCGGGTCCTGAACTTCCGGAGCCGTTTTGAGGCCCTAAACGACGTATAGAGCTTTTTGCCAGTGAATTTTCTGATAAAATTCATCCCGACAGCTGTAGTCCTCGGATAGAGATTTCTAATGATGTATCATATGCGTCAAACGGAGATAGTATGCCAAAGTTACGTCCCTGGGAAGTTGAAACACCAATTTACCCAAACGGGGCCCATAGTTTTGGCGCTTCATCTCCTAGGGTTAGGTTTTTTGGGATGTTTAGGGTTCTCCATTGTTTCTCAATAATAAATAGGCCCTCGCGCCTCATTGTAAAGCAGTTCAGAGGTCTGTAGCCACCACATCTCTTCTCAGAGATTCGCTACCAGCACCCTAGCTATTTTATTTCCATTATGTCCGTAAGCATCTTTCTGTTATCTGATATTAATGAAATGAAGTGTTATTTCCGCTGCATCTCTGTATTTATGGTTATGTGTTTATTCTGTTGCGTTCCTGCATAAATCCGGATCAGTGGTATCAGAGCGGTCTGCTTTTTCTCGATCCTTCTTTGCATGTCCCCAACGAGGTCAGGGTATAAGGAGCTAGGGCTTGATCTGGTGGAACCTTTGCAAGATCAGCCTCGCAAACCTCGACAGACGCCCATGGGGGACGAAAAGAAAGATGAGGGAGCAGAAGATCCTATCAAAATATTGCTCGAGGAGGCCCTCGAAAAACAAAGGAACGCGATGATGGATAGCTTTGCTCAGATCCTTCAACGGCTGCCCACCGGCGGCGCATCTGCATCCAGTAGCCACTCTGGAGTTGCGACTCCCTCTAAGGTACAAGTAAATTTTGACATTCCCATATTTGAGGGTCAAATAGACGCAGATGCCGTAGATAGATGGTTGAATCTATTAGAAGGATATTTCTCTGCTCATGACTTTTCAGACCGGGAGAAGATTATTTTTGCACTCCTCAAAGCTACCCCCCATGTTAAGGACTGGTGGGAAACCTACTGTGAGAACAAGGACCAAACAGAACCCTCTCTGTTCTCTGCCGTACCAACTTGGAATTCTTTCCGAGACGCCGTCAAGGAACAGTACTATCCCGTGGGGAGCTATGAGGACAAGTACATACAATGGACCACGCTGCGACAACAAAGGGATCAAGATGTGCACGAGCTGACGAATCTGTTCCATACCCTACGCACAAAGTTGGGTATCAAAGATTCATAGAAACATTTGGTGCTAAAGTATCGCAGCTGTCTGCACAGATACATTCAGGAGGAAATGGAGTTCCTCGACATCTCCTCGCTTGGTACGGCATACCGGTATGCTGCCAAGATTGAGCAGAAATTCAAACAGAAGAAGCGAGACTTTGGATCCGTGAATCAAAAGCAAGGAAAAGGTGCTTCCAAACCGCAGAACAAAGGACAGAGCATGGCGGCTAAAGACAACCCGTCAAAGCCACAAGAAAAGAACAACACCGTAAAGCCAAAGAAGGACACGGGAAAGTGGTGTGAGTTCCATAAAAGCTCCACTCACAACACAAGTGAGTGTCGGGCCAAGCAGTCGCTAGTGGCCGAGATGAGGGCTTCTGAGTCAGATGCATGCTCTGACTCCGAATCAGAACCTGAAAAGGCGAATGAAAAAGGGAAACAGATTATTGATGCGGAGCCCAACGCCACTGTTGCCACTACAAAGGTCCAGAAGGAGGAACCGGAAGATCCAGAGGAGGAGGAACGTCTCTTCCACTCCCAGATGTGGGTAAAGGGAAACAGATTATTGATGCGGAGCCCAACGCCACTGTTGCCACTACAAAGGTCCAGAAGGAGGAACTGGAAGATCCAGAGGAGGAGGAACGTCTGATAAAATTCGTCCCGACAGCTGTAGTCCTCGGATAGAGCTTTCTAATGATGTATCATATGCGTCAAACGGAGATAGTATGCCAAAGTTACGTCCCTGGGAAGTTGAAACACCAATTTACCCAAACGGGGCCCATAGTTTTGGCGCTTCATCTCCTAGGGTTAGGTTTTTGGGATGTTTAGGGTTCTCCATTGTTTCTCAATAATAAATAGGCCCTCGCGCCTCATTGTAAAGCAGTTCAGAGGTCTGTAGCCACCACATCTCTTCTCAGAGATAGCTACCAGTACCCTAGCTAGTTTTATTTCCATTGTCTCTAAGCAAATTTCAGTTCTTTGATATTAATGAAATGAAGTGTTATTTCCGCTGCATCTCTGTATTTATGGTTATGTGTTTATTCTGTTGCGTTCCTGCATAAATCCGGATCAGAAGAATCTATAAGAAAAACTACATAGGAACCAAAGAGGTTGTTGATTCCTGAAGGAAAGCAGGTATGAGATTGGCGGAACTGTTGGAGATAGTTCATCATTGGGTGGAATGTGATTTGTTCCTGAATATTCCCCAAGCATCTAATTATGGTTAGACGTATTTCTATTTATATTTTATAAAGTGATATTGGAATAGTTAAGACTATCATAGTGAGAATGCAAATTGAAGGTCGAATTTAGATAATGAGTTGTATATGTTACCGATTCTGCATGCATAACTTAATTATTTTCTAAGCGACAAATACAATGAGACATGTGATTAGATTAATTCTTATATTTGGAGTCTATTAATAGTTAATGTTTTTGGAAATAAGTAGATGAGTGTGTAAGAGAGGATTTATTTGTATATGAAAAAATATATGCATGTGTAGAAATAATGGTAACTAAAGTAACCAATTTTGATTAGACATGTGATATTATATGATGAATTAAGATCCAAATTAGAGAATGAGATCAAGTGTAAATGAATAGTTAAATTATCTCCTATTAGATAAATCAGAGCTAGTAGGTTATAAACTCTGAAGTGTGTACGAGGTATAATAATTAAATGACCTCTACTAGAAACATTATTTTACATAAATGCAAGAGTACAAGTTTAGGATAGATCATATAATTGGTTATACTATATAATATTGAATCAAAGTGAAGAAGATATATATATATATATATATAGAGAGAGAGAGAGAGAGAGAGAGAGATATCAAGTACTCTTCTATAAGTACAACAATTTTTCGAAGGATCCTTATTTACACAACTAAGTTTCTTTCTTTAAACATGCATCCCAATGATAGATGGAAAAGACAAATCTTATTTTTGTCTTTTCCATCTATCATTGGGATGCATGTTTAAAGAAAGAAACTTAGTTGTGTAAATAAGGATCCTTCAAAAAATTATTGTACTTATAGAAGAGCATTTGATATATATATATATATATATATATATATCATTTTCAACAAGATTTGTATTTTCCATCTATCATTGGGATGCATGTTTAATGAAAGAAACTTAGTTGTGTAAATAAGGATCCCTCAAAAATTTATTGTACTTATAAAGGAGTACTTGCAAATTTGGAAGTATACTACAAATAGAAAGGAATCCAAATTAATTCTTGTAAGAATGTGTTAGGTTGTTTAAAGCCACACATAATCCCATTGAATAACTATGAATAAAATGTTTGTATAATGAAATTTAAATTACCTCTTTGGGTAAGGAAACATGGAAAATTCAATGTATTTCTGTGAACTAAATAAATTTATTATTATATTTGTGAGTTTGCAGAATGGAGGGTTTGTTTGTTAGAGGAACTGTATGTCTATACTTAGAATTTTAAAATTAGGGTAATTCCTAAGTTCTTCTATTGGACTAATACTAACTGAAGAATACTTTGAATATTATATACAACCAACGATTGGGTTTAATGATTAAACTAGATAGCGTTCCTTGGTAAATTTCATTAAATTTTCCACATACAGAAAAATGAAATCATGGAAGACTTCATGATAAATTCCTTTATACGATATTACAAAAGAGTTAATAATCCAGCTCTATAGAAAACAATTGTAACCAAGGATGAGTAATACAATCACACAGATAGAGTAATAATTCTATATTAAATTAGTAATAGTGCTAAAGTCAAGTGAGCAAAAAGGAAAGTCGGCATTTGATTCTAGTTGAACAAGAAATTTTGGAAAAAAAAATGTAACAAAGAACTTCACCAAAGTGTAATATATGTATAACTCGTGAAATAACATGTATAATATTAAAAATGGTGAATAGAGTAAAGGAAAGATCTGTTTTGACATATCCAAAAATATACACTTAGTTTTGTTGCAAGTATACATTTAACACAAAGCTGAAAGAAGACTATTATAAAATAAATAAATAGAGCAGTAACAGTTACACTTGAAAATAACCAAAATATATATAAGGCGAATGCATGGCTCGTTAAGGCCCATGACCAAATTTTACAATGTGTAACCTTGTAAGGTCGAAATATAATTAAATAGATAAAACCCAAAATTAACTTATTGCAAAACGTGATGGAAAATTCAGGAAGAGTCAAGTAATTGAAGGATGTCGACCTGTAGGACGAGGGAGTCAAAAATCTACTTCAGAATGGGTAAAACACCTTGGTACAAATTAAACAAATCAACCAGTCAAATTGAATGCCATAACTATAGCCAAAATTGATAAAATATGATGGTTTGAATTCATTAATAAAAAAATAGTCAACTCTACAATGGAGAGACTGAACTAGGAGAGTCTGGCTCTGCAAAACGCTCTACATTCTCAATACAACTCAACCGATATATAGCATACATAGATGTATGGAAGTTTGAACCATACCCTATGAAATAGAAACTAATTCCTATCCTAAGGTTTTGTGAACGAACTCTCACAAGTTAAGGATTCTCCATATCTTTTAACACTCCCCATTAATGGAGAAGGGGTTCACAAATATACCTAACATCTCCATAAACATTTCAAACTTAATTTCTCCAAGAGGCTTAGTGAAAATGTCAACAGAATTATCACAAGTTTTACAATATACAAGATGGATTTCCTTAGATTGAACTTTCTCACTGACAAAGTGAAATTGTGTATCAATGTGCTTAGTGTTCTTGTGGAACACAAGATTATTAAATAGTTTGATTGAGCTCTAGTTATCACATCTGATAGTTGTTGCATATTTTTGTTCTTCCCCGACATCTTAGAGAAGTCTTTGCAACTAAACTACCTCACATTTCGTTACACACATTGCTTGATACTCTGTTTCTGCTGAGGACAAGGAAACTATGTTATGTTTCTTATTGCTCCATGCAATCACCCCGGATCCAATGCTGAATGCATAGCCTGTTATGGATGTTCAGTCATCTAAATTTCCATTCCAATCAGAATCTATAAACCCTGTCAATCTAACATCATAATAATCAATATAAATAGTAACATAATCTACGGTTCCTTATAGATACCTTAGAACGCCTTTCGCTAAAATCCAGTGACTCTCAAGTGGCTTGGACATGAATTCACTTAGCTCACTAACTGCATAATCCAAATATGGTCTCGTATTGGTTAAGTAGATTAAACTCCCAACCAACTGTTGATAAAGTGTTGCATATGCCTCTTTAGACCAATCCTCACTCTAAACTTTGAAGTTCTACTGTAATGGTACTATTGTAGCCTTACACTGATCCATCCCGAATCTTTCCAGTAGACCCTTGACATACTTACCCTGGGATAGAAAAGTTTGTCTTGAATCTCTCTAGATCTCAAGACCCAAACAATATCTTAGTTCACCAAGGTCTTTCATTTCGAAAACTTGTGACATTTTCTTCTTGATTTCTTTGATTAGATCATCAACATCTCCTGTAATAATTAGATCATATACATAAAAATAAATCAACACTATATGCCCCTTTTCATATTTCAAAGTATATAGATTAGGGTCGTTTTTAATTCTATTGTAACTGTGTTGCAAAACAAATGAATCTACCTTTTCATACCATGACCTAGGTGCTTGTTTTAGTCCATATAGATATTTCTTTAATTTGCAGACTAAATATTATTTCCCTTTGGACAAACCCCTCAGGTTGATCTAGGTAAACCTCATCTTTTAAATCCCCATTCAAAAATGCAAAATTTATATCCAGTTGTTAAATCATCAAGTGTTTTCTAGTAGCTAAAGCAATCATCATTCTGATAGTATTCATTTTAGCTACGAGGGCGAAGGTTTCCTCCTAATCAACACCTTTTTTTTTGTGAATACCCCTTTGCTACCAATCTAGCTTTTAATTTATTTATACTTCTGTTTGCATTAAAATTGGGTTTATACAACCATTTACAACCTACGGTTTATTTCCCTTCGGGTAGTTCAACTAGCTCCCAAGTGTTGTTTTTGAGAATAGATTCATATTCATGTTCCATAGCTTCTTTCCATTCACTACATTGATTGGATTATCTATAACTAGAAGGCGCTACAACATTCATCATGCCAATTATAAAGGCATTTTCCCTATATCTAGCAGGAAATTGAATCTACCTACCCAATCTTCTGAGTGTTGGTGTGGCTTCCAACCTGTTTTGAATTTCCTTTGAAGGAATCGGCTCGATTGTTGTACCTAAGCTTCTACTTCTGTCTTTTTCTATTTCGCATGGCTGTCATCTACTTCTTCACTTCCTTCAACCAACAAAGGAATATCCAATTCCTCATTTATTTTATTAGATTCATCATAAACCTGCTCATGAAAAATGACATCTCTACTAAAAAAAAAATTGTGAGTAGAGGGATTAAACAATCTATAGGCTTTAAATTGTGAACAATACCCTGCAAAGGCTTTAGACCCAAATACTCTCAATTTTTTTATTGCAGGCTTGAATCCATACAATGCTTTGAAAGGAGTTTTAAACTTGATACTTTTTATAGGACTCCTATTTTTAAAATAAACTATAGTATTCAATGCTTCAACCCAAAAACCATTTGAAATATCCTTACCTTTCAGCATGCTCCAAGCACACTCCACCAATGTTCTGTTCTTCCTTTCCGCTACTTCGTTTTGCTGAGGATTATGGGGTACTGTGAATTTCTTCAATATTCCATGGTCTTTACAATACTTCGTAAGTTTAGCATTCGTGTATTCCCCCCCTTGATCGAAGAGGAGAATATTTATATACTTTCGTGCCTGCTTTTCTATCATAGTTCTGAACTGCATAAAATATTCAAATGTATGGATTTTCTTGCTAATGAATTATACCCAAGAAAACTTTGTGCAATCATAAAAAAATAGTAGAAAAAATAGTGCACCTCCTAATGACTTTGTTTGCATCAGTCCACATAGGTCAGTATGCACTAATTCAAGTATGTCTCTCTTTTTCTTTTCTACTTGAAAAAGGAATTCTAACCTATGCACATTTCCTAATGCATAAGATTCACAATCATTGTGCACTTGTTTTAAATTAGGAATATCTCTTACCATTTCATTTTTTTGAAGTAACAACAGATCGTTGAAGTTGCTGTGACCAAGTCTCTAGTGCCATAGCTCTTCTGCAGTCAAACTTGATGATGTGAAAGCACGATGTGGTGTTGTCCTCACATTTAATTTATGCAGACCTCCTGTTCGAATTCCTGAAGAAATAGTCTTCATACCATTCAAAAAACATTTAATATAGCAATTATATTTAAAGAATTCTATCTTGAGATTCTGATATGTAATCATGGATATGGAAATCAAATTCTTTGTAACTCTAGGTATATACATTACTTTTTGAATATGTCTAATATTACCATAAGGAAAAATAACAGGAATGTTCCTGTACCCTTTGATTTGATAACCTCTATCATCGTCAAGGTAGATTTGCACTCCATTGTTGGTTTCTTTGAAATCTTCAAACCATTGTTTGTTCCCTATCATGTGTGTGGACGCTCCTGAATCCACATACCAAATGTCTGATTTGACATTTTCATCAGTGTCAGCAATGAACAATATGAAATCCTAAACATGGTCATCATCTACGAAATGACCTGCATATCTTTTATGTATCTATTGTCCTTCATCAAATTTATTTGTCCTGCAATGCTCAGCCATATGAACGATTTTTCCATAATAGAAACATTTTAACATAGATTCGTTTCTATTCAGATACATACCTTGAGATTGATTCGGTCTTTTTTGTGGATTTCCTCCGTTTTGATGTGATGAATTTCCTTTTGCTCTGAAGGATTTATTCTTTGCCATTAACACAAGATCTGCACTTTGGGGTTTTAGAGTCAATCTTATTTCTTCTTCTTGAATTAATATTCCTATGAATTCTTTAAAATTTGGGGCTTTATCGGTCGCACTTATCCCCGTGATGAACATTTGATAATCTTCAGTCATACCATTCATGGTAATCGTGACAAAATCTATGTCTGCAATTGTCTCACTGATATCTGCCAATTTGTTCTTTAGATCCTTGATCCACGATATGAAAGCAACAAACTTTTCATTCTCCTCCATATTTATGTAGAGGATATTTCTCTTCAAGAACAGGAGACAATTTGTATTCTTGATCTCATACAAATCCTTCAACACCATCCATATGTCGCTTGCAGATTTGCATTCTCTGATATGCGGTATGATACAATCTTTGACTGACATCTTCAACGTCGTCCTTGCCTTGCTCTCTCTCTTCTCCCAGTCTTGAATCGTTGTGGCTAAACTGGATCCTCCTGCTAGCTTTGGCTCATCTTGTTTAAGTTCAACAAGAAATTTGAGCACCTACACTAGTGTGGGACCAAGAGGTACAAGCAGCACCTACACTAGTGTGGGACCACAGGTCTTAGTAGCACCTACACTGGTGTGGGCTAAATTTGGTGCATGTCTATTTTAGTTATCCCTTCATTAAGATGGACAATAAAATGTAATATAATCTCAAAATAACTTGTAATAGTTAAATGAGTGTGATAAACTCATTTAGCTCATGAATTTCGAGTTGACAGTAATTGGTGAGGCATGCAGAGTAATTCTAATTGTAACAGAGTTCTAAGTGCAGTGGTGCATTAGTTAATGGAGGTTGTAATCAATTTAACTAAGTTAAGTGAGTTAAACTCAGTTGTGCTAGTTGTAACTGTTTGATACACTATTGAGAGATCAAGTGAATTAAATTATATTTAATTCACAATCAATGATCTCACATGAAACTGAGGATTTACTATTATTAGCTGCATGCATGTCAGTTCTAGTGGAGACCCAGTTGAGATCTAGGTGAAAGGGAAGTTGACTATCAGTTTTAGGATTATTGGGTTGCACCCATGAAACCAAACGCCCATTGGATTGCCCATGATCTTTACACATTCAAGGAAGGCCAATTTCCTATTCTTTAAGGATTGCATTGCACATGACTTGCACAAGCAAGGCAAGCTTTTTAGAGGTTGAGAATTGGATAAGTGTTGGTCAGTTTTGTCCAGGACAATGTGAGACAATTAGCTGAGTACAAAAGGGCTCTTATTAGAATATTTGTACATGTAATTTTTTCATGTATCCATGTTGAATATACAATAGAAGATAGTGGGGCTTTGAGTAGTAAGCTTTCCCTGGGAAATTATCTGTGTTATGGTTTTATTGATTCTTCTTTGCTTCATGTGATAGGTGATTGCATTTTTAATTTCACAATTGATTTGTAGAAGTGATTCAGTATCTATCTTTAGTACATTGTTAGATCAGGTTGAATCCATGATATACATGCTTGTTGTATAATTTCTACATGGCATCAAAGCACAGGAAATCACAATAGTGGAGGAGGAGCTGAGTTTGTGACTGAATAGAATTCGAATTTGCAGAAGACCTTCTTGGTGCTACAGCTAATTCAAGATCAAAATGGATTTCAATGGCTTGAGATTGGAGTATGCACTCAAGGGCAGATCTAACTATATTTCTTGGAAATACAAGATGGAGGCAATACTCAAAGACAATGTCTTAAAGGAATTCATTGACAATGATGTTCCAAAACTCGTTGTGACAGATGCTGCAAATCTTGATGCATGAAAAAATAAAGTGGCAAAGGCGAGGAGGATCTTACTGGAGGGAGTACGAGACCACATTGTCTCAAGTCTCCATGGGAAAGCCACACCATATGTAATATTTCCAATTTTAGACTCAAGCTAAAATGGAATATTATAGTTGCACATTTTATTTTTGTTTAATAAAATGGGCAAGGAGACACCTTAGCCCCTTTTAGTTGAGGAAATAACACTCCTTGTGTGAAAGGAGGACAAATAATCAGCTGAAATAAACACCTAAAGGTGTGAATGGAACCCAGCTCACTTGGATTAGTCATCTTTGACTAAAGTCAACAACGCTGCCTATAGAGGAGAAGCTTCCTAGAGAAGCTACGTAGTTTTGGAGGGAAGACATTCATGCAAGGGTGGAAACCCTAATTGGTGGGACCATGATGTAGAGGAGTTCTCTCACTTTATATGGAGGATATGGTAGCCCATTTTCATTATGTTATGTTTTAGATTTCAGACTTTGGGTCTACAAGAGTTTGCATCCCCGGGTTGTTTAGCAGGGTGATGGTGCCCTCGGGCACTAGGGTGTTCCCAATCGGGAATCCCTACCTCTTCCTCAAGGAAGGATGAGGATTGAACTACATTTCCTCAATTTTTCATTGGCCACAACTACATTCATCTTCTACAGCGTTATTTCTGCAACAAGAGAGGAACTCATAGAGTCTCTCCTATCTAGTTTTCTTCAGTGGAGGAGTGTTCTATTCATTGGAGGAGCTGCAAGGAGGATTCATGGGCTGTATTTAAGATCAGTTGGCATGGGCCAACACTTCCATCATCTCCCACTGTGCAGTCCATGACAGAAACTGCGTTATTTCAGAGGAGGCAGTGAGAGAGGGGTTTTTGTGCTTCAGAGGAGGATGTTTCTGAGACAAAGTGATCATCACTTTGTATTGGAGACATTATCAGAGGAGGGTATCTACATTTCAGATCTTCCATGGCCTCATTTACATTTTGTATCATTTGCAATGACAACACAATTGTCACATTTTGGGTTTCTCCGGCATTTCTAGCAATCTTCCTAGATTGGCTAGAAATTATGTATTTCAGCCCATTTATCTTCTATTGGGCTTATTTCTTGTATTCCTTTAGCCATATGTAAATTCATTCATATTTAGCAGCTTATACCTTCATGTACTCAGCGCAGTTGCAGCTACTTCGACATTCTATGGATTTTCAAGAATTCTTGTATTACATTGCTTATTCATTGAGGGTTTGTTCTTAAAGTTTGAGTGGCTTGTCCCTCAACTATTATTTGTATATTTCTACTGATATATCATAATATATTGATGGCTATATTATTGCCATCATATGGCATATTCAGATTTGCAGAGTTTAGTATTATGTTCTTATGATTGTTGTAAGCTCTCTCATTGAGCATTGTTTTAGAGATCTAGTTTGGGGAGATCTGAATAACCCATCTAGATGCATTTCTTTGAGCTCATATTCTGCAGGGGAGTTTTATTTGGTCTATTCTAGGGCATCCCAGTGTTGGTATGCCTTATTTATGCAGCAGCTTCCTTATACAACGTCCTCAAGGACCCTGTAGCAGAAATTCCCGAGGTGGAATATTGCATATCCATAGGCAGAGTCTGAGAAGGGCCAACTAGCCTCAAGATTTATCCCTTATTTGGAAGGAGTCATATCCTATAAATTCCCCATCATTAAATCTATAAAATGGACTTGTGATGTCTCACTGAAGAAGGAATTGGAATATCTTAAGATATTCCCGAGAAAGAAAAATATTCCAGATATGGGATATTACACCATATGTTATGTGGAAGCCTTTGAAAAATATATTTCAGAGCAACAGTGACCATATGAAATTGGAACTGAAAGATAAGCTTCAGAATATGAAGATGGAGAAAGGGGATTCTATGCCAAAATATTTAACAAAGTTTGTTCAATGTCGGGATGAACTGGGGAGCATTGGCATTACTGATGATGATGATGATTTGGTGGGTCTAGCTCTCTTAGGACTTCTTAGGACTTCCCAAGATTTGGCATAGTTATCAAGACTCTATCAATGGAAGGGAAAAGCTGCCATATTGGGAACGAATGTGGTCGAATTTGGTGCAAGAGGAGTTTATATGGAATACTAGAAATGGATCTTCATATAAGAATGAAGATGAAGAAGATTTTTCTTTGGCTTCCAAGGTGAAGAAGAGGAAAGAAAATAAATTCCATTCCAAATCCGAGTCCAAGATGGCAAGAAATGCGACATATCCAAAGAAGTGTTTTCACTGTCACAAGCATGGGCATTATGCCACTAACTGTCCAAAAAAGAAGAATAACAAGAAGGATTCAGGATCTACAACTGGTGAGGATTTGGCCTCACAATTTGAGCTTGAATTATCATAGATCACATGCATTGTGTCAAGTGCAATGGGATCACTGTGGTATATGGATTGTGGTGCATCCTTTCACATGACGGGAGACAAGGAAATTTTCAGTAGCTTGGAGGAGAAGGATCTCCAAATGCATATCGAAATGGGTGAAGACGGGCGGTACAGTGCTACTGGGATTGGTACCATTACCTTCCAGAGGTAGTCAGATAAACCCTTTGAATGAAAAGATGTAATGCATGTACCAGGTTTGAAGAAAAATTTAGTCTCAGTTGCAACGTTGGAGGATAGAGGCTATGATGATGTTTTCAGTGAAGGAAAATATTTCCTGTGACACAAAACAATAGGGCATGCCAAGAAGATAGGGATTAGAGTTAAGAATATCTATAAGATGGTGTTAAGTCCCTATATTAATAGTGTAGTCCCTTATTATGTTAGTGTATCCCCCCTTATTGTTATTTTTGTACCCTTTTAACCCCCATATTTTTATTATTGTGTCCTTACATTATTATTGTTAGGTCGGCTAGTGTTACATTGTGGCCCCATGGACTCCTATATATAGAAAGGAGGTTTTGTCATTTGTATCATCCAAGAATTGGTCATTCATGTAATGTATTAGAGGTTGCCCCCTCGAAGTGGTTTATTTCTAAGGCATTGGTATCTATTTTCTTCTATTTTTGGAGCTGATTTCACAAAATTTGGTATCAAAGCTTTGGATTCTAGGGTTTTGCTGCTCCAAACATGTCATCGTGGAATTTTCGCTATAAATTTTTTTCTACGATGCTTCAGAAGCGGAAATTTTTAGAGTGCGAAGCTAAAATCGTGAGGAACATCATCACAAAATTTTAGAGCTTGGTTCGCAATATTTTTTGAGATATGATCTGTGGAAGTTAGGGCTTTTTGCAGGCTCCTAAATTTCACTTAAAAAAGTCATCGTAGAATTTTCACTATAAATATTTTTCTACGAAGGTTCAGAAGCTGAAAGTTTTAGAGCACGAAGCTAAAATCCTGAGGAACATTTTCGCAAAATTTTAGAGCTTGGTTCACAAAATTTCTAGAGATATGATCTGTGGAATTCAGGTCTTTTTCAGGCTCCCAAATTTCATCTCAAAGAGGTGATCGTGGGAAAATCTTCATAACTCTCTCTCTGAGCATCAGATTGGAATTCGGTAAAAAGTGACTAGAAGTACACGGACTCTAATTTCCTATCTATAATTTTTAGAGCCAAAGGAGAAAAAATTGACACGTGGAAAGTTGTACAAGTTCGCTCTACTAAACCAGTCCATAATTGGGCCATTGTGGGAGATTAGACATAAATTTGCCTTGAAGAATCCAAATCAAATCAGAATTGTGGAATTTGAAAGAGGATTCAGAGGGATACCTTAGGGCAAATTGTCAGATATTGAATATCTGAAATCACAGAGATAATTCAGTTTCAATATCAAGCTCCTCAAAAGCAAGAAAAAGGTGTGTATTTGGTTTTTAAATTTGCATAACGTTTGTTTGAAAAAGTAGTTTGAAGTGATTCCAAGGGCATATTTTAGAATTTGTATCAGTATTGGGTTCTATAATGCCTCCAAAAAATAATTCCATACCCATTAAGCCCTCAAAAAGCTATACTATGATGCATGAAGAGGAAGAATTGCAGTATGAGATATCAAAATTACGGTACCAAAGTGCAACAAATTTTGATCTCACGAAGAGAAATCGAAGATGAAATAGATGGTTTAAAAGCAGAAATGGAGGCTAAGTTGGATGGTTTGAAGGATAAAATAATAGCTAATATGGATGATAAATTAGTGGAAGATCACATCGAGCATCAACAACAGGTTCTCCAACTCTTAAAGGATAACCTAACTTTGGTGCAGATTCTAATGAAACAACAGGAAGATCAACATCACATCGAAAGAAGTTTTGAAGAAGTCACAGAAAAAAGAACTCGACAAGTACGATCAATTTCAGAGTATCTTAGCAAGTGGAATAACTTTCCTGTAGAAGATTCCACATGGGAGGATGATAATTTTATACAAAAGCATCAAGAAATAATCAAGCGTTGAGGACAACACTTGTTTGAAGGAGAGGGCCATGTTAAGTCCCTATATTAATAGTGTAGTCCCTTATTATGTTACTGTATCCCCCCTTATTATTATTTTTGTACCCCTGTAACCCCCATATTTTTATTATTGTGCCTTTACATTATTATTGTTAGGTCGGCTAGGGTTACATTGTGGCCCCACTAGGATTACATTGTGGCCCCATGGACTCCTATATATAGAAATGAGGTTTTGTCATTTGTATCATCCAAGAATTTTTCATTCATGTAATGTATTGGAGGTTTCCCCCTTGAAGTGGCTTATTTCTAAGGCGTTGATATCTCTTTTCTTCTATTTTTGGAGCTGGTTTCACAACAGATGGATGTATATGACTACACAACATTGAAGGGTAAGGCGAACAAAGTGGTGAGTCGGGATGAGGGTGAGTTACGACATAGGAGATTGGGCCATCTTCACCATAGATCCTTGAAAGTCATGCAACAGATTTCTATGGGTCTTCCCAAGGGTACACCTGCGCAGTCACACACATGCAAGGGATGTGCTATGGAAAAATATTTAAAGGCCACCTTTCATGAGAAGGAAAACTGAACTTCATGGATCCTTAAGAGAGTTCACACAAACATGTGTGGACCATTCTCTATTGCTTCGACAAAAAAACATAAGTACTATGTGATATTCGTTGATGTATTTTCTCATAAGTGCCAGATCTACTTCATGCAGAAGAAATATCAGACATTCTCAAAGTTTCTTGAGTTTAAAGAACAGTTCGAGAAATATGCAGGGAAGCAAGTGAAGGATGTTAGGAGTGATAATAGTGGTGAGTACATCTCTAACGAATTCAACAACTTCTAGAACAAAGAAGTAATTCAGAAAGAACTGATAGCGCCTCATAACCCACAACAAAATGGGGTTGTTGAAAGAAAGAACAAAACTATTATGGGTGCAACAAGAGCGACGTTGCATGATCAAGGTCTATTGATGCATCTGTGGGTGGAGGCATGTAACACAACGATATTTGTATAGAACCGTTGTCCTCATAAGATACTTGGCATGAGTACACCAGAAGAGGCTTTCACTAGTAATAAATCTGATGTTTCAAATTTTTATATTTTTGGCTCATCTGTTTATGTGCATGTGACCAAAGACACCAGGAAGAAGCTAGAACCAACAACTGAGATTGGGATTTATGTGGGGTACACTAAAAATCCCCACAACTATTCGGTGTATTTTCCAAACAACAGAATGATTGTTTGTAATGTTCCCAATTTTAGCCTCAAGCTAAAATGGACCATTATAGTTGCACATTTTATTTTATTTTAATAAAATGGGGAAGGACACCTTAGCCTATTTTTAATGAAGAAATAACACTCCTTATGTGAAAAGGAGGCAAATAAGCAGCTGAAATAAACACCTAAGGGTGTGAATGGAACCCAACTCACTTGGATTAGTCATCTTTGACTAAAGTCAACAACGCTGCCCAAGGAGGAGAGGCTTCCTGGAGAAGCTGCACATTTTTGGAGGGAAGACACTCATGTGAGGGTGGAAACCCTAATTGGTGGGACCTTGGTGGAGAGGAGTTCCCTTTCTTTATATGGAGGAGATGGCAGCCCATTTGCATTCATGTTTTGGAGTTTCAGACTTGGGTCTGCAAAGGCTTGCATCCCTGGGCTGTTTAGCAGGGTGATGGTACCCTCGGGCACTAGGGTGTTCCCAATCGGGAATACCCACCTCTTCCTCAAGGAAGGAGAGGATTGAGCTGATTTTCCTCAATCCAGCATTGGCCACAGCTACATTCATCTTCTACAACATTAGCTCTACAACAAAGAGGATGTTGTGTTGTTGGGTGCAGCAAGAGAGGAACTCATGAAGTCATCTTAGCTTGTTTTCTTCAGTGGAGGAAGGATCTATTCATTGGAGGGGCTGCAAGGAGGATTCCCGAGCTTCATTATACATATTTTGCATGAGGCAAACATTCCATCATCTCCCACTGCGTAGTCCATGGAGAAAAATGCGTTATTTTATGGAGGCAATGAGAGAGGGTTTCATAGAGCTCATCAGGAGTTGTTTTTGAGACAAAGGGATCAGCCCTTTGTGTTGAAGACATTATCAGAGGAGGGCAATCAGATTTCAGATCTGCCATGGCCTCATTCATATTTTAGTTTAGTTGCAGTGACAACTCATTTGTCACATTTTGTATTCTCTGGCATTTCTAGCAATCTTTCCTAGATTGGCTAGAAATCCTGTATTTCAGCCCATTTCTATGTTATTTGCCTATTATTTGTATTCCTTCAGCCACATGTACATTTTATTCATATTCAACAACTCACACCTTCATAGAGACAGCGTAGTCACCGCTCTCCGACATTTTGTGGAGTTGCAGCAACTCATGTACTTTTTTTCTTAATCATTGGAGGTTGGTTCCTAAAGCTTGAGTGGCTTTCCCCTCATGATATTTCTTGTATTTTACTGCTGATATCATAATATAATGATGGCTGTAGCATTTTCCCTCTTATGGTGCATTTCAGAATTGCAGAGTTGATATTAATGTTCATATGTTGCTGTAAGCTCTCTCATTGAGCATTGTTTTAGGACCTAGATCGGGGAGATCTAAATAACCCATCTAGAGTTATGTCTTTGAGCTAATTTTCTGCAAGGGAGTTGTATTAGATATTTTCTAGGGAATCCCAGTAGTGGTTTGCCTTATTTATGTAGTGACTTCCTTATACAGGGTCCTCAAGGACCCTGTAGCAGAAATTCCCGAAGTGGAAATATTGCATATCCATAGACAGAGTCTGTGAAGGGCCAGATAGCTTCTGGATCTTACACTTCCTTGAGAAGGTGAAATATCCAGTAAATGCCCCAACATTCAATCTCTGGAAAGGACTTGTGGTCTTTCTATAGAAGGAATTTTGTAATATCTTAAGATATTCTCGATGGAGCAGCAAGTTCCAGATTTGGAACATTACAATGGTATCAGAGCATCAACCTTGGCTCAAACTGTGCACAAGATTTCCATCAGCAAGAGGAGCTTCTCTCCAAGGAGAGTATATTGACAGAGGAAACAAAGGAAAGGAATGACGGAAGAGGAGGTCTCCCTTCTTCTTTTCCAGACCATTGAGAACATCATTGAAGATCTGATGAAAGGGAAAATTTGGAGAGATTTTCTGAAAGGGTTTGTGAATGATCAAGCCCTAGCTATTCTCATTAAGGGTGTGAGCATTTAGCCGCCCATGCAGATCCACAAGCACAGTATCTTGCCCATAGCTACTGCAAGAAGGATGGCGGGAAAGAGTTGAGGCCTTTGGAGGAGCAGCGTTGCAACTCAAAGGTATGATTCATGATGATTGGGTTCAGAATTCTATTTCATGTTTTCATGCAAATGAGAGATCATATGTTGAAGTCACAAGGATTTTTGCAAAGGATACTGATGAAAACCAATGTGAAACATGGTGTCACAAAACTTCAAACAATTTGCATGCATGGAAGGGGACCATGAAACAAATATCATTCCATCTTTCTAGAGGGGGAGTAAATCAGGAGGATGGCTTGCTAGAGGCAAGACCCCCATTATATGAAGGGAACTCTTCCATTTGTGAGGGTGTGGACATGTTTCTCTCAAAGGGAGGCCAATATCCAAGGCCTCTCATTAAGGAGGAGACACACTCACATGTTGGTAGAAAGGAGGTGCATAGAAGAACCTACAATGCTACACCATTAGAAGAAGAAGAAGAGCAGAAGGGTTAGCATGAAGGGATGATGGGAATTCACCCTTATCTATTTCAGAGATTCTCTTCACATAGGAGAAGGACTACACTGTGCAGTAGAGAGAGAGAGGGACCTTTCATTCGCCTCATACATACAGTCCATTTCCTATTTTGATGTCTCACTTTTGGAGGCTTTCCACCTAGGAGGCCCCTTGATCTAGAGATGATGAGAGACATCATATTATTGGTTCACCGCTCTTGGATTTCGGAGAGGTGGAGACATTAGAGGAATCCAACACAGTGTAGAGAGTTTGGGAATAAGCACAAGGAGGAGGGATACACTCTCTCATTTTCAATACCACCCATTCTCATCAGTTTTACTGCACAGATAGAGTTGCTGCAGAGATGGAGGATAGCATATTCATGATGCAAGATGGCTGCTCCATAGATTTAGTGAGAGAGATGATAATTCATTTTTAGGAAGGACTCTTTCATGCATTGGAGTAGATAGAGGCCACTCATGCTTACATTGCTCAGGATTGGGAGATTCTTTGGAGGTGATAGTCTCGCATGGGAGGCTCATTTTCAAAGAGCATCATTTCTATTTGAGCATGAGTAGCTGCATGATGGGCATGGAAGCAACTTTGAGGATGAATTTGGCATGGGGGATGTCAAGGTAGCAGGCAGCAACATGAGGAAGCACCATATTGCAGAACACCAGCACTGTCTATATGGAGGATTGATCCCAGTTGGAGGACTCAGCTTTTGGTTGAGTATTCCCAGGATCCTGATGCATGCATGATTCTTGATGACCGGGAGGGATATTACTGATATAGAGCTTATGATATGGTCATCTAACACTATGGCAGATTCTTCTTGGCTAGGGCTTCTAGTCTCAAGAAGAAATTATTGTATGCAGCATATGAGGACTTCCTAGCTATGTAATTGGATGCATACTTTGTCTTGCTAGAGGAGTTCACTTGGGAGGTAATTCAGCATGATATACATCAACATATGGATAGATGCAGAGCCCGGTTGTTTTTGGAGGGGTTGGCACAACCATTCCCTTACTCATTGGAGGAGAGGGAGAGAATTCAGATGAGCCATTTCAGCTCAAGGACCGGAGTACATGGTCGAGGAGGTATAGATATTCATTTTGATTTGCTTTCCTTTAATTCTTATGGGTAGCTTGATGAGCTAAGGAGGATCACATCTCCTTATGCTCCCTATTGTGATGTACTTTTGGCCCATTGCAGCAATGGGAGTGGCCATTCTTATGATGGTTGTGGGGGAAGCCACATGCTTCTTGGTGTGCACCATTGGCACCAAATTGTGATTTCATGTTTTCATATTAAGAGGAGATGTTGTGGCACCAAAAAGTGGCTAGTAAAACACTTGTTATTTGTGATTTTGAGGTAGGCCAAGGAGGCACTACACAGGTTCCATTAGTGGAACTTAGAACCACTCTCTGGTTGTCATTTGACAACTTGCTTCTATTGTATATTGCTCCTTGTATTTCTGAGGTTTGTACACACATGAGGAGCCTTATTTGGAGAGTATTATATGTACAGCCCATTGAGAGCATGATTCTCCCGATTGTATATGTTTTATCTTACAGGAGACACCATGGGAAAACCATGATTGCCACATTTCTACTTGTCTCTTCTTGTGGGAGAAACCACTTGGAGAATTTGAGGAGGCATTTCATGGCTAATTTTTCTTGATGGGGTAGCTTGGGCCATTCTTGGAGGCCATACAATTTCAGCCCAAGGACAGAGGCAGCCCCATGAACACTTCAAATGGAGAGAGGGCCATCATGGGACATCAAAACAACTCTCCGTTCAACTCCAACACATTGCATAAATTAGGGGTGAGATTTTTATTTGGATGATTGCATGGATGAGAGGATCATCATTGGGAGACAAATTTTCCCATGCATATCATCACTCCTACCATAAGGAGGCCATAGCACAGCAAGAAGGATTCCACTATACCTTCTATCTTTCCATGAGGTGCATCATTTTCAACTTACATACTTGGGAGAGAGCATTGGAGGACAGATTTATTCATCTTTTGAGCAGTGGTAGAGCTTGTTGATGAGGCCACAAGAGAAGAAGGAGGAGGAATTTTGTTCTCTCTATGAAGTTGCTTGAGGGCAAGAAACATGTGGGAGGGGAGGACTGTAATGTTCCCAATTTTAGCCTCAAGCTAAAATGGAACATTATAGTTGCACATTATTTTTGTTTAATAAAATGGGGAAGGAGACACCTAAGCCCATTTTTAATGAAGAAATAACACTCCTTATGCGAAAAGGAGGAAAATAAGAAGTTGAAATAAACACCTAAGGGTGTGAATGGAACCCAGCTCACTTGGATTAGTCATATTTGACTAAAGTCAACAGTGCTGCCCAAGGAGGAGAGGCTTCCTAGAGAAGTTGCGCAGTTTTGGAGGGAAGACACTCATGTGAGGGTGGAAACCCTAATTGGTGGGACCTTGGTGGAGAAGAGTTCCCTTTCTTTATATGGAGGATATGGCAGCCCATTTTCATTCATGTTTTGGAGTTTCAGACTTGGGTCTGCAAAGGCTTGCATCCCAGGGCTGTTTAACAGGGTGATGGTGCCCTCGGGCACTAGGGTGTTCCCAGTCGGGAATCCCTACCTCTTCCCCAAGGAAGGAGAGGGTTGAGATGATTTTCCTCAATCCGGCATTGGCCACAACTACATTCATCTTCATCTTCTACAACGTTAGCTCTGCAGCAGAGAGGACGTTGTGTTGCTGGGTGCAGCAAGAGAGGAACTCATGGAGTCATCTTAGCTTGTTTTCTTCAGTGGAGGAGGGATCTATTCATTGGAGGAGCTACAAGGAGGATTCCTGGGCTTCATTATACATCTTTGGCATGAGGCCAACATTCCATCATCTCCCACTGCGCAGTCCATGGAGAAAACTGAGTTATTTTATGGAGGCAGTGAGAGAGGGTTTCATAGAGCTCATCAGGAGATGTTTTTGAGACAAAGGGATCAGCCCTTTGTGTTGAAGACATTATCAGAGGAGGGAAATCAGATTTCATATCTGCCATGGCCTCATTCATATTTTAGTTCAGTTGCAGTGCCAACTCAATTGTCACATTTTGTATTCTCTGGCATTTCTAGCAATCTCTCCTAGATTGGCTAGAAATCCTGTATTTTAGCCCATTTCTATGTTATTGAGCTATTCTTTGTATTCCTTCAGCCACATGTACATTTTATTCATATTCAGCAGCTCATACCTTCATAGAGACAATGCAGTCACTGCTCTCCGGCATTTTATGGAGTTGCAACAACTCATGCACTTTGTTTCTTAATCATTGGAGGTTGGTTCCTAAAGCTTGAGTGGCTTGCCCCTCATAATATTTCTTGTATTTTACTTCTGATATCATAATATAATGATGGCTGTATCATTTTCCCTCTTATGGTGTATTTCAGAATTGCAGAGTTAATATTAATGTTCATATGTTGTTGTAAGCTCTCTCATTGAGCATTGTTTTAGAGACCTAGATCAGGGAGATTTGAATAACCCATCTAGAGTTATTTCTTTGAGGTCATTTTCTGCAAAGGAGTTGTATTAGATATGTTCAAGGGCATCCCATAAGTGTTTTGTCTTATTTATGCAGTGACTTCCTTATACAACGTCCTCAAGGACCCTGTAGCAGAAATTCCCAAAGTGGAAATATTGCATATCCATAGACAGAGTCTGTGAAGGGCTAGATAGCTTCTGGATCTCACACTTCCTTGAGAAAGTGACATATCCAGTAAATGCCCCAACAATCAATCTCTGGAATGGACTTGTGGTCTTTCTATAGAAGGAATTTTGGAATATCTTAAGATATTCCCGATGGAGCAGCGAGTTCCAGATTTGGAACATTACACTATTGTGCGGCGAGATATAAAATTTGATGAGGAGAAAGCCATGTGATTGTCCCTTGAGAGGGAGCTATATTTTCATGTAGAGGAGGAACTCTTGGTTCCTAAGGATGAGCCTCAAGATGTGAAGCAACCACATGTAGAGGATCATGGAGTGGAAAAAAACCCTCATGCAGAGCCATCCATCAAAAATGGTAGAAGGCACACCACATAAGCTACTAGATTGAGACTTGATGCTGCAGAGAATGTAGGAGCCCCTACTTCACAGTGCAAATCGAGATAGTCTCCAGATAGGTTTATTGGGTGCATGGCTCTTATGAGAAAATGTATTGTGACATAATCATCTTCCTTTTAGGAGGCAATGCAACAACCAATTTGGGTTGATGCAATGGTGGAGGAGTATGACTCCATTTTCAAAAACAATGCATGGGAGATTGTCCCAAGATCGGTCGGTATATCAGTGGTTGGATCTGTTGGGTTCAAGAATTACACATAAGAAAACTCCTCAACACTTAGTTTGTCAACCCAGGGGATCTGTAAACTTAGAGACGAAGCATAGAAAATGCCAGAGATGGTATGAATCTTCCTAATGTAAATCCCTACTTTCTTTAAAGGAAGGATTGCAGAATCAAATTAAAGAGAGAAAAAAGGGCAACTTGAACCATCAAAATAATCTAAGACTGGAACAAGAAAGAATGCATTTGCAGGAGGGAATTAAAGATAAAAAGGGCAATCACTGTAGCTAATTATTGTTTAACTACTAAGTGTGTGTTTTTATTTAGCAGAGACACTTTACAGTCTCATCAGATGGGCCCTTAAACCTGCTCCTTTAGAGATTTCCTTCTTGCACTAATATGTCCTGCACTATTGCAGTCTGCTTGCACTAGTGCAGGAACGAAGATTTATGCAGAAGGTAGAAATGGTGTCTTTACTAAAGGATTTTTTACTTCATGCAAGGGCTTGAACTTTTCCAAGTTCAAAGCACTCAGATCCTATGGCAAGAAACTAGTTCTTGCACTGGATTAGAGCTTCATGCACTTAGCATTTAATTCTTAAAATGGGTGCTTTATTATTGCAAGTGTTGTTATACAGTTAAATCGAGTTGCACACGTAAAAAGTGAATGTTTCTGATCTTAACGGAGTGTAGGAATAAAGAAACAATCAATATACATTTATCCTGTCATAAGAATTTAATGAAAGAAAGAAGATTGTGGGAAGTAAACTAAGAAAGCTTGCTGCATCAGACCAACGTGCACTGGTGCAGGTTCATTTCTCCTGCTTAGAATAGGTCGAGAAAACCAATCAAGCTGAATTGCAGAAAATGAAATATCACACCAACGTGCACTAGTGCAGGTTATTTCTCCTGCTTGGACCAGGCGGAGGAAAACCAATCTGAAATAAAGTGTAGGAAAGGAAAGTACAGGAAGAGGAAATTTATCTACTTCACACAACGGATCTACTTTCACTCAAACAGGAATGCATGTGCTTAAAATTAAATCACACTTGACAATGTAAACACAAATTACAGGAAAACAAGAAATAGGGTAAACGTGCTGGGTTGGCTTGGCCCTAGCCAACCAGTGCGTTTCCCTTTTAAATAATAACGCTGCTCAGTACTTTAATCAATTCATCAGCTCAAATATAGAAATGCAATTTTATGAAGCATGAGGCAGAGCTCCCTTTTATTAATTCACTGAGGCAAGTACATACATTAATACATCGTCCAACCCAGATTTGGGCAATAACAAAATACAACAACCTGTTACCGCCTCTCTGGTTGTGTCTTTGTTCCTTTTACTATCAAAAACTTTGCTTCCTAGTCCTATTTAAATTATACATTATATAGATCTTTGGCCAAAGGAAAAAATAGATCATTTAACCGATTACATAGCCAAACACAGAATTTAGCTTTTTAGCCTTCAAGATTAGATGGTTAGCAAACTAGCCATAGCCAATCTCCAGCTTTCGTCCTTTGCAGATTCGGTCTTGTCTGTATTTGGGTCGATCTTTTCTGTCATGGATGAAGCTACTCAAAATGAGGCAGTGATCAAGGAGGTTTGAATCTGCTGCAAGGTTTTACTGTGCTGGCAACTGTGCAAGATCTGATCCTGCACTAGGATCAACGGTCATGGTAATTAATTTAACTACCAAATAAACATTGGAGATATCGATAAGTTACAAAGAGTGATTAAAAGTAATAAATCATGTAATAAATAATTAATAAATGCTAAATTGAATTAAAAATATGAAAAATAAAGTTTATACGAAATATGTCACCGTGCTTGGACTGGTGCAAGATGAGGGTGCATAAAAGAGGTAAAACAGAGGTAAATGGTTATGATTTAGGAAGGGGAAAATGGAAAAAAGAGAGAAAATTAGGGGGCTAACATCCTCCCATCCCTAAGTTGTTGTGGGTCCTCACACAACTCTTTACCTCTGCAAAAAACCTTCAAAACTTTGAGCATTCCAGCTCAATCGTGCTCTGACATATTAACATTAGTTTGCAATGTTTCAAACTTCTTCTTTCTGATGTTCTTTAGTTTCTTTGTCACCCTTTTAAGTCGCTTGAAACATTACGCAACTCGATACTTCCAAAATCTAACTTCTCCTTTCTTTTCCTGGATCTCCGTAGTTAATTTTTCTTTACTCTGTTTTTTATCCTCCTGCGCTTTAGCTATGAGTTGTTCTAAGTTCTTCACTTGAAGCTCTAGTTCAACTATCCGAGCAGCAGGAGTTACCACATATTCTTCTTCTCCTATCTCGACGGGATAGTATCTTCTTCAGGGACCTCAATATCCCTCAGAGTTTTAGCAAACACTTATTCCTCTTCTAGTTCTTCTTCTTCTTCTTTTTCTTCTTCTTCTTCTTCTTCTTCTGGTTCTTCTTCTTGCACTGGTGCAGGAGGGGATTCAATGTCCTGTGGGGACTGTGGTTCCTTGCCTGCACTAGATTCTTCATTCTTTTTCCAGGCCTTTTTAATGAAATTGGCCAACAGAGTGTCATCTTCGACCTCTACAAATTTTGCTGCGTCTGCAAGGACTGACAAGTTGTCTTCTTCGGGGGTCTCTACTTGTACTGGTGGTGTATAAGGAATCTCTTCAATAGGTGCACTAGCTGTCTTCTTATTTGGATATGGGGCCCTTTCTTTTGTTGATTTTCCAGGTTGTTTCCTCTTTGCACTGGTGTAAGGACTCCCCTTTTATTCTTACCTAGACCCTTGCTTGTACTGGCGAGGTCCTTTGTTTCCTTCCCAGCAGTTGTCTTTTTATGTAGCTATTTTAACAGTGCCTCCCAGGTCATTCCCTTGATTTCTAATTGTTTATGGACCAAAATATTTATCAGGCCATGGTGATATAACTTCTTTTCAGCCTGGTCTGCCCGTGCCTCTTGCACACCCTTGGCCATTTTTTCCAAGCTCTTAAGAAAAGAATAGGGGAAATCAATCTTCCATCGGATGTGCCAGCCACCTTCGAAATGCTGCAACATCCTAAAATGGTACACAAAAGTGAGGGAGTACCTTCCCTCATAGGTCACGAATTTCTGTAGGATGAAAAGGAGGTCCCGCCACTGTCCCAGCAGGGCACTGCACAAAATTCCTTTCTTCCAATTTACCTTCATTTTCTTGTCGACGACGAAATGCTGCCATCGATTCCTTTCTAGTTTCTGATTTTTAAAATACTGCTCACTAGTATTTTCCAAACCTGTCACTGCTACTATAAACTCCTCCGTAACCTTAAATTTTAGAGGCCTAATTTTTACTCGGCCATTTTTAAAACTTATGGAAAACTATAGGGCCACTTCACTGCTGTGCCCATAAAAATTTTGCAAGAATTGAAGAAAGCCCGAGTCTTGCAATAGTGAAAGACTATTGCGATACATAGCAGTCTGTTCTACCATACTAAGAGACAAAGGTTCGCTTTGAATAGGCGGCATTACTGCTTAACATTTATGAACAATCAAGAATTTACATGCAACACTGGGAAAATTGGTTCTTATAGATATGGATCCAACTATCCACCATCCCTTCCATCTTATCACCCATTCATTCCACTGAAATAGCCGTGGACGCGTGACATCTTTGAGATCGTGCCAGACTGGTGCTTGCAGCGACGTTTTAACGGCTAGGTGAGGTAATCATTACAAGTGAAGGACATTTAGGATTAAGGCGGAAAGGGAAATTATATCCAAGCAACGGTTAAACACTTCCGCACTCCTTCATAATTCAAAAAGAATTTTATCATTTATTAAAAAATGATCATGATTCTTAACTTAAAAACACCTTGTACTTTAAATAATTTTCTCTTAGTTAATATGATAGAACAAGTACTCATCGACTAAGTGAAAGGACTTTTTATAACTTCATGATGTCCACTTTCGTATGCTATAAAAAGAACAAATTGTACTATGTTTTTGACAGGGTGCATGCTTGCACCGCTTAAATTATGCTATTCTATTGGTACCATTATTCTTGCATTATTATATAGGATGACATGCTTGTACTAGTGCAAGAATAGTATCTGAAAAAAAGAACAGGGAATTTAAGTAAAATATAGGATGTACTTTCAACATGGCTTCCTCAACTTTTACTAGAAATTTGCTTCGCCCTTTCTTGATACTTCAGAGCATTACCTTTTGCTCTTTGTGAACGAGATTCTGCAATGAATTCATGAGGGACCAAAGAAGTGGGAAAAGGGAAATTTCAAAATGGGAAGGAATTCTGTTATAGGGATTCCAGGAATAGTACCACAAGAGGGGATAAACAGAAGTGGGATAGGAAAAAAATTTCAAGGGTAAAGTGGGATTTTTATGAAACGGACAGGGTAAATTCAGAAGAATATGGGAAGGTTAATCATTCTGGGATTAAAGAAGAAAAATGAGGGAATATTAAGAAACTGGAATATGAAGAAAGGCAGAAAATTTTCTGGAAGGTCTGCCTGCACTGGTGCAAGAAAAATAACTGCAGCGAGAATTAAGCCTTACTTGAATAAAAAATATCCATGCTAATTGCCCTAATTGTATAAAGGTTGGTTCTGTTGAACCTGCTTTTACTTGGTGGTTGCTAGCATATCTAAAGATCAAGCAAAATTCTATTTTTATTAGAAATTTTTTATCTTCCTGCCAGCAAGCTAGTTTTTAGGTTGATCCTTCTGCAATCATGTCAGCGAATTGATTTTCATAATTACAAGAAAATATTTTTTCTTTACTTTTTATTTAAATATATTTTTTTTCTTTAAGAAGAAGAAGAATTCATGATTTCAAAAGGTTGGTATTACCATTCACCACTACCATCCCGAATTGCTGTTGGACTTACTGTGTAAAATATTTCCTGGCAAGTGGCTGAAAATACTTCTTTAATCTGTGTCCATTTACCAAGAATACTGAATTTTGTCTATCAATAGTTTTAACTTCTACTGCTCCATTCTCAAATACTCAGATCACTTCATAAGGTCCCATATAACGTGTATGGAACTTCCTTTTAAAAATTTTAAATCTAGAATCATAAAGGAGTACCCAATCACCTGGTTGGAATTGCTTTTTCTGAATAGACTTGTCATGCCACCTTTTGCGTTGCTGTTGAATTAGTGTGTTCTGCTAAACAACATCCCTACGAAATTGATCTAACTCATTTAATTGGATAAGATGTTGTTATTGTGCCTTAGAGAGATCTAGTCCTAACTAAATTGGAGTTCTGAAAGTTTTGATTTGGAGCTAAATTGGTAACAGAACCTGTTTACCATATACTATCTCATATGGTGTATGTCCCGTGCTATTTCTCCAAGTGGTTCTGTATGCCCACAAAGGTTCTGGTAATATTTTAGCTCAGTCTTTCCGATACATATTTACTGTCTTTGTAAGAATGGACTTGATCTCTTTGTTTGTGGATTTCACCTGGCCATTTTCTTGCGGGTGATACAACATGGATTTCCTGTGCTAGATCTTTTATTTCTCCATCACACCCTGTACCAGATTATAAATAAACTGCGGACCATTGTCAGAATCAATTTCTCTAGGCACACCAAATCTAGTAAAGATTTCAATAAAAAGAAAATCAACAACAAATTTTTCTGTAGCAAAGGAAACAGCTTTAGCTTCTACCCATTTTGTAACAAAATCTGTACAAACCAAAATATGTTTTTTACTTAATGACGTTGGATTTATTGGCCCTATAAAATCAATAGCCTATTTTTCAAACGACTCAATCATAACTTGGGGGCATATCCCTTCAAAATGATCTTCTTGGTCCACCATTGTTTCCCTTTTACTTGTACCGCTCTCAACAGGCTGATCCACACCTGAGCTATTGTCACTAGAATCCAGGTGGATTGTTCCTGCGTGATGGGTTTTAATTGGATTGGGCTTCCTGCTTACAGAAGGAGACCCAATATGAGATTTTTTTTCAGAATTATTTTGGCCCTTAGTGGGCTTCGAACCCTTACCTTTTCTAGGCATTCATTTCAAAAGAGAAAAAGAAAGAAAAATAACAAACTTCTTCTAAAAAATGTTGTCAGAAATCAATTAAAATTCCTTCAAAGAAGCTTTTCCAAAAAATACTACAAAAATAAAGGAAAAGCTACCTCTATTGTGTAATCAGAAAATTCTTACCAAATCAAATTGCCTCCCCAGCAACGATGCCAAAATGTTGGGTGCAGGAATTACACTTAAGAAAACTCCTCAACACTTAATTCGTCAACTCGGGGGATCCGTAAACTTAGAGACAAAGCACAGGAAACGCCATAGATGTTATGAATCTTCCTAATGTAAATCCCTACTTTCTTTAAAGGAAAGATTGCAGAATCAAATTAAAGAGAGGAAAAAGGGAAGCTTGAACCATCAAAATAATCTAAGACTGGAACAAGAAAGAATGCATTTGCAGGAGGGAATTAAAGATAAAAAGGGAAATCACTCTAGCTAATTATTGTTTAACTACTGAGTGTGTGTTTTTATTTAGCAGAGACACTTAGCAGTCTCATCAGATGGGCCCTTAAACCTGCTCCTTTAGAGATTTACTTCTTGCACTAATCTATCCTGCACTATCGCAGTCTACTTGCACTAGTGCAGGAACATAGATTTATGCAGAAGGTAGAAATGGTGTCTTTACTAAAGGATTTTTTACTTCATGCAAGGGCTTGAAATTTTCCAGGTTCAAAGCACTCAGATCCTATGGCAAGAAACTAGTTCTTGCACTGGATCAGAGCTTCCTACACGTAGCATTTAATTCTTAAAATGGGTGCTTTATTATTGCAAGTGCTGTTATATTGTTAAATCGAATTGCACAAGTAAAAAGTGAATGCTTCTGATCTTAACAGAGTGCAGGAATAAAGAAACAATCAATATACATTTATCTTATCATAAGCATTTAATGAAAGAAAGAAGATTGCAGGAAGTAGACTAAGAAAGCTTACTGCATCACACCAACGTGCACTGGTGCAGGTTCATTTCTCCTGCTTAAAACAAGCTGGGAAAACCAATCAAGATATTGCAGAAAAGGAAATATCACACCAATGTGCACTGGTGCAGGGTTATTTCTCCTTCTTTGACCAGGCGGTGGAAAACCAATCTGAAGTAAAGTGCAAGAAAGGAAAGTGCAGGAAGAGGAAATTTATCTACTTCACACAACGGATCCGCTTTCACTTAGACAGGAATGCATGTGCTTAAAATTAAGTCACACTTGACAATGTAAACAAAAATTACAGGAAAACATGAAATAGGGTAAACATGTTGGGTTGGCTGGGCCCTAGCCAACTAGCGCGTTTCCCTTTTAAATAATAAAGTTGCTCAGTACTTTAATCAATTCATCAGCTCAAATATAGAAACACAATTTTATGAAGAATGAGGTGGAGCTCCCTTTTATTAATTCACTAAGGTAATTACATACATTAATACATCATCCAGCCCAGAGTCGGGCGATAACCAAATACAGCAACCTGTTACTGCCTCTCTGGCTGTGTCTCTATTCCTTTTACTATCAAAAACTTCGATTCCTAATCCTATTTAAATTCTACATTATATAGATCTTTGGCCAAAGGAAAAAATAGATCATTTAACTGATTACGTAACCAGACGTAGAATTTAGCTTTTTAGCCTTCAAGATTAGATGATTAGCAAACTGGCCTTAGCCAATCTCCAACTTTTTTCCTTCATAGATTTGGTCTTAGCTATCTTTGGGTCGGTCTTTGCTGTCGTGGCCAAAAGCTACTCGATCTTTGCTATCATGGCTGAAGCTGCTCAAAATGAGGTGGTGATCGAGGAGGTTCGGATCTGCTGCAAGGTTTTGTTGTGTTGGCAACGGTGCAAGATCTGATCCTGCACTAGGATCAATGGTCACGGTAAGTACTCTAACTACAAAATAACATTGGAGATATCGATAAGTTACAAAGAGTGATTAAAAATAATAAATCATGTAATAAATAATTAATAAATTCTAAATTGAATTAAAAATATGAAAAATAAAGTTTATATGAAATATGTCACTGTGCTTGGACTGGTGCAAGATGAGGGTGCATGGAAGAGGTAAAACAGAGGTAAATGGTTATGATTTAGGAAGGGGAAAATGGAAAAAGGTGAGCAAATTAGGGGGCTAATAGGATCTATATGGATCTACAAGGTAAAACAAGCTACTGATGGGAGTGTGGAGAAATACAAGGCTAGATTTGTGGCCCAAGGTTTCTCGCAGATTGTGGGGATCGACTATGATGAGACTTTTTCACCACTTGCAAGGTACTCTTCCATTAGATCCATCATTGCACTCTCAGTGCATACGGGGTGGCGCATTCATCAGGTGGATGTGAAAACTATGTTTCTCAATGGAGTCATTGAGGAAGAAGTGTACATAGAGCAGCTAGAAGGTTTTGATATCTTCGACAGTGAGTCGCGTGTGCGTCGACTCAAGAGAGCACGGTATGGGCTAAAGCAAGCACCTCGTGCTTGGTACACTCAGACTGATAGCTATTTCATTGGACTAGGCTTCAATAAAAGTGAAGAAGATGTAAACCTGTACCAGATTGTGGTTGAGGGTAAGATATTGATTATTGTACTTTATGTTGATGATCTGATTTTGACTAGTGATGAGCAATTATACATTCATGCAAAGAGGATCTTGCAAGGAAGTTCGAAATGAAGGACATAGGACTCCTTCATTATTTCCTTGGTTTGGAAATATGGCATTAGGATGGTGAACTTTTTGTTTCTCAAGGCAAGTATGCCAAAGAGATACTGGGTAAGTTTCACATGGAGAGCTGCAAACCCATGGACACTCCTCTTCCAGGAAATTGGAGGAAAGAGAATGCTACTTCTAGAGAGGTAGTGGATTCTATTGTCTACAAGTAGTTATTTTGTTCACTGATGTACTTAGTGAACACCAGACCAGACATTCGTTACATAGTTAACCAGCTGAGTCAAGCTACGGTTAAGCCTACCAAGTTCTTTTGGAAGGTGAGAAAGCATGTCTTGAGATACCTGAGGGGCACATCATAGTATGGATTATGGTATATATGGAAAAAGGGAGTGAAGCTTCAAGGCTTCAAAGATGCAGATTTGGAAGGTAGTCCATCAGACAAAAAGAGCACATAAGGAGGGATCTTCAACATAGGATCGACAACAGTTTCTTGGTAGAGAAGGAAGTAGCGATCTGTGGCACTTAGTTCAGCGGAGGCAGAGTACATGGTAGCAAGTCAAGATTCATGTGAGGCTATGTGGATGAGAAATATCCTGGTTGGTTTGTTTGGTTCTTAGATGGATCCGATAGTGATACATTGTGATAACCATAGTTTCATTAAACTCTCGGTTAATCATGTGTTTCATGATATATATTTAAGCACATAGACATCCAGTACCACCATCTCAAAGATTGTGTGCAGAGGCGCATAATGTTACTTTAGTACATTTCCACGGAATATCAAGATGCAAATATTTTGACAAAGGCGCTCACCAGGACCAAATTCGAATACCATTGAGACATGATGTAATATCCCAGAATCGGGAAATTCTACACTATTGGGAATATCTTAAGATATTCCAAATGTGGAGATCCAACAATACATAAACATATCAATGGAGTAGTAGTGATACATCAACCTCAAAAAATGTAATAAGATCTCATAGCCATCTTATTAATGTTATAGCAGCAGAATGTGTACAAGATCTCGAGGAAATGATCACTCAAGCTTAGGCAAATCCACCATCAAAGGCACATGTACTAGAACTATGAAATACACTACTACATATGGTAAAGCCAAGCTATGATTGCGTAGTTTATAAGATACACTACTACAAAAATAATGTCAATACATGGATATGAAAATTTATAGCTCAAAAAAGTGGGGAAGCAAAGCTCTAAACCCCTGAAAAACAATGCCAAGTCAATCCTAGAAGGATTGGATGAAATATGCAGAAATATAAAATGCTGGAGTTACAGGGTAGCAGCTGCAGCTCAGTAACTAGATATGGATGAAGATAGCTGATGATGCTACATATTATTAATAGATCTCATCCAATGGATCTCTCAGGTGAAAGGCTGATCCAATCCCTGAAGATCTCACCCTCCAAAATAGTGGAGCAAGTCCCCATTGCAAATATGCTCAGAAATAATGCATTCAAGGTGATGGAATGTGCTGTAGGAGATGGGAAGTGCTTGGCATGATGCCAAAGATATGGAATCAGCTCCTGAAACTTCCTCACTAACCTCCTAGAGTTATAAAAGCTCCCTCCTCTGAAAGATGAGCCAAGGAAATGGTGTTGTGGAACCCTCCACTACAACACCCTGCAAAACAATGCTTCCTGCTACAGGGATAACGCTGTAGCTGAAGGAGGTGGCTTGGCCTTGAGCCTAAAATGTGGAGAATTAAGTACAATCCCTCAATAGGCCTCTCAAGAAGGGAGAAGGATTCCTAAACAGGAAATCCCTTGTGCTAAGCAGCACAACAATCTCAGTTAAACAACTGAAGACAACAAATAGTCATGCAGACCAAAATCTATATTCATCAACATATCCATCTATAGCTGCCTTGTCCTCCCTTTATAAAAATGAAAGCCTCCTTGCCTTGGTCCCCACACATTTGGGTTTCCTCCACCAAATGACCTCTTCCTCATTCACACTGCGTTGTCTTTCAAAGTGATCCACTCCTCCTATGGCAGCGCTATTGACTTGGTCAAACCTGACCTTGCCCTCATGCATTTTCCCCTTTTCACACTTGAGGGTGCAAAATATGGCTATTCTAATGATCCCTTTCACACTATGAGGGATTTTATTTCTACTCATGGGCCTCTTTACCCATTTATTCACCTCCTAGCTGATATAGGAAAAATTAATGTTCCAATTAGCTCTATGCTAATTTTGGGAACATTACACATGATCATGGTGAAGGATAATCCCTTTCTTGTTAAAAGGGAGTGTTGAAGTTCAACAAGAAATTTCAGTACCTACATTACTGTGGGACCAGGAGTTCCAAGCAACACCTACACTTGTGTGGGCTAAATTTGGTGCATGTCTATTTTAGTTATCCCTTAATTAAGATGGACAATAAAATGTAATCTAATCTCAGAATAACTTGTAATAATCAACTGAGTGTGATGAAATCAGTTAGCTCATGAATTTTGAACTGAGGGTATTTGGTGAGGCATGCAGAGTAATTCTAGTTGTAACAGAGTTCGAAGTGCAGTGGTGCATTAGTTAATGCAGGTTGTAGTCAATTTAACTCAATTAAGTGAGTTAAAATTAGTTGTGCTAGTTATAACTGTTTGATACACTAGTGAGATATCAAGTGAATTAAATATTATTTAATTCACAATCAGTGATATCACATGCAACTGAGAATTACTATTATTAGCTGCATGCATGTCAGTTCCAGTGGAGACCTAGTTGAAATCTAGGTGAAAGGGAAGTTGACTATCATTTGTAGGATTATTGGGTTGCACCCATGCAACCAAACACCCATTGGATTGCCCATGATCATTGCACAGTCAAGGAAGGCCAAAATTCCTATTCTTTAGGGTTTGCATTCCACATAAATTGCGTAAGGCAGACTGTTTAGAGGCTGAGAATTGGCTAAGTGTTGGTCAGTTTTGTTCAGGATAGTGTGAGACAATTAGCTAAGTAAAAGAGGGCTCTTGTGAGAATATTTGTATGTAATTGTTTCATGTATCCATGATGAATATGAAATAAAAGATAGTGGGGTTTTGAGTAGCAAGATTTCCTTGGGAAATTATATGTGTTGTGGTTTGATTGATTCTTCTTTGCTTCATGTCATTGGCGATTTTATTTTTAATTCTGCAATTGATTTGGAGAAGTGATTCAATATCTAGCTTTAGTACATTGTTAGCTGATTGAATCCATGATATACATTCTTGTTGTATAATTTCTACACATCCCCATTTGTAATCGTCCAGGCACTTTGTGCTTCTAGCATAGTATGCATATTGAACTTCCAATTCGAGTAATTGGAACCATCGAGCTTGTTTCTCTCATTCAAGTATGCTTCGATTATTTGATTTTTCATCTTGACGATTCTAAAAAAAAACTTCGAGTAATTGAGAGGAAAGAAAATGATGAATCTACCCCAGATCCTCACGGAAAGCAATATCACAATACAGATCTACCTGATCTGTGATTAATATAGTAGGCTGCTTTTGCACACTACGCAACAGGCTCTCAACTTCTCTGCCACGACCTCTTCTGTTTCTCAGGACAAGATCTCTAGCTCCTCCACAATGCTTTCTTCAGTATGACACTCTGGTTCTTGTGCACCAAGCTTACACCGACAATAGATGCGCTTCAGATCTCTTCCTTCATTTGCAAGATTTCACCGGTGGTAGATATGTCAAAAATATCTTCCCTCATCGATGACCTTTCACTGAAAGTAGGTCTTTGTTAGATATCTTCCCTCATCCTCAAAATTTACCGGCTGTAGATCTCATATCTCTTCCCTTCATCAGTGGGCAAAAACTAGTACAAATTTGTTTCAGATATCCTCCTTTCTCGCATCGGCTCACATTTTGAACCAATATCCACACTGATTGCATTGGGAATGGAAATGTATAAGGTTCTAGCCTATCGGCGCGCTTCTCATGCACAAATCCGCGCTTATCGGCATAGATTATCTCCATAGGATTGCGTTGATCAGCGCAAGTCCTCCTCCAAAAAAATGTGCTGATATGATCAAATCTTGAGAGAAAAAAAAATCACTCAATCATCAGGGGCTTCTCCTCTACGACCTGGATCCTCACAGGGATCACAACATTCCCTCTATGATTCGACCCTAGAGCTTTGATACGATGATAAAATATGATGGAATGAATTCATTAATAAAAAACTGGCGAGCTCTATAATGGAGAGACTGAACTTGGAGAGTTTGACTCTGTAGAACGCTCTACATTCTCAATACAAATCAACCAATATATAGCATACATAGATGTAGGGAAGTTAGAACCATACCCTAGGAAACAAAAATTAATTCCTATCCTAAGGTTCTGTGAACCAACTCTCACAAATTAAGGATTCTCCATTATCTTTTAACAAAAATTATCCAGGCCAGGGTTAGAAATTTGGACTCCTATTATGCAGATTTAAACAAATGAATAAGTATTAAACAAAATGAAATATAACTTATATTAAGAGTGGAAGAATCTTCTTTCCATAACTACGAGTAACAAAAAACATGATTTTTAATATAATATGGCAGAATACCAATTATTCAAAAGAAAGAAAAAATAAATCCATTGTATATTTTTTCTATACTATAGAAAGATGTAACCATTTGAGCGATTCTAGGGTTGTTGGAAAAAACCTTGAGGGAGAAACCCGAAACAAAAGAAACTATATTAAAGGGATCACATAGCCTCAACCAAGAATCGTCATGGCTTAATTTTTCCTCGGAAGTCTCGTCCATGAGATAATAAGCTACATTGGGAAGAAATCCTAAAATTTATAGACGGAAATAACAACTATCAACTTTCTTCACTTGTAAATAAACATAACCCATGAAAATTGAAAAGAAAACTAGAGATAGGGTAAAAACCCTACTCTATTACCATAGTTTCAAAAACCCAAACTTAATTCCAAATGGGATTCAATGAATGAAATTGATGGAAAATAATAAAATCATTCTTACCCAAAAAGCTAATGAAGGTGATGAGTAGAAGGACTCACACTCGCTCCAAGTGTGACCTACAAATAAGGTAAGGATTTCATTAGTAGCTCTCTCCAAATTTCAAAGAATATTAAACATAAATGTAGAACAAAGTACATCTTTGCGTTACCTCTGAAATAAAATGAGAAACCCAAAATGGTTTGGCTTGAAACCACGATTCTTCATAAAACAAGCTAATCATTCTCTCTCTAGGGGAACGTGCAATTTATAAAAATTAATAAGTAGTGCATTGCAAGCAACAACTAAAAATAAATATTTAGATGGATTACACAAGATTAAAAGTTACCTGTGTGTTTTCACAATGTCCAAAGAAACTTCTGGGTGTTCCAGGCATCCAAGTTGAAGTATTACAAGTGTTGTGGAGCCCGCATTTCCAAGAATCTAACAAAAACCATGACATATTGAGAGAAAGCAGAGCAACGCTCTAGTTGTGAAATTAGAGAAAATTAGGTAGAACAAGGTTGAGAATGGTAGGGTAACTTTTTCGGTTTAACCCTAGTCATCTAGGCCACCCTCTAATCCAACAACTCAAATCTCCACTGTTAAATGTGCTCCAGTAGAAGAAGCCATGTGGGTTCACACGGGATAGGATCGTGTGGCTTATAGATAATAGCGTCAAGGGGATTATGTGGGCCAGTAATCTTATTTCCAAGACTACATTCATATATCCCACATGGAGAAGCAAAGATTTGATATTATAGATTAAAAATAATTGATAATTGGGACACACTCTCTCTCTCTCTCTCTCTCTCTCTCTATATATATATATATATATATATATATATATATATATCTTACAAAAATCTCATACTTTTCAAGAAGGGCCAAGGTTTTCTACAAATTCGATGGTATTTCCATATCTATAAAAAGATCTACTATAGTCCATACTCTGAGTCTTATATATATATATATATATATATATATATATAAGACTCAGAGTATGGACTATAGTCAATCTTTTTATAGATATGGAAATACGATCGAATTTGTAGAAAACCTTGGCCCTTCTTGAAAAGTATGAGATTTTTGTAAGGGTGTAAACCTTATAACATAAGGAATGATATTGATTGCAAAGAAATTTAGTGCCACACACATTATTATTACGTGTTATGGCCTATGATGAATATGAAATACAAGTAGGTTCATAATCAACATTAATTGAATTAGAACGAAGAATATGATGTGTTAGTGTCTGAATGTTCAGTAATGAAATACTCTCCTTCAGGTTTACTTGGAAGTGGTCCTTGGTCAAAATTTTATGTTTTCAAAAAAATTCTCAAAAAAATTTTGTTCACTAAATATTGTCTAGGTCTGCTGGTGCTCCCTTCACCCATTCATGGTCATCATAAAATTCAAGGTCATGTCCTTCATCAGTGATCGAGGGTCATAGGTAAAGTAGCATACCCTCATCTAGGTCATGGACTAGGGCTTAATTTGTTTTGTCATCATAATTTCCAATCATGTCATGTGAAGAAGGAAAATAAAAGTCATTGTCATTAGTCAAGTCACCTTCATTGGGAGTTAGCAAAGATAGGTAATAAAACAAAGGAAACTTTTCCTTTTTCAAAGAAGTATGCTACATGATCAACTTTTTTTCAAAATAAATTTTTCTCAAAATAATTATGATTTCATTAACGATGAAAGCAAAGTTTGTGAGTTATAAAGGGAAATGAAGAATTTTGAGTTCATTTCATCCTTTGGTTTTCAAAAGAGCTCCTCTCTAGGCGTACAACTCTCCACAACTATCCAAATATTGAAGAAAACCACCAAAAATTGATCCAGTCTACTCTATGCTACGTTTTTGGTCTTCTCTATGCTTCTAGGGCAGGCATACATCGCTTCTGGTAATTTTCTACGTTTTTGGCATCCAAGCTCGAAAATTCCATCAGAAGGGTTAGTTCATCATTGTTCAAGGTTCAGGTGCTTCCAAACTAGTAAGAGAATATCCCTCACCTTTCATTCAGTTCAATTCCTTCAACAAAGGGTGGATTCCCTCTTCTAGGGTTTTTGACTACATTTTTGGATTGTTGTGATGTTTGACATGCTTCAACAGTAAAACCCCTATTTTTATCAGATAATAACCTTCACACAGTTAGGTCCCTGTAATTTTGCAGATTGGAAATGACCAAATAGACAAGGGTAACATCAAACCAACTTTGGAGTCCTAGGACCTACCCTTCCTGGACTCAGAGAGGGCTCTCTCTATATTTGTATAAAAGGTATGACTTGTTTGTTTTAGGATGCTGATTTTAGGCTAGTTAAAGTGATAGAGTTTGTTTTTTTTGTTTTGTTTGGTTGGGTAGGTTGTCAAGAAGAACAAATAGAGTAAGAGAAATTCAAACCATTGGGCTATGTGGTCTGTGAAAGGCTTGAAAAAGACAACAATGAATCAAGGGTGTTTCATAGGGCAAGTTAACAAAGCCAAATGGATCTTAGTAGCTTATGTGAGTGAAATGAACATTAAATTTGTGAACATAGTAGGTTTAAAAGGAAATTAAGAATCCTTTAACATATACTATAACAAGAAGGGCTTTGAAGATCACTATGCTCAATAAATAACCAAAGGAAAGGGCACACCATAAACTTCTCTGGTCAAACTTCACAAAGTAAACTTTAAAAAAACAATCCAGCAAACCATAGAGAGAAGGGAACTCCTAATTTCTCTTGTTATTCACCTTCAGAGAAAGAAAACAGGTAAGATAACACATTATTAATGATTAAAGAGTAGGGAACTCCTAAATTCCTTAATCAAACTATAAAATACCTTCAAAGCAACTATTCAATATGGACTAAAGGACATGGTAAACTGTAAACTTCTTTAGCCAAACCCTAATTAGTAAACTTCAAAGAAAAGGCCTAAAAAACAATGTTTTAAGCTACACCAAAGGACAGGGCATACCATAAACTTCTTTGGCTTGACTCCATTGAACCATTCTTAAGACAACAAGCTAAGTGGAACTAGAGAGCAATCAAGAATTCTCCAATCATACCTAGTAGAGGAAAACATATAAACAACAGAAGGTAGACAAAATTAAGGTGCCTCTCAACAACATATCTTAATCTAAAACTTCTACTCTGGCATAAGGGAAAGTTGCACAATATGGAAAACATAAGAAGACAAGTACTAGATTAGAACAACATCACCATTAACCAAGTTCATGAATCCTATGAATGTGCTTGCTCCATTTCCATTCAAATCAAAACATTCAGAAAACTCCAAAGCCAATTTCTTCACAACTCCAAGTCTATGATATTGAGCTCAACAATAAACCAACTACCAACATGAAGCATTACATGCAGTATTTAACTGCCAAATGAAGAGATGAAACCATAGCTAGGGTTTCAAATACCATTCATTACACATTTAATTCATTTTGACCTTTGAGACCATGCAAGGCCCAAGGAAAAATATCCAAAACTCATTAAATGCAAAAATAACTTCGAACATAACTTCTAAGCTAACTTTGGAGATATTTGTCCTTGAGGCCTTCAAAATATATATTTTCAATAACTTCTTATGTCTTTTTTTGACTTTCTAGGAAGGGCGCAGCACCAAGGTATAAGGGTGCAGTGCCAAGCTAAACTATCAAAAATAAAAAATGTGCACCAAGTGCAAAAATTTCGAAATTAGCTTGCTGATCATGGTTGGGATGATTGGAGGGACACATCAGCAAGAATTTTGAGCTTTTCCTTCTCCTTTTTCTTGGATAGGGTTTCCTTCAATTTGTTCTTCAACTACCTGAGCTTGATATTGCAGACCTTGTTTCTAGTGATGTACTTGTTAAACATGTGTCTGGGCATCTCATTATCTTTGTTTCCCTTATGGAGGAGCTCCTCAAGGTGTAGGTTAACTATGTCTATCCATACCTCTATGTCATCTTCAACTTCCTTAGCAATATTTTCCTCAAAACTAAGTTTCTTTGCCTCATGTTTTTCCTGCTCTAAAGCTCTCTTAAGACCTCTTCTTTTTTGTCTTGACTTGATGGTTTGAGTATCATAATAATCAGAGTCATCAGGTGCCATCATTTCCTTACCCTTATGATCATACCTCTTTGGAATTTGTGCCTCAACACCACTGTCTTCTCCTTCTGACATTGTAAATTCTGTTTTGGAAACCCTAGGGTTGATGTTAAATGAGATGAAGGGAGGGTATGAAATGGAAGTTTTTCAAATGAAGGGAATGATTGAGAATGAATGGAATGGATGTTATGACAAGAAAGATTAATGGCAGCCCTTAAGAAATGTAATTTCCTTGTCTATCACTTATTTTCTTCAAGGAGTATGAAATAGGGTTTAAGAAATGATCTCAAGCTTAAAACTTAGGTTTTCTTTAGGGTTTCCTTTTCATTCTATTAAAAGTGATCAAAATAGCTTCAAAGTGGGTTATGGCATGCACTTACCTCTTATCAGTGCCTTAGAAGACTTGAGCCAATATTTGAAGGCAATTAGATGTGATTTGGGAGGCTAGAAGAGTGAGAAACCCTTTCTGTCCAAGCATGCAGTGCCAGTGCTGAGGGCGCAGCGCCAAGGGCTGAGGACACAGTGCCAGTTTCTGAGCGCATAATGCCTTTTTGCAGACTGTATTTGGAGGCCTTCTCGGTGTCCAAATTGGGCCCAAGATAGCTCTATGGAAAGATATTGAAGTCTAATCTCCAAATATACCTCTTTTTTTCTTATTAGAGTTGATTTGACATGTCAAAAGTTGATTCTCCAAAGACTAGTCAAAAAGTGTTGAATGAGGGTGCAGAAATGCAGAGTGCTAGTGCATGCAACTTTTGAAGGCATTTCTCAACTCCAAATTGAGCTCATGATAGATCATTGGAAAGATATTCTAGTATAGTTTTCATTTGAATCATTACAAAAGTCATTTGGACACTCCAACTATGAGAAAAATTGGTTTCCAAAGGTCACTCAAGAAGTGCAACAAACCTCTTGTAGCACCTGTAAATTTGACATTTCTCCCAAAAAATGATACCTATGTAAAAATAGAAGGAGGTTTTTCTTCCTTGACCTATGAGGGACAAAACTAGCCTTGTGTGTGGCAAATTATTTGTCCCTTGGAATTAATTCTTGGAAAATGACGGGGGCATGATGTTTATGAGTTGATGTGGATTCATAATTGCTGAAATGACCTACCTTATGGCTCCTCTGCTCCTATGCCTTTTTTTCATAGCAAACCCTAGCTAAATGGGAGAGGAAGTTAGGGTTTAATGCTTGTGAAAAATAATGACTTGGGCACCCTTGGAACAAGACAACTCCCTTTGACATTTGATGTGTTGGCATGTGGAACTCTGACTTAGCTTTGAGAAACCCACTTTCTAATGTTTTGAAGTGTTTTCCTTTTATCACTAGTATTCTTTACACTTTTTGCTTGTAGGTTTGTTGAAGTCATGGAGCTAGATTTTCTTTTACTCACTGAGGCATGACAAGCTCATTTTTACAAATTTTAGGATGATTACACGTAGCAGCATCTTCAAAATCTTCTGTAGTCTCCACCATAAAACTCAACTCATCTTTTCCACCTTCTCTGGTGACTTTCTTCAAAACCCTAGGTGTATGCAGTTCTTTATAGCAATCATCAGCATTGTCTTCTAAGTTCTCTATAGCCCTTTCAAGTTCATTTATTTATGTCTAGTTCACCTCACCTTTTTCCTTATTCCATCAATATTTTCCGATAAACTTTCTTCGTGTTTGGCCTTGTGTGCTTCCTCCATGTCATTTTCCTGCAAGTGATCAATGTTTGGCACTCAAATGGACTAAAAAGTGTATAAACCCTAATCATCTACAAGACCAAGCTATTTTCCTTTCCCTTGCTGTAAGTTGTTTTCATTTAGGAGTAGATATTCCACATCATCAATAATTTATACTGATAAATCTTTCAACACTCCTGTAGAAGTGCTGAACTATTTCCATTTTCCTCATTCACAAGTCCTGAACTGATAAGTCAAATTTCTTTGGAAATTTTAGGTCCTTCTCGAATAACCATGTCTTGACATTCTATTACATATGAGCTAGATTCTAGCAAAGGAAAAGCAGTGCCTGAAACATCCAAGAATGAACTTGAAAAGAGTAAAACCCTAATGACTTAGTGGGAGGGTCCTTTGACCTAATTTTTGCTAAAATTTGACTTGGATATTTTAAAGTGAAAATAGAGCATTGACATAGGCTATTATGCCCAAAGGGACATGGGAATGAGTTAGCAACAGGAAACCATAGAGGGAGGGTGGAGTTTATTGACAGGGGAAAATAGGGCCATGAAGTCTAAGGTAGGGAAGAAAGATGAAAATGAGAAGTATGAACCCATAAGGAGTCTTTTGAGAGCAACAGGGTGAATTTGAGAATACCAACTGAGGAATAGTGAAAATAGGTTTATAAGGATAATGAAGACAGTGAGATTTTTGAAACTAAAGATATTCAAGGAATATTGTTTTCATAAATCTATAACCATTATATAGTCATATAAAGATAATGAAAAATACCGATGACTAACACACACACAAATCATATACCTTACCAAATTACTCCATATCATTCATACCTCTCATAACTCCCATTTTCACTCAAACCCTAATCCTCACTACGTTTTTTCAGAGATAACTAGGTTAAATTTGTGTTTAGGCCCTTTTTCCATCTTTCCTTTACCCATTTCAAAAAAATTCACCTGCAATGTGTTGCTAACTTACCACCCTATCTCCCAAATTTTTGAGGGATTTTTTCCTAGTTCCAAACCCTCTCATATCTGTCCCTAAACTCAATGCATCATTATCCCATGTTTTCCTAATTTTCACCTTTCCCTTTCCTTCAAATAGCGCTAGGGTTTTCTTTTACTAAAAAACACCATGGACACTGAGAAGAAAAAGTACAACAAAGTAGGGAAGGTTTCTAGGTTTGAGCCAACTCAGACCCATGGCATCCTTTTTATATTTTTGTGATCATTTTCTAGGTTTACGTTGCACACAAGGACAATCCTACTTCAAATTTATTTTCTAAAGTAATGAAGATGAATTTGAAAAACGTGAAAGAGGCTTTGTCAATCATAGAACAAAGAAGAAATATGCACAGGTGTTATGATTTGAGATAAATTCCCAAAATACAGTTTCTCTAGGTCATTTTTTGCACTTTAGGACACATTGTCTTTAAGTCAATTTTTCAGGGGGTTTGGAGTAAGGGTTTGCAGTTCTTAATGACTCCCTTGTGTATCATACATCTTAAAATTTGAAACCATACGATTTTCAGGCCAAAAATACTCTAGTAAGGCCTCCAAAATCCCTCTCAAAGACCACGCTATGCTTTTGCAATTTTTAGTGACCAACTTCAAACTTAGATTCTAAACAAATGGGAAAGTTACATTTTTAAAAGCGGGAGAAGGTTTTTGTTCATAACATACCAAAGAACAAAATATTCTCTCAGATTTGAAAAAACGTTATGGTTTGAGAGATATCGATCCATCTTTGAGCCTTATTTTTTGTAGATGTTTTTTGGAAAATTTTGGATTTTTTAGAAATTTTGGCAATTTCACTTTTACAGAAGCGTAGCATGGCCATGTAATGATTTTCCTCGGAGGATCCAATGAAGGTTTTATTTACGTGGTTGGATTCATTTTGAAGTATACATTCCAAATATGGTCTTGGTTTTTCATGACACCTCCTAATTTCGAAGAAAAAAATCAAAAAACACACTAATTTTCATGCTTCTTGCAATGTTTTTCACTGCACTCTATCCTTCTCGAGTAATCTTGGAAAAATGAAGTTTTGAAGGCCTTTCAGGTGGTATTTTGTCATTTTTAAGGTTGGATTGGATAAAGTACATCCATGGCTACCTTTCCCAATATTCATATCAACAAAAAGGTTCCTTAAAGCCATTGAAAAACACCCCCCAAGGCACACGACACTTCTGCTAAGCGCACGACGCTTCTATGTTGGATGCTTTCTGGACAGGTGTCGGTAAAAAATGGTCAACTATTTAAGGTTATAACTATCTCATGAGATATTTGATGCAGAAAAACCTACAAAACCTAGAATCTCTCCATCTCATGCATATAAGAATGCATTTCAATAACTTCCCAACCAAACTTCAATGTCTAGGCAATCTCAACTTTTGCTTGCGGAAGCTCTTCAAAAATATAGTCCAATACCATTCAACATATACACAAGGCTCTTCCATAAAACCCAAATTTCACTTAATTCTATCATGCGGAAGCTCATACATTAACTTTCAAGAATATTCCTTCATTACATAATACTTGGTTATAGAACCATTATATAAGTGGAAACTTGCCAAACCCATATCGACCAAACCCAACATTCCTATAATTAACCCTCAAGTCTTTTTATTCACATATTGACCATAACAAATATCCACACCCAAATCTGAGGTTATGAATATTTAATAAGCTTTTCAACTTACCACTCCACTTGTTTAATACCCACACACCAACTTCCGGCTATGGCAACCACGAAAAAGCCAGACTCCAATTAAAAACAAATACCAACCACCACATTATTAGTGCATTGAACCCAACGCATATCCATTAAGCCATGCACTCATTTATATATTTTCCAGATTACATTAAATTTTCCAAATCAAATATTGTGAATATTTTGGATTTCAAGACCCAACTCAGTGGACCCATCGATCAACACATAGCAATTCATCTTACCTTTCCAGTAATCTTCCCTAGGACGCGTTCTGCTCTGCGTTTAACGCTTTCCCTCACTTGTCAACGCATTCACTGATTTATTCACACAATCGAATTTCTTAATTTCTACAGCTGCGCCTTTGTGCCTTCGACTATACAATGTGTTCTTGATGGATCGCACAGGAATCTCATTTCATGGTTTGATTCCTGATTGCATTGACACCGATTTCACCGACATTTCATTTTGGTTCAAACCATAACTCTATCACTTCTTTCTAGCTCGATTCCACAGCTTGAATTGACCTCAATTGCATTAAGATGGAGCCACTTCCTCGTATTAATTCATCCACCAGCGGTTTAACAACCAGTTTCTCTCCAACACAATTTCATTCAGCCTACCATCAAACAAAAATCGATTTTATGCATTATAATGTCAATTAAATCGCCACTATTTAAAATAATATTTGCCCACACAAAATTACACTCCTTCAATCCTTGGATTACCCGTTCACTTCAGCATTTAACACTACGATTCAACCTCATATAAACGCTGCAATTCAACCCTCCTACTCTGTGTTAACACTGCGAATCGATTCATTACTGCATTTCATTACTGCTTCTAAGACGTTTTTGCCCCTACTTCTTCCGGACGAGATTTTACTCTTAGGCTTACAGGACCACCTTCAAAGCATTTACTGGTTAAATATACATAGGGACACGAACATCCACAAAGAGAACTGGTTACATCATCACATTGCACACAGAATGATATTAGTCAACGTACACACTTCAATGCAAACGACTATTCGAGCTTATGTGTGTCACATGAGCTACAAAATTAACTAAATTTTGTCTACCAATACTTCAACCGTGACTGAATTTTCCACCTGCATCGAACCCAGGGAGAAACGCCCCTTCTAATTTATTTTGATTGAAAAATTGGTGTGATGAACGCGAGATTTAATCTCAAACCCAAACTAGAACCAATTCTGAGCTATAACACGACATAATCACACTAGCGCACTGAGCCTTCCGTATTATTTTCACACCCTTCTAATTGCTATGAAATATTTGTATATTCAATTTATAGGTGCCAAAGATACAACCAACCATACTTTGAATTTTTTTCCAATTCATATGCGCATTCACCATTCAAGCCCCAGTTATAGAAATTAAATACACAATTTTTAAATCAACCAATGTAGTTCTAAAAACACACTTTTCATATTAACAATGAAAATACTTACAAACTTTGTCTTTGGCCATATATTCAACATTCATGGCCCTTCCAATTTCCCAGAGGCTTACAAACTTTGGCTGTCCAAGCCTCACCTCTCCTCTCTATTCTTCCTGATCTATTTTGCCTTTGAGGCATATCAATTTATACAAATTTAATTGAACCAATTTTGGTTCATATCCCTTTAATGACTCAACAAACCCTCAAATATCTCAACAAAATCCTAAAATCACTCTTGAATCCCTAAAGATCCTCTCTCACCCAAAATTAATGAAACTAATTTCTAAATTAATATTTAGAAAAATCTCTCATCCCTTTACATCCTCAACTGACCAAATTCTCTCATATTCTCAAACATTTGAGAATTATTTACAATATTTAATTAAAAATACATAAAACCCACTCAAATAATTCATAAAATTCTAGCTCTTTTAAAAACTTAAAAACCCCTAAGTTTTAATAAATACAAAGTATTTATCTTTGTCTAATGCTCCTGCATCAGACTCCCAAGGTTGAAAATGATCATGATCTCCTGATCATGCGTTTTAAGTCTTTGTCCTTGTTTTCCTTGATCCCACACTTTGTTCTACAAGTCATCATCTGTTGTTTCTTGCTGCTTTTCTCCAGGTCTCCATATCTTATGTTGCCTTGCTCCACTGGCTGCACTTTCACAATCTGTATCTGTATTCATTTTTCTGCTGCTGCTGCTTCTCTTCCTTGCTGATATCTTCCTCTGAGATAATTTCATCATGATCCTTCTGATTAGTTCAATTTCTCTATCCAATAAATCTTCAAATTTCTGATTTCCTGATGCTTGTTGAGCTCTTACTCGTTTAGTTCTTACTTCTATGCTTGTTTCCGTTCTCACTCGCTCAGTTTTTACTGCTATATTTCCTTCTGTTCTTACTACCGCCCAATCATCCATGCCCTCTTGTCTTCTACAACGGAAAACTTCTTCTCTGCCTTCTCCTATCAGCAACTTACTGGACTGATACATTGTGTACTCCTTTCTGCTATCTTCATCTCTTTGCATCTGCAATTCCCAATTCTGAAATTGAGATTCTTCCTGCACTAAATTTTGACTATTCAGCATCCTTTCCAGCAACATAACTTCTTCATCCCATGGATTAGATGTTTCCACAGAATTTTCTTCTTCCTTCATTTGACTGCTTAGCTGAGTCAAATGCTCTTCAGTACCTACAACAACACCTGCATTCACAAAACACTTGTTAAAATAAAAATCATAAGGCATCAGTGCCTTTTCCTCCTTTGCCAGCATTTCAGTATGTTGCCTTGAATTTTCCATCTCCTTTATCAGCACATCAGTATGCTAATCCAAACTTTCCAAAGAATTCTCTGAAGAATTCTCAAGACTGTCAACCAGTCCTTCCTTCACACCATCTGTCTCCATGATGTCTTTCTGCTCTCGTTCACTGTACTGAACTCTTTCTTCTGCAATCTCTCTGTCATACTCTGAATTTACCAACAAGTATTCCAACAATGCAATTTCTCTATGGCACTGCTGAAGCATATCATCATCACTTACAGTCCCTGCATTCACACACCAGCTTTCAGTTTGAAAATCACGAAGTTCAAAAGTCTCAACTGTTACTTCACTTATTAGTGCTTCAGACTGATTCACTTCTTCTGCATCCACAAGAACTTCCTCTTGTACTGTAAGAGCTTCACAAGATTGCGCATCCTCCTCAGTAAAACCTATAATCACATCACAATTGTTAGCTACAAAAATACAAGATTTCACATTATCCAGCTGATCTGGATTTTCCCAATAACTCATCATCTGCTCGAGCTTCTTCAGCTCTTCTGTTAACTGCATGTTTATCTGTTAATCCCTCTTTACTTGTAGTCTCTGCCATTTCACTTTCTTCCTCATGGTCCAACCATGTCTTTGGTCCTTCATACTTTCCTGTAACAATTCCATCAATAACTCAAGATGAACTGCTATCTCAGCTTTCTCTTTCTCATACTCTTCATTAGTCAACTGCTGTCTTATGCCATTTGTCTTGGCATCTTTCTCCCTTCCTCTACTCTCTCCTTTATGACTTTCAGTAGTCATCTCCTTCACCATGAGTTTCTCACCCATGAGTTGCACCAAGCCTCTACAACAACAAGCTCTCCTGCTGCCACTTACCTCACCAATCCCTTCCTCCAGATCTGGTCTTTTGGTAATCACCAATCCTCTGCTGGAACCTTTTGAGAATTCTCTTCTGCTCCTTCAATATTCTCTCATCTGCAACTTTATTCAACCTCTGTTGAATCTTCAGGTTCTGCCACTCTCTCTTAGAATCCTTCGCTCGACTATTTCATCACTGCTCTCCAGCTGTGATATGCTTCTGTCCACTGAGACTTCTTCACTATGTCTGCAACCAAATTCTTCAAGCATAACCTTCAAACCAGAGTTCAATAATAATGATCATCAACTCACCTCTAAGACCCTGTTGATCTCGCTTCACTTCTTCAAATGCACTGCATCCCTGTGCTGCAATCTTCATCAGTTTCAAAATTTGACATTCATTCATCACATGCAATTAACTCAATTAAAAAAAAAAACTTGAATCTTCACACAGAGCTATTCCAGCTCCGATACCAAAATGATGCAGAAAAACCTGCAAAACCCATAATCTCTCCATCTCATTCATATAAGAATTCATTTCAATAACTGCCCAACCAAACTTCAATGTCTAGGCAATATCAACTTTTTCTTGCGGAAGCTCTTCAAACATATAGTCCAAAACCATTCAACATATACACAAGGCTCTTCCATAAAACCCAAATTTCACTTAATTCTATCATGCGGAAGCTCATACATTAACCTTCAATAAGATTCCTTCATTACATAATACTTGGTTATAGAACCATTATATAAGTGGAAACTTGCCAAACCCATATCGACCAAACCCAACATTCCTATAATTAACCCTCAAGTCTTTTTATTCACATATTGACCATAACAAATATCCACACCCAAATCTGAGGTTATGAATATTTAATAAGCTTTTCAACTTACCACTCCGCTTGTTTAATACCCACACACCAACTTCCGGCTATGGCAACCACGAAAAAGCTAGACTCCAATTAAAAACAAATACCAACCACCACATTATTAGTGCATTGAACCCAACGCATATCCATTAAGCCATGCGCTCATTTATATATTTTCCAGCTTACATTAAATTTCCCAAATCAAATATTGTGAATATTTTGGATTTCAAGACCCAATTCAGTGGACCCATCGATCAACACATAGCAATTCATCTTACCTTTCTAGTCATCTTCCCTCGGACGCGTTCTGCTCTGCGTTTAACGCTTTCCCTCACTTGTCAATGCATTCACTGATTTATTTACACAGTTGAATTTCTTAATTTCTACAGCTGCGCCTTTGTGCCTTCGACTATACAATGTGTTCTTGATGGATCGCACGGGAATCTCTTTCCATGGTTCGATTCCTGATTACATTGACACCGATTTCACCGACATTTCATTTTGGTTCAAACCAGAACTCTATCACTTCTTTCTAGCTCGATTCCACAGCTTGAATCAACCTCAATTTCATTAAGCTGGAGCCACTTCCTCGTATTAATTCATCCACCAGCGGTTTAACAACCAGTTTCTCTCCAACACAATTTCATTCATCTTACCATCAAACAACAATCGATTTTATGCATTATAATGTCAATGAAATCACCACTATTTAAAATAATATTTTCCCACACAAAATTACACTCCTTTGATCCTTGGCTTACCCGTTCACTTCGAAATTTAACACTACGGTTCAACCTCATATAAACACTGCAATTCAACCCTCTTACTCTGTGTTAACACCGCGAATCGATTCATTACTGAATTTCATTATTGCTTCTCAGAAGTTTTTTCCCTTACTTCTTCCAGACGAGATTTTACTCTTAGGCTTACAAGACCACCTTCAAAGCATTTACTGGTTAAATATACATAGGGACACGAACATCCACAAAGAGAACTGGTTACATCATCACATTGCACACAGAATGATATTAGTCAACGTACACACTTCAATGAAAACGACTATTCGAGCTTATGTGTGTCACATGAGCTACAAAATTAACTAAATTTTGTCTACCAATGCTTCAACCGTGACTGAATTTTCCACCTGCATCGAACCCAGGGAGAAACACCCTTCTAATTTATTTTGATTGAAAAATTGGTGTGATGAACTCGAGATTTAATCTCAAACCCAAACTGGAACCAAGTCTAAGTGATAACACGAAATAATCACACTAGCGCATTGAGCCTTCCATATTATTTTCACACCCTTCTAATTGCTATGAAATATTTGTATATTCGATTTATAGGTGCTAAAGATACAACCAACCATACTTTGAATTTTTTTCCAATTCATATGTGCATTCACCATTCAAGCCCCAGTTACAGAAAATAAATACACAATTTTTAAATCAACCAATGTAGTTCTAAAAACACACTTTTCATATTAACAATGAAAATACTTACAAACTTTGTCTTTGGCCAGATATTCAACATTCATGGCCCCTCCAATTGCCCGGAGGCTTACAAACTTTGGCTGTCCAAGCCTCACCTCTCCTCTCTATTCTTCCTGATCTATTTTTCCTTTGAGGCATATCAATTTATACAAATTTAATTGAACCAATTTTGGTTCATATCCCTTTAATGACTCAACAAACCCTCAAATATCTCAAAAAAATCCTAAAATCACTCTTGAATCCCTAAGGATCCTCTCTCACCCAAAATTAATGAAACTAATTTCTAAATTGATATTTAGAAAAATCTCTTATCCCTTTACATCCTCAACTAACCAAAGTCTCTCATATTCTCAAACATTTGAGAATTATTTACAATATTTAATTAAAAATACATAAAACCCACTCAAATCATTCATAAAAATCTAGCTCTTTTAAAAACTTAAAAACCCCTAAGTTTTAATAAATACAAAGTATTTCTCTTTGTCTAATGCTCCTGCATCAATATTTTATGGATAAGGAAGTTATTTATTCCCCTCATTGTTGAGGAATCTTGTAATTACTCAAGGACACATAGACTCTTAGTTGTTATCTAAAGTAGGGGGGACTGTTTCTGACTTCCCTAAAAACTAGGAAATGAATTATAGGGTGCATTTACGAAGTGTTTTGGATCAGGTTTTGACCCACTGACATGAAATCTTCTCTCTTTTCTATATGTACTCCAACTTAAGTCATTTTAAAGGTTGGATAGTTGATATTGCAGTGTGGAGCTTATGTACATCTTTTTACAGTGAAATCAAAGACATGTTGCACTATAATTTTGGGACTCTAGTGGTATGCTTATTAGCATTGATTTTTCTTAGTAACACCATCAATTTGAATGTTTATTCTTCCATGAAATAATGTGCATGATTCTATATGATAAATCTTATGATTCTATAAACAAAATTCTTACTTTTTGTGCTTTGTTTTATAATATTTTCATAAATTTTTTCTACTTCCCCTGATGAATGAATTCATGTAATATGCTAATTCCGACTCTCTCTTTTCAAATCCTATACCACAATGACAATATAAGTATGTTTCTAAGTATACCTAGATGAACTCATCTTCATATCTGTAATTGTTCATTTGAAATAGGACCTAAAACCTAGACCTATTTTGTAGACTAACATTCCTATCCAACAAAATTCAAAACAAAACCCTAATTCACTGAGCTTATACCTAGCCTAAGATAATTTCTTATCCAGTCACCTCATTGACTATGAAATTGAAATTGAGAGAGCCCTCCCTAGTTTGGTATGGCTAGCTACCAAATCTAAAGATTGGTTTGAGGTTACCTCCTTTAGTCTCCTTTCCAAGCCTTGTGAAACAAAGGGAGTGATAACATTTTTGGCATCGTTTCTTGGGAGCGAATCTTAAATATTTTCCAGGAAAGAACAAAAAATATTATCCTTGATTGCTGATGGTGAACAATGGTTAGGCACAAGAAGTCTATGTATCTTTCACCTGGCAACTCCAGTGTCGAAGAATCCAAAAGTTCAGAGTTTTCATTGCGACTCCACTATTCAAAAACCGGTAGCTTGAAGAAATTATTAGTTACTTCACTATTTTCAAGATGGATTCAACTGCTAGAAGGTATGTCCCTATGAATCGTGCTCACATTATTGTTTTTCCAAATCAAATTCCTTGCATATATTGGAAGATTTATCTGCCAAAATTCATAGATGGAGACGAGGATGAGGCTATTCTACATCTAATAAAATTTCATTGACATATACATAAGCTTGGGTTTAGGTTTCATGAGGATTGTTTGATGAAAATTTTTATGGCTACCTTGGAAGGGAAAGTAAGATCATGGTATGAAGGGTTGAAGCCAGGTAGCTTATTCTCTCTTAAAGGTTTCCACACAACATTCTTTGAGTTTTATGGAAATTCTCACCATTCATTCTTTTTTTTCAAAGATTGTTGTGAATCCTTTGAAGATTTCATTCAATACCTTGAAGAGGCTTTTGGTGATGAAGAGTGTTTGGATTATGAGATCATAGAGGCTCTTCATGAATTTTCTTCTAAAAAAAAAGAGATTAGCTGCCTTGATACAAAGGATCACTCAAAACACACATCAACTCCTTCTTTTCCTGAATATGAATGAGATTTGCATCCTAACATTCAAGTTATATCCCATGAAGTTAACAAAGTTTTGCAGCCTTGTCTGTATTTTCATGATCAGGAGTATGAGATCTGTTTCAAACAAGAAAAGGAAATAGACAGTCCATTGGTTTATTCATCTTCTGGGTCGTTGATCAAGGAAAATCAAATTACAAATCCTTTTGAAAATTCTTATTTTCAGCAACATGAGAATGCAACCCAAGACGATGGGATTAAAGGGGTATGTGACATAGAATTGCATGTTGTTGTGCCAGTTACTGAAGATTCCATTAAAGTTAATATTTTTCAAATATCTAATAAATATGCTAATTTAGAAACTCTTAATTCAGATTCACATGAAGGATTATTCACGAATCCATTTTCTGAAAGAGAGATACATGTAGTTTCAGATTTTGAAGATGTTAGACTTCAAATTTACCATCATAAGTTGTAGTAAAGTAGTGAAAAAGAAGAGGTTGTTTTATAGCCTCTTGCATATGATAATCTTCCTCTATGTTCACAAAATGAAGAGTCTGCTGAAGAAGAGGAGTTTGTCCTGGATCCTATGGATGTGAACATTTTTTCTTTTAATAATATGGCTACCTATAACGTAGATTTTCAAGAACAAACTTCCCTTTCTCCTAATATTTTTGAAGACACTATTGCCAATTTGTTGTAGCCATCTGGGAAGATTAATATTCTTATATTTATGAATCATGAGCACATGTTCAGTGGACACTTGGAGTTTCCCAACTTTTGTTTTTTCTTCCTGCTCAAGGAAAGTGTGAGCAGGATTCAAGTAAGTAACCATTTGTTGGATTGGTTACACTAGAGGGATCGTATCACATGATTGTATATATATATATATATATATATATATATATATATATATATATATATATTCAGTAGGTGGGCAATTATCATCAGGATTTGAAGCCTCAGGCGAAGGCCTTAAGATCTCGATGGTCTGTTTCCATAAGTAAGTTCAATCAGTAGTCAAGTTTTTGAGTCAAAGTTAGTTTTTGTTTCAGTTAGTAATTTGAGTGTATAGTGTTTTATTTTTTAATCCATTTCCCAATGGATGAGACTTTTTTTTCTACGGTGTTATTGATACCTCCTAAAGGATATGCCATCCCCAGCTGGAACCAATTTTAGTGTATGAATTTTTAGTGATAAAATACTCTCTTTCAGGTTTACTTGGTAGTGGTCCTTGGTCAAAATTTTATGTTTTCAAACAAAATATCAAATAATTTTTTTTTCACTTAATGTTTTCTAGGTCTGATGCTGCTCCCTTCACCCATTCATGGTCAACATAAAATTCAAGGTCATGTCATTCATCATCAATCTAGGATCATAGGTCAAGTAGCATACCCTCATCTAGGTCATGGTCTAGGGGTAATTTTGTTTTTTCATCATAGTGTCCAATCATGTCATGTGAAGAAGGAAAATAAAAGTCATTGTCATTAGTCAAGTCACCTTCATTGGGAGTTAGAAAATATAGGTAATAAAACAAAGGAAACTTTTCCTTTTTCAAAAAATTATGGTACATGATCAAAGTTTTTCAAAAGAAATTTTTCTCAAAATACTTGTGATTTCACTAAAGACAAAAGCAAAGTTTGTGAGTTATAAAGGGAAATGAAGTTTTTTGAGTTCATTTCATCCTTTGGTTTTCAAAAGAGCTCCTATATCATTCTCATAACTCTCCACAACTATCCAAATATCGAAGACAACCACCAAAAATTGATCCAGACTGCTCTATGCTACGTTTCTGCTCTTCGCTACACTTCTAGCAGTTTGCCACGTTTTTGTCATCTAGGATCCAAAAGGCCATCAAAAGGGTCATTTCATCATTTCTCAAGGTTCACATGCTTCCAAAACAGTAAGAGAACATCCCTCACCTTTCATTATGTTCAATTTCTTTAGCAAAGGGTGGATTCCCTCTTCTAGGGTTTTCAACTACATTTTTGGATTGTTGTGATGTTTGACTTTCTTCAACAATAAAATCCCTAGTTTTATCACCTAATAAGCTTCGCAAATAACTAATATACCTTACCAAATCACTCCATATCATTCACACCTCTCATAACTGCCATTTTCACTCAAACCCTAATCTTCACTACGTTTTTGTAGAGATAAATAGGTTAACTCTGTGATTAGGCTCTTTTTCCCTCTTTCGCTTACCCATTTCCAAATATTTCACTAGAAATTTGTTGCTAACTTACTACCCTATCTCCCAAAATTTTCAGGGATTTTTTCCTAGCTCCAAACACTCTCATCTCAGTCCCTAAACTCATTGCATCATTATCCCCTGTTTTCCTAATTTTCACCTTTCCCTTTCCTTCACATCAAGCTAGGGTTTTATTTTGCTGACAAACACCATGGAAAACGAGAATTAAAATTACCAAAAAGGAGGGTAAGTTTATAGATTTGAGCCAAGGCCCATGTTATCATTTTTAAAGTTTAGTGATCATTTTTTAGGGTTTACATTGCACACAGGGACAACTCAATGAAGGTTCTATTTAGATTTTAGAGTTTCCAATGAAGGTTCTATTTACATAGTTGGATTCCTTTTGAAGTGTATATTCCAAATATGGTATTTTTGTTTCATGCCACCTCCCAATTTTGAAGAAATACTCAAAAAACACACTAATTTTCATGCTTCTGCCACTATTTTTCACCACACGCTATACTTCTGGAGTAAGCTTGGAAACATGAATTTTTGAAGGCCTTTCAGGTAGTATTTTTTCAGTTTTAAGGATGGGCTGGGTAGAGGACATCTAGGACTACCTTTCCCAATCTTCAGATCAACAAAAAAATGCCTTAAAGCCACCTAAAAATTCCCTCCAAGGCACACGACACTTCTGTTAGAACACACAACGCTTCTTCTAGGATGCTTTCTGGACATATGTTAGTCACAATGGTCAAATATTCGAGGTTAAAACTGTCTCATGAGTTGTTTTATGGATAAGGAAATTTATTTATGCCCCTCATTATTGAGGAATCTTGTAATTACTCAAGGAGACAAAGACTCCCAATTGTTAGCTAAATTAGGGGGGACTGTTTCTAACATCCCTACAAACTAGGAAATGACTCATAGGGTGTATTTATGGAGTGTTTTGGATCAGGTTTGAACCCAATGAGGTGAAATATTCTCTATTTTCTATATGTACTACAACTAAAGTCATTTTAGAGTTTGGATAGTTGATATTATAGTGTGGATCTTATGTACATGTTTTTATAGTGAAATCAAAGACATGTTGCAACTATAATTTTGGGACTCTAATTGTATGCTTATTAGCATTTTTTTCATAGTAACACCATCAAGTTGAATGTTTATGCTTTCATGAAATCGCATGTATGATTCTATATGATAAATGTTACGAGTCTATAAACATAATTCTTACTTTTTGTGCTCTATTTTATAATATTTTCATAAATTTGTTCTACTTCCTCTTATGAATGAACTAATGGAATATGCTCATTCGACTCTCTATTTTCAGACCCCATACCACAATAAAAACCTATGTTTATAAGTATACCTACCTGGCCGCATATTAATCTATGCAGTTGTTTATTTGAATTCATACCTAAAGCCTAGACTTAGTTCCTAGACTGACACTCCTATCCAGCAAAATTCAAAACAAAAGCCTAATTCACTGAGCTTATATCTAGTGTAAGATAACTTCTTTTCTAGTCACCTCATTGACTTTGAAATTGACATTGAGAGAGCCCTCTTTGGTTTTGTAGGGCTAGCTACCAAATCTAAATATTGGTTTGAGGTTACCTCTTCCAGTCTCCTTTTTCAGCCTTGGGAAACATATGGAGTGCTAACATTTTTGGCGTCATTGTCAGGGAGTGAAGGTTAAATATTTCATGGGAAAGAACGAGAAATATTAGCTTTGATTTCTCATGGTAAATAGTGGTCAGGCACAATAAGGTTCTGAATATTTCACTTGGAGACTCCAGTGTTCAAACATCCAAAAGTTTAGATTTTTGATGGCGACTCCATTGTTCAAAAATAGGTAGCTTGAAGAAATTTTTGGTTACTTCACCGTTTTCAAGATGGATTCAGCTGTTAGAAGGTATACCCCTATGAATCGTGCTCACATTCTTGGTTTTCCAAATCAAATTCCTTGCATATATTGGAAAATTGGAAACAAGGATGAGGCTATTCTGCATCTAATAAAATTTCATTGGAATATACATAAGCTTGGGATTAGGTTTCATGAGGATTGTTTGATGAAAATTTTTATGGCTACTCTAGAAGGGAAATCAAGATCATGGTATTTAGGGTTGAAGCGAGGTATCTTATTCTCTCTTAAATATTTCCAACAATATTATTTGAGTTTCATGGAAAGTCACACCATTCATTCTTGTTGTTCAAAGATTGTTGTGAATCCTATGAAGATTTCATTCAATACCTTGAAGAGGCTTTTGGTGATGAAGACTGTTTGGATGATGAGATCATAGAGGCCCTTCATGAATTTTCTTCTCAACAAAAAATAATAGAGATTACCTGCCTTGATACAAAGGATCATTCACAACACACATCCATTGCTTCTTTACTTGAAGATGAAAGAGATCTGTATGATCCTCTATTTTCTACCACTCCATGATCCTCTGCTTGTGGCTGATCCACATCCTGAGGTTCATCCTTTGGAACTAAGATTTCCTCATCTGCATGAAAATAAATATCCCTCTCAAGGGACAATCGAATGACTTTCTCATACTTCCCCATGATACATCCCTTACGTGTGTCTATCTACACAAGAGTACCCTTTGTAAGACCTGTAGAAATCTAATGCATGATCGTCAAAGCACTATGGCGTAGATGGCCCAATCTCTTGTGCCATAAATCACCTGTATCCCGGCTCACCACCTTCCCTAATTTACTGCTCAATGCTACGCAACCATCTACATCAAGTTTGTAGAGGTTCTTCAGATGAATCCCAATCTCCTTTACTTGTGTTGTGGCTTTGTGACGAAGGAATGCCTTTCCTTCATTGAAAACCACAGCATAGCCAAGATCCTCCAACATAGCAACTAAAACTAGATTATTTTTCAATCCTGGTACATGCATGCCATCTTTGAATAAGAAAGGTTTACCTAAAGGTCTCTGGAAAGTAACTGTACAATATCAGTAGCGTTATATCTCCCATCATCACCCTTCTTGATTTGCATCAGAATATCCTTCTCCTCTAAGCTACTAAAGAGTTATTTTTTTCACGTCATGTGGAAAGATGCTCCACTATCCAAGTACCACATAGATCCCATCACAGTTGAATCCATGCATGTGATGAGAAAGAATTCCAACTCAATCTGTGAGGCCAAATCTTGACCCACTATAGATCCTAGAGCCTTTGTGTTGTTTTTCTTATTTTGTGGAAAATTTGTGGCATAGTGTCCATGAACATGAGAATGAAAACATTTCACCTTTGACATGTCATGCTTCTTGCCTTCTTTTCTGGTCTCAGATTTGGAAGGAATTATTCCCCTTACCCTTCTTTTCCTTACCAGCGAAGGCACAATTTTCCTCATCATCAGTCTTGGATGAGGATCCATCCCTGGTATTTTGCCGAAAATATTCTTGTACCAAATCTGACCAAAGTCACTCCCAATATGATAAGTCCTCCCTCCCATTCACAAAGTTCTGGTAACTATTCCAACACCTAGGAAGGCCTAGAAGTGTTAGGCTCACCAAGTCATCATCAGATATAGTAATCCCAACACTTCCAAGCTCATATCGACATTGAGTGAACTTGGTCAAGTATTTCTGGATTGTGTTGCCCTTCTCCTTTGTTTTTTCTCAGCTTGTCCTTGAGTGCCAATTTTCTGTGGCCACAAATGCTTTGAAACAGATCTGTCAAGGCCTTCCACATAGCATATGGAGTTTCCTTTCCATGGATACTTGATAAAATATGATCTCGAACTCCCTCTAACAAGATCCTCCTCTCCTTTGCTACCTTCTTTTGCCATGCATCAAGAAGTTGGGCATCTGCTATTGCGGGCTTGGGAATATCATTATCTATGAATTCCTTCAACCTATTGTCCTCCAACATTGCCTCCATCCAGTCCTTCCATGAAATATATTTTGAACTTCCCTCGAGTGCATATTCGAGTTTCAATCCATTGAAAGACATCTTGATCTGCTTATAGCTCCAAAGAAAGTACCTGAAAATTTGAATATTGTTCAACACAAACTTAATTTCTTCTCCACTATTGTGATTCCTGGTGCTCTGATACCATGTATAAAATCTCTAACACAACTATAATACCATGTAGAAATTATATCAATGGACACAATTTGATCATGCAATGTACTGAAGCAAGATATTGAATCCTTCTACTATATTTGCGGAATATAAAACACGATTGCTCAATCACATGCAAGTAAGAAAAAGAAGTAAATCACTACACAACACTAGATATTCTTGGTAAAAGAAACTACTCAAAACCCCTCATCTTTATGGTATAGTCAACCAAGGAATCATGAAAAATACAATGTATTTGTGATCACCATAATCTCATACACTCTACCAATTGCTTCACACTGATCTAGGAAAAATTGGACAAACACATAGGAAATTATCAACCTACCCTCAACCTATCCTTCTTACGCAATCCCTAGAGAATTAAATCCCTATTAAGTAGGAAATTCAACCTTGATTTCACAATTCTTCATGGGTTTCCCTTGGTTTTATAACTGCACCTCATCAATTTTCCTAAAATACAACTGATAGTTTACTAGCCCTGAACCTTTATCTCAATTGGGTATCCACTAGAATTAGCATGCATGCAACTATAAATAGTGAATCATTAGTTACTTGGTAAATCACTACTCGTGAATTAAATCTATTTTAATTCACCTGATCTTCCACTATCTCATTAAACAGTTAGAACTAGTTAAACCGATTTTAACTCAATTATTGTGAGTTAGCTGATCCCACCCACACTACACTAGTGCAACAACTGCAACTGGACCTTGTTAATAATAGAATCACTCTGAATTCCTATCCTTAGACCCTCAAATCGAAATTATCAAGCTATCTAATTATATCACACTTAGTTAACCATTAAAATTTGTTATGAGATAAGATTACAATTAATAAATAAATTTCACACTAATGTATCACTAGGACCCATCACCGTGTGACCTGTGATCCCACACTAGTGTGTGTGTTGATTCTGGATGCCAATTTCATTGTTTCTTGTTGCAAATTTCAACACAAAGTCAGTTTTTGTTCCACATAGTCATTTGAGTGTCTAGTGTTTTATTTTTGACTCCATTGCCCAATGGATGAGGTTATTTGGTCTACATTGTTCTGGACACCTCCAAAAGGAGATGCCATCCCCAACTGGAGCCAATGTTAGTGTTTGAATGTTAAGTGATAAAATACTCTCTTTCAAGTTTACTTGGTAGTGGTCCTTGGTCAAAATTGTATGTTTTTAAACAAATCCTAAAATAATTGTTGTTCACTAAATGTTGTCTAGCTCTAATGTTGCTCCTTTCACACATTTAAGGTCATCATAAAATTCAACGTCATGTTATTCATAATCAATATAGGGTCATAGGTAAAGTAGCATACCCTCATGTAGGTCATGTTCTAGGGCTTATTTTGTTTTGTCATCATAATGTCCAATCATGTCATGTGAAGAAGGAAAATAAAAGTCATTGTCATTAGTCAAGTCACCTTCATTGGGAGTTAGCAAAGATAGGTAATAAAACAGAGGAAAGTTGTCCTTTTTCAAAGAATTATGGGACATGATCAAAGTTTTTCAAAATAATTTTTTCTCAAAATACTTATGATTTCACTAAAGACAAAAGCAAAGTTTGTGAGTTATAAAGGTAAATGAAGCTTTTTGAGTTCATTTCATCCTTTGTTTTCAAAAGAGCTCCTCTCTCATGCTCAAAACTCTCCACATCTATCCAAATATCAAATAAAACCACCAAAAACTCATCCAGACTTCTCTATGCTACGTTTATGACCTTCGCTACGCTTTTGGGGCAACCACACTATGCTTCTGGCAGTTTGCTACGTTTTTGGCATCCAAGCTCCAGAAGGCCATCAGAAGGGTCATTTCATCATTGCTCAAGGTTCAGGTGCTTCCAAACCATTAACAGAACATCCCTCGCCTTTCATTCAGTTCAATTTATTCAGCAAAGGGTGGATTCCCTCTTCTAGAGTTTTCGACTACGTTTTTGGATTGTTGTGATGTTTGACTTTCTTCAGCAATAAAACCCCTAGTTTTATCACCTAATAACCTGCACACATAACTCATATACCTTATCAAATCACTTCATATCATTCAAACCTATCATAACTCCCATTTTCACTCAAACCCTAATCCTCAATACATTTTTGTAGAGATAACTAGGATAACTTTGTGTTTAGGCCCTTTTTCCCTCTTCTCCTTGCCCATTTCCAAAATTTTCACCTGCATTGTGTTGCTAATTACCACCTTCTCTCCCCAAATTTTTATGGATTTTTTCCTAACTCCAAACCCTCTCATCTCTATCCCTAAACTCACTGCATCATTATCCCTTGTTTTCCTAATTTTCACCTTCCCTTTCCTTCACATCAAGCTAGGGTTTTATTTTTCTGAAAAACACCGTGGAAAATTAGAAGAAAAAGTACAACAAAGGAGGGCAAGTTTCTAGGTTTGAGCCAACTTATACCCATGGCATATTTTTTAGAGTTTTGTGATTGTTTGGTATGGTTTACATTACACACAGGGACAATCCTACTTAAAATTTACTTTTTGAGGTAATGAAGATGAATTTGACAAACATGAAAGCATATTTTGTAAATAATAGACCAAAGAGAAAAAACCTCCTTCAGTTTATGCACAGGTGTTATGATTTGAGAGAAATTCCAAAAATACAGTTGCTCAAGGTCATTTACTGCACTTTTGGACAGGTTATCTTCAAGTCAATTTTTTCAAGGGTTTGGAGCGGGGGTTTGTAGTGCTTGATGACACCATTGTGTAGCAAACATCCTAAGATTTCCAACCATACCAATGGAAGCCAAAAAATACTCTGGGAAGGGATCCAAACTCTGTCTTAAAGACCACACTATGCTTCTGTTGAGAGCATGTTATGCTTCTACAATTTTTAGTGACCAACGTAAAACTTGGATTTTGAACAAATAGGAAATTATTTTTGAAAAATGGAGGACGTGTTTGTTCATAACATACCAAAGAACAAAAACCCCTATTAGGTTTTCAAACAATGTTATGGTTGGAGAGATATTGATCCATCTTCGAGCCTTATTTTTGTAGAAAATGTTTGGAAAATTTTGAATTTTTGAGAAATTTTGGCAATTTCACTTTTACAGAAGCATAGCATGGCCATGCGATGCTTTTCCTCAGAGGGTCCAATGAAGGTTTTATTTGCACGATTGGATTCCTTTTGAAGTTTACATTCGAAATATGATATTTTTTTTCATGACACCTCCTAATTTTGAAGAAAAACTCAAAAAACACCATAATTTTCGTCCTTCTGCCACTGTTTTTCACTACACGCTATGATTTTGGAGTAAGCTTGGAAAAATGAAATTTTGAAGGCCTTGAAGGACGCATTTTATTATTTTTAACGTTTAGTTGGATAAAGGACATCCAAGGCTACCTTACCCAATCTTCAGATTAGCAAAAAGACGCCTTAAAGGCACCTAAAAACACCCTCCAAGGCACACAACACTTCTATCAGAGCACACGACACTTCTGTTAGGCACATGACGCTTATGTGTTGGATGCTTTATGAACATGTGTTAGTCACAAATGGTCAAATATTCGAGGTTACAACTGTCTCAAGAGATTTTTTATGGATAAGGAAGTCTATTTAAGCCCCTCATTGTTGAGAAATCTCGTAATTACTCAAGGAGACAAAGACTCCTAGTTGTTAGCTAAATTGGGGGGACTATTTCTAACTTCCCTACAAACTAGGAAATGACTCATAGATGTATTTATGAAGCATTTTGGATCAGGTTTCGACCCAATGATGTGGCATATTCTCTATTTTATATATGTACTCCAACTGAAGTCATTTTAGAGGTTGGATAGTTGATATTCTAGTGTGGAGACTATGTACATATTTTTACAGTGAAATCAAAGACATGTTGATTGAAGAATCCAGATTATCCACAGTATCATAAAACAATTGTCGACGTTTCGAATCCCAATGGGGATCCATCTTTAGTACAAGAAATGAATGTTAATCCACTAAAGGTATACCTTTTGTGACCTTATTTCATTCTTCATTCATTTCTCATCCTGAATATGGATCCCTGTTGGGATTCGAAACGTCGATAATCGTTTTATGATACTATGGATAATCTGGATTCCGCAATCAACAAAAACCATAGAAGTTTGAAAACCAAAGACATGTTGCAGCTTTAATTTTGGGACTCTAGTGGTATGCTTATTAGCATTGTTTTTTCTCAGGAACACCATCACGTTGAATGTTTATGCTTCCATGAAATCACATGTATGATTTTAAATGATAAATATTATGAGTCTATAACAAAATTCTTACTTTTTGTGCTTTTTTTTAGAAGATTTTCATAATTTTGTTCTAATTCCTGTGATGAATGAACTCATGTAATATGCTCATTCTAACTCTCTCTTTTCAAATAATATACCATAATGAAAATCTAAGTATGTTTCTAAGTATACCTAACTGGCCTCATCTTCATCTCTAAAGTTGTTCATTTGAAATCAGACTGAAAACTTAGACCTAGTTCCTAGACTAACACTCCTATCCAGCAAAATTAAAAACAAAACCCTAATTCACTGAGCTTATACCTAACCTACGATAATTTCTTTTCCAATCACCTCATTGACCGTGAAATTAACATTGAGAGAGCCCTCTCTGGTTTGGTAGGGATAGCTACCAAATATAAATATTAGTTTGAGGTTACCTCCTTTAGTCTCCTTTATCAGTCTTGGGAAACAGAGGGAGTGATAACATGGGGGATAGTCAAATAAGTTATGTTATCAAATTAAGAGACCACATTTAATGTATTAGTGTGAAAGTGGAAGACCCCTAATACAATGCCTACATACAAGGGATTTTATCCATATTTTTGTGAACATGAGAAGAATTGATTGTTAATAGTTAAGAACAGTGACAATAACTTATCAATTTGCTGCAAAATTTTAGTTAGACATAGGAAGAAACTTTGGAGAGGTTAATCAAAGGTCTGAAAAAATTAAAAAGTTGCTATTTTATTGGATACTTATAACAATAATAAAAAAAACTCATGTGGATTTGAGGCATGTTACATATGGTATCAAAGTTGTAGGTTCAAAAATTATGCTTAAGGGTCAAACCACAATGATAAGTGAATTGTATAAATTGTTATGTTTCAGAAAAACTAATGTGATTTTTGTTCTATGCAGTAAGGTACAATAGTAAGCAGAAAGGAAGTACAACATGGAAGAATGATCCAGGTGGATACTAGTGGCCACCCACCTATTACACTGGGATCCCCACCACTATTTCTTTTATTTTTTTAGTTTCAGCACAATTTACTATTTTTAGCAGTTTTTCGGGTCCTGAACTTTCAGAGTTGTTTTGAGGCCCTAAATGACATGTTTTGGGAAAACCAAGAGCAACATGAAATTTCCTTCGATGTTTCTCACATCTAAAGTTGCAGCACTCAGATATATCATTCTAACAAGGTATTGAGTGCATCAAACATAGATCATATGGAAAAATTTCATAACAGCCCCACTCATCGCAGAAATGATTTTATGGCCAAACTGTCGCTAGTGGCAGAATTGAAGGCACCCAAATCAGACGCATGTTTGGATCCTTAGTCAGAACTAGACAAGGGAAATGATAAAGGGAAACAAATCATTGATGTGGAGCCCAGTGCCACTGTTTCCACTACCAAGCTCCAGAGGGAGGAGCCCGGGGATCTAGAGGAGGGGGAGCACTCTTCTAGTCCCAGATGTGGGTGAAGGGTTCTCCACTACAATTTCTTGTCGATAGCAGAAGCCAAAAGAACCTCATTTCAGTAGATTTTGTGAAGTGGCTTGGCCTAATAACCACATCACACCCACATCCGTATACCATTGGGTGGATTCACCAAGGAATAGATCTCTGTGTCTGCCAATAGTGCCACCTCTCGTACAACATCAAGCCATTCACGTATGAGGTAATGTGTGGTGTTGCTCCTATAGATGTGTCTGATATATTATTAGTCCAACCATACCTGTGGAAGCGACATGCTGTGTATGAGTCTAGGCTTCGTGTTTTTGTTATTACTTTGGGAAATAAATTGTATAGGATACTAGAGGTAGTACCACCTCCTTCTATCTCTTTGACTACTGCAAAGAAATGTAGTAAGATTATTTCCCAAACCAGGAAATTTATTTTCATTACAATTTTCCCACAGGACAAGAATAAAATTGTGGCCACAACCTCCAAAAGAGGCTCCCTTGCACAACAGTAGTAGATGGAAAAAGTCATGGAGGAATGCAAAGTAATTTTCTCATTACCCTCAGAGGCTCCTCTACACTATAAGGTCAAGTACTCCATTGATCTAACCCCAGGCGCGTTGCCGCTTGATGTTGCCATACCTCATGTGACTACACAGACATAATCCACACATGTACTTTCTGAGGCTGATAAAGAAACCAAATTTATTAAACACATCCATCGCGTCTGCCAGAAGATCCATGACATCCTCGACAAATCCAATGCCAAGTACAAGTAGTGCCATGATTAGCATCGGGTGCCACAAAAAATCGAGGTGGGAAACAAAGTGTGGCTACATTTGTATAAGGAACATATCGCTAGACCCCACCATAGGATTTTTGTGCTCCGATATGGGCCATACACCATCACCAAGGCAAGTGGCTTACCGGGGACCAAGTTCAGTAGGATTTTCCTCATCTCATGGAGGAACTCAATGCAATGGGGACCATTTATTCCTAAGGGAGGAGGAATAGTCCAGGTGGATATTGGTGGCCACCTACCTATTACACTGGGACCCCCACCATCTTTTCTTTTAGTTTTTTAGTTTCAACACAGTTTACTATTTTTAACAGTTTTTCGGGTCCTATACTTTCGGAGCCATTTTGAGGCCCTAAACGATGTTTTTTGGGAAATCTAGGAGTAACATGGAAGCTCCTTTGATGTTTCTCACATCAAAATTTATATTCCTCCAATAGATATTTCTAACAAGGTATTGAGCACGTCAAACAGATATCGTGTGCCAGATTTACATCCCTGGGAAGTTGATGTACCAATTTACCCAAATGGGGCCATATTTTTGGCGCTTCATCTCCTAGGGTTAGGTTTTTGGATGTGTAGGGTTTTTCATTGTTTCTCAACAATAAATAGGCCTTCAAACCTCATTGTAACACAATTTAGAGGCCTGTAGCTGCCACATCTCTTCTCAGAGATAAGCTACTAGTGCCCTAGGTAGTTTATTTCCATTATGTTTGTAAGCATATTTAAGTCATTTTATTTCAATAAAATGAAGTTTTATTTCCGCTGCATCTTTTTATTTATCATTATATGTGTATTATGTTGCATTCATTCATAAATCCAGATCACAAAACCCTCTAACTTAGTGAAGGAGGAGAGATTTGGGTTGAGTTGAGAGAGGAAAATACACCTCCAACAACTTAGATTATTGAAATTGCAAGAGAATTAGGATAGGATTTGGCAAGCATTAGATTCAGTCATGAAATTTTTTTGAAAGAAAGTGAGGAGTAAGAGAACCTCATAAAATATTTGACTGAAAATTCAATACACAAACCTCTTTATACATAGGTAGAGAGGGGAAAGGAATGCCCCTTAAAAAGGAAAAATACTGGAAATTAAATTGATAAGCCTGAACATAAAAATGAAAAATCTAAAAGTGAAGATGATTCTGACAAAAAATCTCCAAAATCCACTAAATACAGAAAGGAAAAAGAAAATGTAACTTCAGGGAGAGTTCAAAAGGATAAGACGACCAACCTTTGATGGAGAAAAATAAAAAGAGGTAGAAGCCTGACTATTAAATGTTAAAAAGTATTTTTAGTTGTATAAATATTCCAACAATTTAAATAGATTGGCAGTACATGAAATACAAGGCAAGGTTGCATTGTGGTGGGAAGAAGCAAAAACAATACACCATCTTGATGAAAAAATAGTTACTTTGGAAGAATTTCAGAAATATTTCAAGCCAAAAATACCTAACTGAAAGATATTATAATGATTGGGCTAAGGAATTCCATGATTTAAGGTTTGGAAAACTAAGTAGGGACGAGTTTGTAGCAAAGTTTACAAACCTGTTAAGGTATGTACCCTACATCAAGGAGGAAAAAGTGAGGGTGGAATGATTTCTGAACTACCTTCCCCTCTCATATAAATAAAGGATTAAATTTGACAATCCAAATACCATGGACAAAGTTGCCAGAAAAGAAATTTTCTGTTATCATCAATTTAAAAAAAAGAATGAAGGTTCAAAATATTGGTCTAATAAAGAGAAAAACAAATTTGGAAGTGGATTTAAGAATCCAAAATTAGCTATCATGATTTGTTTTGAAAGAGACCATCATCAGAAAAAGGTTTAGCCAGAATAACTAGCCACAACATTTACAATATCAAAGTAGTTCCAAACAAATTGATCTGAATAATAATGGTATGAATGTTGGAAGATAAAGAGAACCTCTAAAATGTTGGGGTTGTGGAGAACCCCATCTATTGAGTAATTGTCCACACAACACTAGATCAGTTCAAGCATTGAAAGTTGTACAAGAGGAAAGTATAGTAAATTACATTGCACAAATATACCAAGGATCAATGCTACATTGGAGGATAGACAAGTAGAACATCCATCAACCATGATCGAAATTGAAGGTACTATACTAGACCTACCTATGTCTATACTAGTAGATTCAGTTGCTAGTATTAGCCTTATGTTAGTCCAGAAGTCATGGAAAAATGAAAATTGACTACTGAAAATTTAAAAAAATAATGGTTATTTTAGTTAGATACATGCACAAAAAAAGTAACAAGTTGGGTAAAACGTCATCATGTACAAATAAATAGATGTAAAACTGAAATAAATGTGAATATACTCCCTTTAGGTTTGAATTGTTGATAAGAATGGATTGGTTGGAGAAAAAAAGATCTATAATAAACTATTTAGAAAATATTTTTACCTATATAAATGATGAAGGAAATTTACAGTTAATTAAAGGCATACCAACGTCTATCTCCACCTAACAAATTTCAGCTTTAAAGTTGAAAATAAGTGCCCCAAAAGGCTATAAACAATTTGCTATCCAGATTGAAGAAAGAACTCATAAATCAAAAGATAAAATCATAGATGACTTGGCTGTAATTATAGAATTTAAAGATGTTTTTCGAGAAGAAATTCTAGGATTACCACCAAGAAGAGATATAGACATTCCAATTGACTTGGTACCAAGAGCCACCCCTGTGTCAAAGGCACCATATAGAATGAGCATTCCTAAACTTACGGAAATGAAAATAAAGATACAAGAATGATTGATAAAGGTTATATCATACCAAGTGTCCCCCCCTAGGGAGCCATAGTGTTGTTTGTTAAAAAGAAAGACGATACTTTCAAGATGTGCATACATTATCAACATTTGAAAAAACTGACCATTAAGAACAAATATCCTTTACCCCACATATATGATATGTTTAATCAAGTTAGAGGGGAAAGAATGTTTTCAAATATTGAACTTAGATCATGCTACCACTAGTTAATAATAAAATATGAGGATATACACAAAAAAACATTGAGAACAAGGTATGGACTCTACAAATTTCTAGTACTACCTTTTGGCGTTAATAATGCACCTACTACTCTTATGTGCTTAATGAACAACATGTTTATTAAGCATGTAGACAAATTTGTATTGGTTTTCATAGATGATATCCTGATATATTCAAAAAACCAATAAGAACATTTAAGAATAGTGTTCCAAACTTTGAGAGAACACCAACTATATGCAAAGTTAAACAAGTGTGACTTTTATAAAGACAAAATTCAATAGTTGGGTCATGTCATCTCTAAGCAAGGCATATATATTGATCCTAAAAAGGTTAACGTTGTCCTAAATTGGCGAGTACCCATAGACGTGGCAGATATTAAGCCCTTCATGGGAATTGTTGGTTATTATGGAAATTTCATTGAAGGCTTTTCCAAATTAGCCTATCCCATCACTTTCTTGCAAAATAAAGAGTGAAATTTAACGGGATAGAAAATTGTGAAGGGATTTTTGACAGATTAAAACATTTATTAACGTAGCCCCAATATGAAAGATTGAATATCCAGAGAAGGACTTTATGGTATGTATTTATGCATGCTTGGAAGGGTTGGGTGGCATATTAATGCAAGAAAAATATATAGTTTCCTATGAATAAAGAAAATTGAAACCTCATGAAAATAAATGTATTGTTTATGAATTGGAATTAGTTATTATCATAGATGCCTTAAATATGTGGATACATTATTTACTGGGAAAAAGTTTATACTTATTACTCACCACATAAGTCCAAAATATTTTTTTAGTCAAATTGATTTGAATGACAAACAATCCAGGTGGATGAAATTCTTAAGTGAATTTGAATTTGACATCAAGCACATCAAAGGTAAAGAGAATAAAGTTGCAGAAGCACTAATTAGAAGTGAAAATTAGTTAACTATAATTTCTGTTTGTAGTGCCAAGATAGATTTAGCAAAATAAATAAATATTTTAGCATAGAAAGATGACGTTTATTTGTAGTTGTTATGGAAATTAAAACATACAAAACTACCTAGCTATGCATAAAATGAAGATAAATTGTTAACTTTCAGGAACCAAATATATGTCCCCAATGAATTTGTATTAAAAGAACTTATTTTGAATGAACATCATCAGAAGCCTTTTTCAGGACACTTTGGATATAAGAAAATGATCACAACATTGAGAAAGAAATTTTATTGGCTAGGCATGAAGAGATAAGTGGTTGAATATTTGGCTAAATGTTTATAGTGCCAGCAGGTGAAGGTAGAGCACCAACACCGAGTTGGAATCTTAAACCCTTTACCCTTTCTATAATGGAAATGGGAGGTTATTTCTTCAAACTTCATCACATTTTTTCCAACAACAAAAAGAAAACATGACTCTATTATGATCGTCGTGGAAAAATTAAGTAAAGAAGCCCATTTTATACTTGTTCACTCTACTTTTGGAACAACCCAAATTGCAGATATATTGACAAAGGAAATATTTCTATTGCATGGAATAACAAAAGTAGTGATATTAGAAGAGACATTAAGTTTACTTCTAACTTCTCGAAGAAACTATTTGGAGGAATGGGCATGCAACTAAAATTTAGTACAACCTACCATGCCCAAATAGATGGTCAAACAAAAAGGATAAACCATATTTTAGAAGACATGCTAAGAATGTATGTTATGGATTGACCTGCTAAGTGGGAAGACTATTTACACTTAGCATAATTTTCATACAATAAAAACTATTAGACTTCTATAAAAATTAGCTCATTTGAAGCTGTGTATGGGAGGAAGTGTCACACTCCTTTAAGTTGGAGTTAACTAGAGGAAAAGTTTGCATTAGGCCCTAATTTCCTTCAGGAAATGAAACAGGAAGTAAAGAAAATAAGGCTGAATTTGAAGACTGCCCAAGATAGGAAAAAAATATACGCAAACCAAAATATAATGCATTAAGAATTCAAAGCACTGGGAGAACATGTATACATCAAAGTCAAACCAAAGAAGAGCACTTTGAGACTAGCAACATGTGCTAAACTAGAACCAAGGTTTTGTGGACCCTTTGAGATACTAGCTAGAGTTGGGTTAGTTTCCTACCAGCTAGTACTACCTAGTCATATAAAAGTGCATAATTTTTATAATGTCCCTTTATTAAAAAATATTTTCATGATAGTTCTCACATGAATTATTGAAGTGTGGTATAGGTGGAACTAGGAGGATATTTCCAGGTAGGACCACTAAAAATATTATATAGGAGAGAAACCATGCTACGAAATTGAGTTATCACCAAGATTAAAGTGCAATGGAAGCACTTTAGTCTAGAGAAGGCTACATGGGAGATGGAGGAAAAAAGGTGTGAGGATTTCAAACATTGTTCCAAGAGGAAGGGAACTTAAATGAAACACCAAGAACAATGTTTATTTTAAGAGGAGGAAGATGTAACACCCCTATGTTTCTCTTTTTCTAACATGGTTATTTTTATAATTTTAAATTATGTTTGGAATTAATGGATATGGAAGACAAGATGGAAACTATGTGATAATGTAGTTATGTTTTATTTTTATTGAATTAATAAATGAGTTGTTTGAAAAATTTAGGAAATGGCACTTGTGTATTCAATACTTATTTCCAATTTATAAAAATGTGTTAGTGGTTAAATTCCACATGGTGGACATTCACAAAAGTTCTCCTAAAAATCCCTAAGAGAAAGATTATGTTAATTACTTAACTGGAGAGAAATGCTAAGTTGGGTGAAAAAGTGGAATAAAGCACAATGGGAGAGAAAGGTGTGCTTTATAGAAAAAGAAAATATATTTTTTCTTAAAATAAAACAAAAGGCCTAGGAAACAAAGGGTTGCATACAAGGAAAAATCTATTGGGAAGAATATATAAGAAAAACTACTTAGGAACTAAAGAGGTTGTTCATTCCTGAAGGCAAGAAGGTCTAAGCTTAGGGAGTAACTATTGGAGACAGTTCATGGTTGGGTGGAACGTGCTATGTTCCTTAATATTCCCCAAGCATTTAATTATGGTTAGATGTATTTCTATTTATATTTTAGAAAGTGATGTTGTAATAGTTAAAGCTATTATAGTGAGAATGAAGATTGAATGTGAAATTTAGATAATAAATTGTATATTTTACGAGTTATGCATGCATAGATTGTTTATTTTCTAAGCAACAAATTCAATGAGATATGTGATTATAGTAAGTCTTATATTTGGAGTCTATTAATATTTAATGTTTTTTGAAATGAGTAGATGAATATGTAATAAAGGAGTTGTTTGTATATGAAAGAATATATGCATGAATATAAATAATGGTTACTAATGTAATTGATTATGATTAGACATGTGATATTATATGATGAATTAAGGTCTAGATTGGAGAATGAGATAAAGTGTACATGCATATTTAAATTATCTCCTATTAGATAAATCAGAGCTAGTAGGTTATAAACTCTAAACTATGCAAAGGTATAATAATTAAATGAACTTTGCTAGAAGAATTATTTTACATAGATACATGAGTAGAAGTTTAGGATAGATCATATAGCTGGTTATACTATATAGTATTGAATCGAAGTCAAGAATATATATATATATATATATATATATATATATATATATATATATATATATATATATATATATAGATATATGACTTGTTTTTTCCATCTATCATTGGGATGTATGTATAATGAAATAAACTTAATTGTGTAGATAATAATCTCTAGAAATATTCCTATACTTATATAGGAGTACTTGAAAATTTGGGAGTATAATACAAAGCCTAAAGGCCCTTAAAATTAATTCTTGTAAATATGTGTTAGGTTGTTTAAACCCACACATAATCCCATTGAAGAACTATGAATAAAATTTTTGTTTAATGAAAATTAAATTACCTATTCGGGTAAGGAACATGGAATATCTAATGTATTCCAATGAGCTAAATACATTTATTATTGTGTTTGTGAGTTTGGAAGAATTGAGGGTTTGTTTGTTAGAGGAACTGTGTGCTTATACTTAGAATTTTAAAATGAGGGTAATTTCCTAAGTTCTTCTACAGGATCAACATTAACTAAAAAATACTTTGAATATTATATAAAACCAATGATTGGGTTTATTGATTATACTATATAGAATTCCTTGGTAAATGTCATTAAATATTCCACATACAAAAGAAAAAATCATGGAAAACTTCATAATCAAGTCCTTTATACGGTATTACAAAATATTTAATTAATCAGTGCTACAGAAAACAACTTTAACCAAGTAGGAGTAACACAATCACACAAATAGAGTAATAATACTATATTGAAATAGTAATATTGCTAAATTTAAATGAGCACAAAGGAAATCCAACATTTGAATATTGTCGAACATGAAATTCTAGAAAAAAGAACCATAACAAAGAACTTCACCAAAGTGTATATATATATATATATATATATATATATATATATATATATATTGTGTAATAGCATTTATAATATTAAATGTGGTGAGTAGAGTAAAGGCAAGGTCCCTTTCGACATAATCCAAAAATATACACACAGTTTTGTTGCAAGTATACATTTAACACAGCTTAAAGAAGACTATTATAAAATGAATAAATAGAGAAGTAATGATTACACATGAAAATAACCAAAATATTTATAATTACCAAAATTTACAATATGTAACCTTGTAAGGTGAAATGTAATAAAATAGAGATCAAAACCCAAATTTGGTTAGGATTAACTCATTTCAAAACACCATGGAAACTTCAAGAAGAGTCAAGTAATTGAAGGATGTTGACCTGTAGGACCAGGGAGTAAAAAATTTACTTCATAATGGGTAAAAAACCTTGGTGCAACTCAACCAAATCAATCAGTCCACTTGAATGCCATACCTGTAGCCAAAACTATCTAGGATAGGGTTAGAACTTTGAACTCTTATTTTGTAGATTTAAATGAATGAATAAGTATTAAACAAAAGGAAAGATACTTTATATTAAGAGTGCCAACATCTTCTTTCCATAATGATCTGAAATGGGGAGAAAAAATCTGATCGTCGTCTGACACTTTGCAAGTAAAACAAAATGGGTCTTTACAGGTGAAATTGTTTTCACAACTGTTGGGCTAGAATTGTAATCTACAGATAAACTACTCTTCCCTAGACCGGTTTCTAGTCTAGAACAACAAGTAAAAGACTATACTAATGTTTCTCCTAACTCAGAATAGATACACAGAGAGGATTGGATGCTTACTTGTTTCAGACACTTCCAAATGGCTCCTTTCTGTCGCTTCCACCAAAGCTTCAAATTCAAGCAGTTTCAAATAGCTAAATACTTCCTACAAGAAAGAACACTGAAACAACAGAAGATGCAATAATATAGATATCTATTCAAGCTACTTAGCTAAATCATTAGGCATAAACTACATTCATCAACCAATACTTTGCAATATGGAAAATCAAAGTAAACATGGATGCATGTAGGGAAAAACAAGAAGTACTCTTTATTGATGATAGAAAGAGAGGTTACAACCTAGTGACTGATTTGTAGTGACCTTTCAACAAATTTCCGAAGTCTCATCACAGCATAAGTCTCTCCAGCAGCAGCTCCACAAATCAAACTCTCTATTGAAAATTCTCCAGCATTTCCCTACTCAAATTCTTCCTCCCAAACACTTAGATCTATGTTCAATTTATAGATGAACTGTAGGTAGTTTTTTAATCAATAACATTCCAAAAATAGGCAAGACATGTTTCCATTCATGTAGATGTCAAATGGACACTTGGATCCGAAGCTTGACACATGTGAAACCTTCTAGAAGACACTAGCCAAGTGGAGATTTCGAAACAATGAAAATTTCGCTCCCAATGTGACCAACGCACCTTTGAATGTCGGGAAGTGCTTTGCAGAGCAGCCTTGAATGGGGCTACTTGCATATGCAATTTACTTAGGCCCCTTAGAGAGCATTGGTGAGCTCCCACATGTTTAATAATAAGCTTCAAACCATGGAAAATCCTTGCTTGATGAAAGTCTTGTTTGATTTATTTTGTTTCTTGTCTTAGGGAATATAGCAACTGAGATGATAGGGAATGATAGACCCTTTATCATCGGTCCTAGAGATGATGCCTAGTTAACCAGGTCATTGGGAATGGAGCCCAAATTGACCTATAACAATTGCCCCCTAAAGCATGAGATCCAAATAATAAGAACATTTGATTGAGATGCTTTACATTGTGATGAGCCTGGAAACAAAGTGGAACGGTCACCTGCATCAATATTACAATACATTACATCATGATATATCCTCTATTGATCATAGTTGCTGAGGGTAGGCATTCCCATAGTCAGCACATAAAACAATCTAATAACATGTACATAATTCAGAAAGTCGTCTACATTGGAATGTTTCCCAAATGCATACACGCCTATAGATATAGGCCCATGTTTGGATGACAAACTGTATGTAAGTAACCGTACAGATGATGTGTACAACAATCCTAAAATCGCAGCTCGGATGGCTAAAACTAGATTTGGGGTCTTCTTATCTCATTCACTCGATCATTCAAGTACAAGTCTAGCCATGCGAATATATGATTTTTTCTCGAACATGGAAAGAAATCATTTGATTACCAGTCAATAATGTGAGTTGTTAACAAACGCGAGAGAACCACCATTAACGAAAATGGCCCTCAAGGTACTACAGTACATTTCGTAAGGCATGAATAGATGATTTTATGTCGAACGCCACACAAAATATTTCGGTCAAAGGTTCGGAAGAGACGATCTTGTCGATGCTGTAACAAGCCTCATGGTATTGGAATCTGATGTTTCTAAGTGAACTTCATGGATATTGATTTGTAGTCGACAAGAAGTCACCTTATTGCAAAACTGGAGTTACTGATTTCGGAGACAAGGGTATGACTTGATACAGAAATTTTCAGGGATGACGGTCATGAAAATGAAGGTTTATGAGTATTGCATATGGATGAGTTCTTAATCACTAGATGACTTCTCTTGAACATATCGGCAACACTGTGATGAGTTGGCAGCATTGACCCACAACCGAAGTGAAGGTATGATGAACCATAAGTGTGAATGAACCATCAAGATGATTACCCAACCCAAATCGTCACGCACATGGAGTGAAAGATGTGTCATGTTCAAGAGCGACTTACTACCAAAAAGAAACTTTGCTTTCTTTTCCCAAATTTTCGCTGGTCATTTGTTGACCAATACCTCTTTATTTTTTAACAAGCTTGAGGAGGATAACATTTTCTTGATCTATAATTCAACCCTTCAGGTGAACAAAGAATAAATTATCGCTATTTAATAATTTAACAAGTCTAGCGATGAATGAAACTCGATTCTTGCGATGATTGACAAGCCCGTTGCTATTTTATGTTTTAACAGGCTTAACGACAGTGATAAACCGGTCCTTTTTCTTGTTTAGAGAGTATGAAAAAGAGGACGAAATAGGACTCCAAAAGTACTTTTTCATAAATTTGTCTCTCAGATCCGAAAAAGTGTAAAATGATATCTGAAAGAACCTCTTTGGTCATGTTTAACCAAGGTATTCCCTTTTCGTAAATAATCCATCTAAGTCTGGAAAAGATTTAAACTTATACTGAGTAGATATCAATTTATTTACTTTAACGAGCTCGAAATGACAAGTGCTCGACAATCTTTTCACATTATCAGAGTTTGAAAAGAGTTGAAAGAAGACTCCAGGGGTTCCTTTTTCGCTGTTATAGAAGCTCGAAAAAGAGATAAAAGTGCGCTTCAAATCCTTTTTCGTTTTTAACAAAGCTTGAAAAATAAGGAGAAAAAGTATGCTTTGTGGTCAAGTCCTTCTTGAAATAAATCTGCACGACTAACCTGTTCGTCAGTTGTATTTCTTGTTCAGAACATCATCAAATGGATTAAAAATACCTATTTCATGATAAAAACATAATAAAACTATAGTCATAGCAATAAATTTAACTTGCAAGTAATTAAATGACTATATAAAGCAGTTTCACTATTCATTTTTACCATTCCATAGTTACAATTTGCATTTTGGAGCTCTGAACCTGATTTTTCCCCCAAAATTCAGTCGTTGATTGCGGTCATTTCAGTGGACGGATTTCATCGCCGTTTGATCCAAGTCAGTAGTAAAAACCTCCTCTTTCTTTTAGTATTCATTTCATTACCATTCCTTGCAAATTTTTAGGGTTTTGAGGCCCCTAGGGTAAATTCTGCCAAAATTGAGGGAAACACACCCTTGAATGTTGAAACCTGCATTGAATAGCAAGTACAATGAAGTGTACTTGCATGTGCAATGCACTGTCTCGACCCAGGGAGTGCGTTGGGCACAGTTGAAGTTTTTTTGTTTTCATTCTGTGTGCAAAATTTGCCTAGTTTTTTGCAATGAATGGTATCTAATGGATCTTATTGTTGATTTTCAGGTTTCCATTGGATTATAATGACGATTACATGGAGAGAAAGAGAACATGAAGAACAAGATATGATTTCCTTGAATGATTTGAGTACTGTAAGAGCTTTAAGAGATTGTGGGCTGCTTAAGTACTTTAAACTGTCGGGAATGAGGAAACAAATAGAACTCCTAGAATTCCTTGTTCGAGCATGTGATCTAGCAATAGAGGCATTTCATATAAAAAATCAAGTGTTGTCCATAACAGTTGAGGATGTGTATTTTCTCACAGGTTTGTCGAGGAGAGGTTTTCCCATTTCACTCAAAGGATCTACCATTGGAGGAGAAACAGTGAGGGATTATGTTATGCAGTATTGCTATCCAGGGTCAGAACCTAGCAAAGATGGAAAAATAAACATCCGTGATGTCAGGGATTTTCCTATGAGGACCATCCTATTCACGATCGCTAAACTAGTAAGCACCGTTACACTCCATGTAGTGAATAGATCGTATATGCAGTATATGCTGGAATGTTTAGAGCCAACAATTTTCAACTGGTCTGAAGCTGTTCTATCTCAAATAAAGGAACAAATGAATAAGGCAAAGGGAGGAAGGAAGAAAAATTTCAGTTATGGTTCCATCCTTATCTCCTTTGCTTTGGAACGGATTCCACTGATGTAGCCACAACATGTAACATTGGATATATCTAGTCCTAGAGATCCTCGAATGCAGAGATGGGTAGAACTCATGGTTGGCATTCAGGCCAATTGACCATTGTGTTCTTGACTACATTATTTGCTTGGTTCAGGCGATATATCGTTGCCATCGATGAGTATGCATATGTAGGCATCGACTTCCGAGGAGATCCAGATCTAGTTTTACCAGAAGGCGCTCAGTGGGGTGTAATAGGTAAGAATGATTTGACCATGTTTTTTTTATTTTTATAAGGTTTATACAATTTTTTTTGTGTTTTGATTTCTTTCCAAGACTAAATCAAAATTTTTAATGTAATGCAGATATCGGTCACGTTCAACCAGTAGAGGAACCAAAGTGCGAAGTGGATGCGCCAGCAGAGAGGGATGTCAGGAGAGTAGTCCTTCATGACCTTGATATGGATGAGACTCTTGCTGAGCTCTAGCAGCACATAGAGGGGTTGAACTTTGGGATTCCGGATTGCCAGATCGAAGAGCTTCCCATGAGACTGCAACGACACACAATTGGGGTTCCTAACCATTGGATGCGGTTGCTCCGTAGGATTGCTAGATCTATAACGTGCTATCATGAGCACCACTAGTTTACTTATGAATTTTTTGCATACATTTGGAGGTCAGATGACCAACGTGTCTTGGGCACAAATTTTGTAAAAAACCTATAAATATCTATCTATATGTTTTCAGATTTTTTCCTATGTTTAATGTAGAATCCTATTCAATGATGTGAATGTTTTCTTTACCTATGTCGCAAATGTCTATCTAAAACTTGATTGGCTAATGAATCAGTTAAAGTTTTTAGATTTCTAGAAATGTGTTGATATTGAATGAAATCAAAATTTCTTTCCAAAAGTCGACTCTTAGGAACAATCTAAGAAGTGTTGGGTTTCTAACAGTATAAATACTAGTAAGTTGTAGTATCACAATTTGTGAGTCTAACCTTATGATTATGTGGTTAATGCCAAATGAAATGGCATCAAAGAGAAGTTCAATCAATGCACTATACTCAGAAATATTATTCGTCGATCTACCAATACAGATCCATTGAAAACTCACTAACTCGCCATTCGGAGCGAAAATGGCCCACGCTGCAGAGGATAGATTCTGCGTACTACGACTAGCACCATCAACATATCCAACAAATGGTTCCAAAGATTCAGACATCTGTGATGAAATTTAAAGTGGATTACTAATGTCAAGAAAACTCTAAAAAAGAAATTAAGATAGTGAATGCAAATCAACAACATATAAACAATATAATACAAAAAATTACTACGCTCATAATTAAGCATAATAACGTTTCAAATACAACCTATTTCTAGGCTGTGCCAATGGAATCCCATCGTAATAAACTAACTTGTAGGAACCCTTAGCAAGAAATCTTTTGAAAATATAGGGGCCATGCCATAATGGCTCGAATTTCCTTGTACCTATTTTATCAGCTTCCTGGTCATAAAGAAGGACCACATCGCCCTCTGAGTAGATACGAGGCTGGACATTTTTGTCGTATTGCGCCTTTATATGTCTCTTTTATGCTTCATTGGCCAATTGGGATTCACGACGCATTTCATCTAGATGGATGAGGTTAAGGAGACGTGCTTCTTCTTCTGAGGTTTCAGTTAACAAGTCTATCGCGAGTTTTAATGATGATATTTTGCATTGGATTGGTAAGATAGCTTCCAAACCATACATCAATTGAAAAGGAGTAAATCCAGTTGCATTTCTCACCGAGGTTCGATACACCCACAAGGCAGAGTACAGGATCAAGTGTCAGTTCCTTTTACGGACTCCTATCATTCGTTGAAGCATTTGTTTAAGAATTTTGTTAATAGCCTCAACTTTTCCATTTGATTGTGGATAATAAGGAGTAGAATTATCATGCGACAATCCTAACTTGGCTGTCAATTCAGACATCATATGGTTGCGAAAATACTTCCCATGATCTGTAACTATAGCCTTTGGGACCCCAAACCATGTAATGACATGATTGAAGAAAAACAATGTAGATGTTTGTCCTGTGTTGTTAAATGTATGCATCGCTTCGGCCCATTTGGTAAAATAGTCGACTGCGACAATAATATAACCATTCCCCCCAGACGAAGGAGGGTTACAGGTCATGAAATCGATACCCCATTTTGTAAATGGTCCAGCAGAGACAAAATGATGCATTGGCGCTGGCGGTTTGCGGATTTTACAGTCATAGATCTGGCATGCATGACAACTTCTGACTACGAGGATACAATCTCAAAAAATAGTAGGCCAAAAGTAACCGGCGCAGAGTATCTTCTGCGCGGTAGCATAACCAGATAAATTTCCACCACAAGCCCCAACATGGAAATCATTTAATACTTTTTCAGCCTCCTCATGAGTCAGACACCTCCTTAAAATGGTATCTACACCATGACGATAAAGTGTATCGCTGACGATCAGATAATCTTTGGCTTGGTATCGAATACGTCGTTGTTCAGAGCGAGAGGTATTAGGTCGAAAAGTTTGGGTTTGGAGATAAATGATGAAATCTCCATACCAGGGATTAGATGATCCAATCAGAAACAGAGACTCGTCTGGAATGGATGGTTCCGACATAGTTGCAGTACTATCAGAGGGAAGGTCACAGAGAAGCTCAGCCAAAACTAAAGACTTCTTTGACTTGGATTTGATGAATTCCAAATCAAATTCCTGCAAAATGACAATCCATTTTGAATATTTTCCCCCCAGCAATTGATGTGATAAGATGTAAGTCATGGGGTTTCAATCTGAAACTATTGTTGTTTTTCGGAGCAGGATATAATGGCGAAATCTTTGGACAACTTGAACAGCTGCCAAGGTAAGATTTTCCATGTACGAGTACTTAAATTCTGTATCATTGAGATTACGACTCAAATAATAGATTGAATGTTCAATTCCATCTTCTACTTGGACCAAAACCATAGCGATGGTAGTTTCAGCCACGACGATATATAGGAAATAATCATTTTGATAATTTGGAGGATACATTAATGATGCTCGGACAAGATGGTCCTTGATAGCATCAAAAGAAGCTTGCGCAACTTGGTCCGAACGGAAGGGAACCCCCTTTTTCAATAATCGAGTAAATCCTTTAGCCATTTCGGCGTAGTTTGGAATGAACCTTCTCAGGAAGTTAGCATTTCCTTGAAGTTTCTATATCTGAAGTAAGTTTGATGGTGCAGGAAAATCAAGAATGGCCTAAACCTTTAGCGGGTCTATTAAAATTCCTTCTTTTGAGACTACAAATCCGAGCAATTGACCAGAACCGACATAAAACACACATTTGTGCGGATTGGGGCATATCTTGTAGTGTCGGCATCGTAAGAAAATGGCTCTCAAATGCATCGGGTGATTAGTCCATTTTCATGAATGCACTGGTAAATCATCTATATATGGTTGAACAATGTGCTTGATGTCGTTGAAAGCATAATCCATTGCTCTCTGAAAAGTTTCCTTGGCGTTATTTAAACCAAACAAGAGTTTCAAATATGCGAATGTGCCCCAGGGACAGATGAATGCTATCTTATGTTGGTCATCTGGGTGGATATTGATTTGATTGTAGCTGGAAAATCCATCCATGAAAGAAAATATTTCACATCTAGCACAATCGTCAATAATCTGGTTGATAAAGGGTGTAGGATAGTTGTCTTTTGGACAAGCCTAATTAACATCCCGATAATTGATGCACACTCTAATGGTTCCTTGTTTTTTCATAACAGGAATGATATTGGAAACCCACTCAGTTAGTGGAACAAGGTATATGCAACCAACACGAAAATTTTTTTCAACTTCTGTTTTGATCGCAGTGGCTTTCTTCGAATGAACAGTATGAAGCCGTTGACGCACCGGTTTGACCTCAGGATACATATTAATAGTGTGTTCAACTATACTAGTATCTATGCCTGGGATTTCCTCGTAAGACCAGGAAAACACGTCACGAAATTCATGAAAAAGAGAGTGATATGAATCAAGTTCTGATGGAGAACAAGATACACCAACATGAATATTTTCTACAATGCTAGGTTTAGTCGAAATATCGATAGAAATTGTTTCTTCAGTATTTGATAAATTTCGCTCAGATTCAATTGCATTAATTGGAAAAGAATTCGTAAAGAAATTTTGAATGGATGGGTGATATAGCTCACTGAGATTATTTTTTTCATAATCTGGAAGATGGGAGCGATGATGATAATCTTCCCATGGTTCTCCTTCTGCCATCATAGCTTCCAAAATATTTTCATCTGTCAAAAATTTTGAGGAAAATGGATCAGATGGAGTACCAAAATATAGTGAACGATCAACCCAAACACTCGGTGACGTTGATTTCAGATTTTCCGCCCAAGCCAAATAGATTGATTGCTATTATAGCTCAATGGGGCTGAGCGGTAAAACATCATCCAACGTAGAAATATCAAAATCACCCATACTCTTCCTTAAGACAGATAGAGTGGAACAGATCATGTAGCAGGTCTCTATTCTTGCAATTTCTACCGACGTCGCGGGTGGCGGTAATGAAAAGGTTCCCATAAGAGTGGAATTCTTTAAGAGTCCTACACCAATGTTCTGGATTTCTAGTTGGGGTAAGTGAATATACGGAACACTTCCAGTTACCTGCAAAGCGGAGGCAAAAAAGGATAATTGATTAATGACTGTAATAGTACCTTTATGAGGAAAGGCAATCATTCTAAAATATGTAGAAACAATTGCAGTCATTACATATACCCATGGTCTTCCGAGTAAAATATTATAGTCAAGGGGTCTGTCAACAACCTCAACATCAATACTTACTATTTTTCCCCCTAATTAAACTTTTAGGTTATTAATAATACCACAAGGTTTATATGTTCTTCCATCAAAATCCTTCAACGTCGTTGATGATTGCGATAATCATTGTGAGCCAAGTGACTTCCAATAGTTTAGAGACATAATGCACGTAGATGCTCCCTCATCAATAATAGTGCGATGAACAAGGTGATTGAGAACATTTACTTGGATGGAGAATGCCAATTCTGCTGGTAGCTGCAGCACATAGCCCATATGATTAAATATGACAAGATTAGAATCAGTTGGATCAATTCCACCAATGGCCGACAATAAAGCCTGCTTCTAGGAAGAAAAATTTTGTAATACCTCAAGAGCAGACATAGTTGAAGGGGATTGAGCCAAATCTTCAACTATATTACAATTTTGTGTAGCTCTTGCTCAAGGATTATATGTCGATTTATGAATTAATCCCTTCAGCAGTTTAATCATCAATTCAGGAATAACAGGAGGTGGTACTAATTCATTAGATGGATTCGTTGTCGAGGTAGTAGGTTGATCAATGGCCAGACTACCATAGTCTTTATTCTGCGTTGACACCAATATATCTTGTGAAGGTTTTGTAGTGGATAACATTAACACTTGGGAACTAGGAGCTGGATCCGTAGCAACCAAATTTGTGTCTGGATTTGGAAATGGGTCTGTCAACACAACTGATGCATTAGAAGTCTTGATGATTTTTGAGACTTTAGCACGGTGAGGACAATCCCTAATTTTTTTTTCCTCATTACAGATTATGCATGGATAACGAGGTTTCCGTGGTCCTGACGGTTGATCAGATGATCGTTCCTACAGGTTATAAGTTTTATTTTTCTTTGATTTCCCTTTTTATTACTTCCTGGTTACTTATCACTTTTGCCTTTGTCAAATGATATGGCGTTTATTTAAAAAGTAGGAGCAAGATCAGATGCAGTAGTGTTGTGTGTATTTACAGTGCCTATCAAGCCATCTCCGGCATGAGAGTCCTTTATTTGAGGAGGAACATTGAAGTTAGATCATGACGCATTTGGTATTTTCTCATAGAGCGTGCCAGACTGAGTATAAATCAAGTCTAAATACTGGGCACGAGCGATAACTTGCTCTTCTGTGACGACGCCACCTTTAGCCACATCCTCTGTTATAGATGGTAATAAGGATTTGATGAACCATTCAGCAAGGAGCTGATCGGGAACAAATGTCTTAACCATTCATCGACGACGACACCACTCATGAATATGATCAGAAATGTGACTAGCATTACTTTGTTTGAAATTGGTAAAGAGTTCCATTCCAGTTTCGTATCTGATCGGTAACTGGAAATGGGTAAAAAAGACAGTAGCCAAAGTAGTGCAATTTTTGAATGAAGCTCTAGGTAATTCAATGTACCATTTAGCTGCTAGACCTGTGAGCGTTTGCTGGAAAAGACATAATCTAACAGAATCATCATTTAGGGAATTTGATGAACACCATAAATGATAATTCATAACATGAGTTGATGGGTCTTCTCTAGGGTTTCCATTGAATTTAGGAATGTTGGAGGGTAATTTATGTGGTATCATCGGCCACCAAGGAGCATAATTGATAGGATCAATGGTTAACAAGTTTAAATCTAGTAATTCCAAGGTTGCAACAAAAGGCAATTGTCTATTAAGGTCAGGTTGAGCATAGCCAGGATAAGATGGAATTTCTTGGGCAACAGATCTTTGAGCACCGACATATGGGATTTGTTGTTGGTAACCCAGATAGGGGTTATTTTGCATGGTAAACACTTGGGAGTTCTGTTGACCAAAACCTGGATATGGTACTTGTTGATATGAAGTTTGAGGAAATTGCGCCTGTGGATGCCAAGGATTCTATCCACCAATGTTATAACCCAAATTAGTATAAGTTGGATTCAGTTGATATGTATAACTAGATTGTGTTTGTGACATCCCATAAAATGGTGGACCAGCTTGTGAATAAATGATCCCTGATATAGGTTGTTGTAGATTAACCAAAGGATTTTGATATTGAGTTGAAGAACTCACCTGATAAGGTTGATGTACAAGATTTTGATTCTGTAACAGGGGTATAGATGTATTAAAAAGTGGTATTGAAATGGGTGTAAATGTGTTTGTTACACGCAATTTTTCACTGCCTTTACCATTCCCCGATCTCCGCACAATGGAGGACCCATTATGTGACTCCAGAGCAATGTCAAGCCTTGAAAATACCTTCATTGCATCCCTTTCCATGAGGACAACATTTCTCCCGTTTATCATTTCCTGATGTACCCCTAAAACATATACGGTACTGGCGCCAGCCCGTTATGTACTCGCGCCAATGGGGGAAAATTAACACTGAGGCGCGCCACTGGCGCTCCGTCCCGCAATACTGGCCCGCGCCCACTGCTTTTGGAAATTTTTTAAAAAAAAGAGGCGAAGTTTCGATTACAACAACTTTGTGGATGAGTCATCAGGAGTGGTTTCGCCTGAATAACCACGGCCTTCCTCCTTTGGCCTCTTGTTTCCACCATATGGGGAACCTCCCAAAGGATAAGGCCTCCCTTCCACTATTGTAGGGATCCCAACCTCCTCCTCTCCTCTATAAATATAGCCTTCATCCATTGATGAAGGGGCTGAAAGGCTGAAGGGCTGAAAGTCTTGAAGTGCCGAAGCTTTGCATCTCCCTATTCCCAAGTGCCTTTGTGCTGTAAAGAATCCCTTCTTTCCCTTAAGGCCCATTCAAGCGAGGAGACCATTGTTACGAGACTCTGGAGAGGTTTCCCTTTCCTTGGCGAGCTTTACGAGACGCAAGCTAGTCTTGAAGTGCCGAAGCTTTGCATCTCCCTATTCCCAAGTGCCTTTGTGCTGTAAAGAATCCCTTCTTTCCCTTAAGGCCCATTAAGCAAGGAGACCATTGTTACGAGACTCTGGAGAGGTTTCCCTTTCCTTGGCGAACTTTGCGAGACGTGGACAACCGGAGACACGTTCGAAGGAGGCTGCGACGTCAGAACTCGGTTGTAACTTCTATTCGTTTATCACTTTAATAGATGACTATGATTATGGTTCCACTCCTTTTGCAATCATGTTAATGCGAGTAATATCTTTTCTGACCGATATTTAGTTACGTATGCCGGTTCCTATGCATGTATCTGTTCGTCTCTTCTGTGTGCAGGTGTTCGTCCACGGAGATCGTGGAAGGATTGTGATCTGCCAGGGCTGAAGGACGGGGGCATCTTCTTCTTCAGATCTAGCGTTGGAATCCAGGTAGGCTCTTATCCCAAGTCTTTCATTTCGTAACTAGGAGCTTGCGTCATAGCATTGGTTGTGTTTTGTTGCTAGACCCACTATTTGGGCTAGTAGGGATCGCCTACGTACGCCGGAGGATTTACCTCCTCAACAAATTGGCGACTGTTTGGGGATCGTCGGTTTTCCTTGTCACCGTTCCTTGATTGATTGCTTTGATTGTTTCTCCTTGCTTGATGAACCTTAAGTTGGATTCTTTCATTATTTTAGCCTCTTGGTTTGCTTAGCTTGTGTTGGTCTCTTTTCGGATTAGCTTGTTTTTTAATTTTCATTGAAGAACTCGTACAGCGCGGTTTTTACACAGCGATCGCGCCCGCACTCAGCGCATGTTGTTGTACGTCTCGCGCCCTTTCCGACCCTGCGCGTAGTTTCGAGGCCACGGTCGCGCCACCCATTGTGACTTTTTGAGTTTTCTTCAATTTTTGCCTTTACGAGCTTAGCTAGGTACTTTTCTTCTTGATTTCTGATTGTTTGAGTGTATTGAGTCTTGTTTGGCTTGGAATTCACCGCTTTATCATCGTTTTGTTTGCCTCTGCGTCTGGTTTCACGATTTGAGCCCTAGGGCATCTAGTGGCATGATGAATCGGAAGCCCTCTTGGGAGTTTTGGTGTCTTGATTGTCTGTCCAACTTGTTGATTGATTCTCCACGCCCTCTTCGCCCAGGTCTTTGATTGTTTTGTTGTTCGTCTTTTGGTGATTGTTCATTCTTTCGTCAGGTCGTTGCCTTGCTTTGGACCGATCACACGGTCCATTGGGTGTTTACGAGTCTTTCTTAGATTTGAGAGACTTTGGGTCGATTTAGAGATTTGGTTGCTTGCTTTGTTGAGTGAATGTTGTTTGCTTCGCTCTCTTAGTTATCATTTCTCCAATTGTTCCTTTTGCTTTCGGTGCACATTAGCCATTAAACATTGAAAATCAAAAAAATATATCGTCTCTTTTGTTTTTAATTAGTGCGGTTGTCATCTTTCGGTATTACTAGTGATTAGTATTTGAATGAAAAGTGTTCATTGCATTAGTTGCATTAGAGACATTCTTGTTTATATTCCGTTCATTTCGTTTGTATAAAAGCTCTCAACTCTCATTTAACTAGTTTTTTTCATCGAACGAAATGTTGCATCGTGGCATATAGCTTGCATTTAGGAGACACTACATACGATAAGGCACGGAAATTGAAACTTAATTGAAGATCATGGCTTCCTTAAATTCATTCAATTAACCTAAAACAACATTGGAACAACATATTTAGAGGTCTAGGCTAGGCAGTATTCGAGGCGTCGTTAAACCTAGCGGCTGTCGTTCGCCTATTGGCTTTAGACGGCGCTAGTACGGACTTGCGCTCCGTCCGTCGCGTATATAAAGGAGACCCCTATAGGTTTTCAATCCTTTATACACGGGAAAGTGAGTACGCGCCTTTTACCCGTCTGCCAAGACACGACGTGCGAGGAACCCTGCACCATAAATACGGAAAGTCCTTGGTCGATTTAGAGCTGTTTGAAACCAAGGTGTATATTACGGTTCACGGATATACGGTACACCCTTTGTGCCTAGTTTTTTTCAGGCTTCGGTCATTTGGTCTTTTACGACTCCCTAAATTTGAAAAAAGACGAAGTCGACGCTTGTCCTTTCACGCTTGTGTCAACTGCGAAAGAGATAGAATCATCTTTTTATCGTTTCTCGACTCTTAAAACATGAAACGGTAGAACTTGTTTATTTTCCAATGTGGTAAAATCAATCTCCCACGATAACACACCGTTTAGATATTGCTTGTATTTACATTTGATCGTGTGTCTTAATTCGTTTTCGGCCCGTGTGTGTGTGTGCCTTTTCTTCTAGTCTTTTGTCGGTGGCGGAACCCTCGGTTTCGTCTGCGGTAGTCCTTACACGGACGATTCTTCGAAGGCTTCGAGCCTTCGTTGAACAATGACATTGTTTCCGAGTTCCACTGACGGGGGGTGGGTCTGTTAGAAACAACCCTTTGGAGAGCCGGAGTTGACTTCCAACGGCCCTTTTCGGACCCTTTGTCTGAATTGAGATTAGGAGCTGTTTCCTTTCTGCCACATCGGGTTCATGATTCTGTTCTTTCTTCATTTTCCATCCTAGTCTCGCGAGTCTTCGTGATTTAACGGCGGGGATCAACCATGAGTAATTACGGTGAGGAAATTCACGGAGTCGATGACTACCGGCGCATCCCTCGTCGTGTTGTTTGAGGGAGACGAGTACGAGGCGCTACACATGCGTCGGTGGTCCTTCTTTGCCACGGGGATACGGATCTGCGGTCGATTATTGTTCTTGCCTCTATGGGAATATCATCTCCACCGCCGAGGGCCGAGTGCCACTACACGGTGTCTCCTTCGACGCGTGTCCCCATTCTGATGCGACCCAATTTGTGTGTTGCCTCTTCTGTTGTTGCCTCGTGTCTTCTAGATACGGGCCAACTCCGGAAGGACATTTATCTAGCTACGCTATACGGAGAATATCTCTCGAGGAGGAGTACGGTTGTTTCTACGGTAGAAACCGGGCCCAGGGCCAGCTCCCCCAAGGTCCTTATCGGTCTTTCTTTTCGCACTATGCACAAGACGGCACTCCGTGTATGGTTTTCGGGCAGGGTCAGCTTAGCGAACGTGGGGATATTTTGCGTCTCCTGTCCCGGGGGCTTATCTTTATGTTCAAGGTTCTGGTACAACCGGAGCTCGAACTTGCCGGGCACAACCTTTCCAAGGTCAACTTTGCGGACCAACACGGCTGTCGATCGACCCACGGGGGACATCGATCAAGGCTACTCTGTGACCGTGAGGGCCATTCTATAATCCCGCGAGACCATATTATAACCACTATTTGGTCAACTGCTCGGCCCTCGGCAGGAGTATCATGAGGACCGACCTATGGACTGGGGGCAAATCAGGCCTTCATGGATACACTTCGCAGGTATCCTGTTGTCTCTAACGTTGCATATCGGCAAAGGACCATGGTTCGCCGGGTCAAGCGGTTTCGACGAGCACACAGTCTGTTCTGCAAGGCGAACCGGGTCATCAGGTACAACACAGTGTCATATCCCGAATAGCCGGCTTATTCGGTGCAACAGACTCCCTTACAACGGAGTCGGCTGCGCGACCGGCGCCACCCCCTCATTCGAGACGCTTTGTTCATTCGGGAGCGCCCCTCATTCGGGTCAACTTTGTTCATTCGGTAACCCCCTCATTCCGTTCACTACGCTCACCCGACTGCTCCTCGATGCCGCGACCAAATCGACGAGTGCCGCCCTACGTGCCCGGTGCGCGGTTCCATATCGAGCGGTCTGCTCATCCTCGTAGTGGTTGTGTACGCATGGTCCAATCTCAACCGAACTATAACCACTGCGGAAGCTCTCGATGTCCTCCTCTCCTCACGGTTCTAACTATGCTCGGCGGCCAAATCCGCCAGCCTTATGCGGAAGCGGGGAACGCCTAATCGAGGGCCGAGCACGGTTGTCGGGCCCCACACGGTGGTTGCCGGCAACCAAATCGGTCGGTTATACGGATCATACCCTCACGGTCGAGAATCCTACGGGACGAGAACCCATGGGGGCGGGGGATATTCACAACCATCGTGGAGCATGAGTGCAGGACCTTGTTACGGGACGGCATGGGAATTAACCCCCCATTGCCATTCCTGGCTACCTTGGATCTCTGGGACGTTTCGAAGTTGACCCGATGATCCGATTGCTCATAATCCACCGCTGGCCCCCGTTCCAGGCAGAGATACCGATACATCCCAAGTTCGAGGGCAAATGCGGAAGCCCCCGGGCGCATGTGATGACGTATCACCTGCGGTGTTAGTCTAACTCTTGGAGCGACGATTCGAGTTCGTTTGCGTCTTTTCCGAGGGCGTACGTTAACGGGAGAGTTTCTTTGCTAAGTGGTACATAAGTACGATAAAGTGGTATTTTCGAGTTCAACTGGAGTGGCTATGGCTTTCCTCCGCATTTCCGGTTCGATCTAGGTATGGAGCCGGAACACCTCTTTGTCTTCCTTGAAGCGGATACGGCCACTCACATCTCGGATCACATCCATGAGTGGCGAGCGCGTCGTTCGGCCCGATCCAAGTTTTCACATGCAGTCAGATTTTGACTCTTCCAGTTCCACCACCTCCTTTGTGAACAAAATCGCTCGAGGATATCGCAATGGGAGCGTGTGTGACGGAGGAACAAGCTATGTCACGTGCTGATACTTGGATCTTGTTTATTACAATGCAGCACGCTTTCGTGTCTGCTGATGCGCCACGGCCGGAGCCAAAGACCCAACCCACCCCTTCGTGGATGGTGTCATTGATTCCGTTCTCAAAATTCGAAGAAGTCTTTGAATGGGGGGCGAGAAGGCTAATTCTTCCAATAATCCCTGCGCGATCGCCTCATCGGAATTACGGTAAGCCAGCGGAGGTAAATTCCTTTCGAGCCAATCTGCCGGACAAATCCTCCAAGGGGAAGAAGAAAGGCAAAGGCAAATCCAAGATGCGATGCCCCAAAAACGGAATCTAAGTCTCGATGCGGGGATGGCTCACGACGTAGACGAAATTTCCTTGCCTCATCGTGAAGGAGACCATTACACTAAGGTTATCCCGAAGACGATCGTCGATCCCAACTTCTTAAAGGCACCAAAGGAACTCACGGCTGTTCTAAAAGGAGCCATTCCCATCTCCCGGCCAGAACCCGGATGGTCGAATAAGGGTTCCATCATACGCACGTTTGGGTCTCAAGTTTTCATGATGAAGACTAATGCACATATCACTTATCGCTACGAGGTCGAGGATTACAATAATCGGCCCGACGGGCACCGGGGAAAGAGCGTTAGCGGATGGACCGCCTCCATGCAGCACGGTTCATTGAAATTAACCGACTCTCGGGCTTGGTGGCGACCACCTCCCAAGGGTGTTCTTGGAGAATCCTCTTATAATCCAAACGCCCGTGCCGCCCAACATTACGGTATTGTTGAGGATTTGGCCCCGGGCGCCATGTGCCATGTACGCGCAGGGGTTCTTCAAATTTGTCCTTCACAACGGAAGGCTTTCTTTGTCTGCCATCGGTGGTATTGATCCGCTTGGGTTCGAGCCTTCTCACCTTTGATGCGGAAATTTTATACGACTTCCACATCAAATCGCTTTGATTATTCAGAGTCGGGGATTAACGGCACGGACGTTCACGAGCCGTCGTAGATGAGGGTGCATCTACTTGTGTTGTGTCCTACGCTTGTTGGAGAGCCATCGGATTCTAACTATAAATCATCTCCCAATGCCCTTGAGGCATTTGATGGCGAGAATCTAAACCCCTGGGAGTTCTCGAGAGTACGGCGATTACATTACGGGGAAAAAGCTGTCCAACGTGGAAGTAGAAGTAGTTGACGCTAAACTCAACTACAACATACTTCTTGGCCGCGGTGGACCCATGCCATGCTGCGCGTGCGAGTCTACGTCTTCGATTCCATCAAGTTCCCTCACGAGGGCAAGATTATTCTGATGAACCCGATTGTCATTTTTTACCTCGAGCTCCAAGAACAACGTGCGAGTATGTGGATCAAATTCCCGAATCCACCAGACGACATGGGACCTGGTCTTTTCGAACCCGGTCCTCATGGGTGTTTTCCACTGCGTGTATAGAATACGCTCAGTCAACTTGTTGTCCGGGGCCCGATGACCCCTGGGCCGATTCCTACCTGACGGCGGGTATATGAGTTTGGAGAGTCCATGCCTTTAACGCCCGGTGGGGTCGACTGCGCGGGATTGTTGTTTGCATCGGACCCTCCACCTCCTCGGCATCTTTCCGATGAGCATGGCTCTTGGCCGTCTACTCACAATCCCCACGGCGAGTCGGGTGAGTTCGCTGATCCTCTTGAAAGAGACTTTTTCCCTCGAGATGAGGCTATAATTGAAACTATGTGCGGAGCTGCAGCAGGGCGATGGGCATCGTTCCTCGTTTATGCTAGCTTGGGGGCAATGACGGATTGTCTCGAGAAACATTTATGCTACTCGGGTTCTTTCCCCTCCTCTTCAAACACGATGCGCGCATGGGGTCTTTTCGGAAGGCAATGCGAGTAACATTACTCAAACGGTTCTATCAACATCTCTTTGTCCAAGCCGGGGATTGTTGAGAACATTCATGTGGGTGTGACTGTTCTACGAAGAGATTCGGAGGTCTATACGGAACTTTCAAAGAGTTCGAGAGATGTCTTTGCATGGTCCTACGAGGAAATGCCCAGAATTGATCCCTGGTATTGTCGTGCGAAGATTCCAAAGCCTATCCGGGTGCGAAACCCGTGCGCCAACGCTTGCGTCCCGCGGCCATCCTCGGAAAGCGCGCTATCGGCGAGAGGTTGACACGAGCCGCGGGGTTTATTTATCTATCACACACGGAATGGGTGTCCAATATCGTCCTGTCGATAAAAGCGAGGGGTACCATTCGGTACGTATCGAATTATCGCGATATCAATCACGCTTTGTCCTAAGGACAATTATCACTCCGTTTATCGATCGGATTATCGACGTTTGCGCGGAAGTGAGATTTACTCCTTAATGGACGGTTTCTCGAGGCTACAACCGGATTAACATTGCACACGAAGATCAACATGGGAGCCACATTCGTACGTAAAATTGGGGCACTTTTGCCTGTAAAAAACTCTAGTTCGGTTTAAAAAACGGCGGCGCCACGTTTCAACGTGCTATGTCATATGCTTTTTCATGATATTCGCCATATTGTCCGGCCTTATGCGGACGACTTGCACCCATTCGGGTAGCGAGAGGATCATCGAACATCTTCGCCGGATATTTCTTCGTTGCGGACGCTACAATATTAGGTAAGATCCTCATAAGTGCGTCTTCTGCGTCGACTGCGGCGTCTTTTAGGCACATAGTCTCGAAAGACGGAATTCGCCTCGACCCTGCGAAGGTTGAGGCCATTATCGTCTCCGTGCACCCTCCTCCCTTTATCGGTTGCGAGTCTACAAGGGAGAAGCGGAGTGCCTGTGGGGCGCTTCTGCATCCGAACTACGCGGGGTGGCAGAGATTCACTCGTTTGTTAAAGCGAAATGTTCCCTTTCATTGGGACGAAATCGCTCAGAAATCTTTGACGAAGGCATGGCAGCAATGTCCAGTGTCGTCTCCAGGACACCTTGCGAAGCTTTAAATTGTATCGCCGCCTTCATTTTCTTAGCCACTGCCTTGGTCCGCCGAGTGCGAAGGATGACGAGAACGGTGATGAACATGTTGTTTATTACCTCTCGGAACCTTCTCGACCCGGAAACGCGTTATGCACATGTTGAGAAGTTGGCCCTAGCGGTAGTACACGGTTGTACGAGCGCTTGTATTCATCCTTTTGCGCACGATATGATGGTTTATTTTATGACATGACATATATTCTTTCCGGACAATTGCGGGGGGCAAGTACTCCGTGATCGTCATCCTGGGGAGTTTGATTTGGAGTTCTGTGCCAAATCAACTAAATCCTTTGGTCTTTGCGGATTTGATATGTTCGCTCCCCTACGGACTCTCTTCCTGAACACTGCCCCCGAAGATCATATTCGGGACGAAACGTTGTTTCTTATCGACACTCGTGATCCTTGGTACGGGGACATGTAGTGTATCTTTGAACCGCGACATTCGATGCCGAGTTGGATAAAGGCGCAGCGAGTCGGATTCGGCACCGGTCCCAACCCTACCGCATAGTGGGAGATACCCTATATCGTATTGGGTAGATTCGGTGCTGCGACGATGCCTTACCTTGGACGATTTGAAGAAAATTCTTGAATAGCATTGTCGAAGTGTTTGTGGTCGGACACGTATACCGGATATGCCTTTGCCCAAAAATATTCTGAGGAAGCGAGGGTTACTTGTAAGCGTCTATATTCGAGGATTGCATCAACGCTGCCGATTAAAAGTATACATCGTGCCGGATTTTTCGGCGCAAGATGCGCGCGCGCGTTGCCTTTGCATCCGGGTGTGCGTCGGCCCTTTCGCCGAAATGGGGCGTAGATTTTTATGACGTGTAACCCTCACTCGGCGGGGGGGGCATGCGTATATCATCGTCGCCGTGCGACTACTTCACTAAGTGGGCGGCGATGCCTACACTAACGCGGCGGAAGAACGGGCTTGCTTCTTTTTTATTCAGCCATGTTATTGCACGATTCGGGGTCCTCAAGCTGTAAGTCATGATCACGTGCTCATTTGTTGATTACATGATGGCGGGCCGACAGGCTGCGTTGGGCTGCATCCACGGCGGCTCAACGCCATACTGCCCTCCAAGCTAACGATTCGGGGTCAGGCGGTGAACAAGGTTTTGGTCAACATGCTTCCAACGAACGTTAAGGATTCATAAATCCGGTTGGCATCTCCAAGTTGTTCTCGGCCCTACATGGGCGTCTGGGAACATCTGCCGAAAAGGAGTACAGCCGGATTCACACCATTCCAAGCTGGTGTACGGTCCCAGAAGCTACTTTGCCGGTTGAATACGAAATTCCTTCAACGAGGATGGTGTGGAGCTCTTCTGGATGCTTCTCTGAGGAAGAGCGTCTTTTGTATCTTGAACGGTTGGATGCAACCGTCGTCTCTAGGCACTTTGATCATCGAAGCACAAAAGAAGAGGGTCAAATCGCATTTTGATCAGCTTGTTTCTCCCCGTTCTTTTATTGAAGGAGACCTAGTCCTCTTGTATGATCGGGCACATGATAAGCTTGGTGCGGTAAGCTCCGACCCATGTGGCACGGTCCCTATATAGTGAAACGTGTTTTGAAAAATGGGGCCTACGAGCTTATAGACTACGAAGGGTTCATTAGCGCGGCCAGAAATGAGGCCATGTCCTCAAAAGTACTACGCCTGAGAAATGATTTCTTGGTGTGGTGTGTGTACATAGGTGTGTGATTGTCATTTGTGTGCATAGTGTGGTGTGCTTTGTAAACGTCTTTTACTTGCTGATCGGGTCTTCACAGTTTGTGCGGATGTCTATAATCATTTGTTGGTTTCGCGGACGGTGCCTCATCGATACCGAGAATACACATCTTCTATGACACAGGTAATCTACGATCCTGGTGAGTTGATCGACTGCAAGGTGTTTGTTAGGACGTACCACGAACAATATCGTGGAATATAGCGCGTGGAATTATTAGCAGAGGCAATAAACCTTGGTATCGTGAATTTCTCGTGTACCTAGATTCATGACTTAGTGTTAGAAATTGAGCAGACTTTTCTTCAGTAGCAGTATTTACGATTGTATTTTAGTATTCCGATTCTTGGAAAGGAGTTTTGAATATATTACATATCATCATGTACCCGGACATTTGAATGCATTAGCGAGATACGATGGCAAAATTTGGGTGTTAGATAGACATTTGCGCAATTTATAAATCATCATCACATGTAAAGACTCATCCAGAAATAGATGTATATATGAATATGAAATGTTTACATAGAAGTGTGCAAAAACTCAAAAAAATATACATAAGTGTCTTAATACATGCGGGAGACAACGAGTCTCTCCAAAAAATAGGTGTGGCTAAATCCTAGAGACTAATCGGCCTGGGTGCTCATGATAGCACATTACGCACGCACTAGCCGCCTCAAGATTCGGTGGAGCCGATTTGGGACTCAGGTATGTCGGCCAGTACTCCGGTGGTACATCGACGGTCGGGCATGGTACGGGATCCCATGAACGATCCCCTCGAGGTTACGAACAGAGGTGCCCCTCCTCCGGCACCTTCCCCCTGGATCTCGGGGCGAGGCTGTGTCCTCGGGAAGATAGGAGACATCTGAGTGGTCTCTCGAGTCCTACATACGCATGCATGTATATTTGTGTTAAGACAACTAATATTATTAATAAAAAAATAATATAAACATAAAATCAAAAAAATATGAGGTCTTACCCGGCTCTTCGTCCAGTGGTCTCATACAGTAGCGGGAGATGCGGGTCCACCATGCGTCGGTTCCACGCATGGGGCCAATCTTCACAACGATCGGTTATGTAGTATCCGCAAACTCGGGCTTCCGGGTTATACATTGCCCCGCCTCGGATACGGGCATCGGTCTTTGCTAGACCCATTCTCGGCTCTCGTCGTCTTGGACTCGCCACGGGAAGGCCTCTTGGCCCTGGAAGGTTGGTATGCGTTCGGAATGAAACCGACACCAGATGGAACCATACCCAAGCCCCACTTTGGTTGCCCACTTTTTGCATTTTGTGAGCGCACTTTTCATGTTAATGGTGACGGTATTTGCCCGATCATACGGTCGGGGACCCATGCATTCGAGGCCGGTGGGTTGGGCCTTTGAAGCCTCGTGCGGTGCACTGCCCCGATCCGGCGGCCGCGTAATGGTGTGGAGTATGACTCTCGGTGCTAGGTCGGGGATGGTTGAGATGTACACCTTCTTACTCCCCCATTCTGTTTGTGCCCCACGGCACACGGCGCCACAACTTCTTCCATCTTCTCCCACGGTGGTGCCGCTTCGGTCGGTCTGAAGTTGGACCCGCGGGATAATCCGGTAATAAAGTAAATATCGGTGACCTCCCGATTTCAACTTTTTGGTCTCGTGATACCGAATACCTGGTCGTTTTTATCCCGGAGGTTGATCCAAATATTGGAGGAGCTCGAGGGGTGAGCTCGTAAGCATGGCGTAGGGAAGAATTTCTTTGAGCCCGAGTCCTTAGAGCGTTCATGCAATTCTCATTTTGCATGGCCTCTTGAGTCACTCATCTACGAGTATTCTTTGTTCCTTCCATTCAATCATAATTACATTGTTTATCTGCATTCACATGGTTCAAAGCCCTTGATTAGATCTTCGTAAGCTTAAAAATTCAAGAATTTATTATAATAGAGGTTTTTTGGGCGGAAATTTGGGTTGCGCGCTGGCCTGGCTTCATTTCAGCCGGTGCGCCCGTGGCAGCCGAGCCCTTTTGATAAAGAGCTCGGTGGGTACGAGTCAAGACACCGAATGCCGCGCCACTTGGGCCGGCCCAAAATTCAAGGATGCCCTTACAGAGCTGATTTCTAAGGGAAATTCATTAAAAAATACATGGAAAAGAAAGAGAAAAGAGAGCGCCTCTTACCTGTCACGGACGAGACGGCGAATGGTTGCTGGATCGGTACATGTCCTTCGTCGAGGAAGATTACGCTCCAAATGGACCATTGCTACTCTCCACAGAGTAAATAGTAAAAAGTAATTTCATTTTTTACCATTGGACATATTTATAACTTTTAGACGTTAAAATGTGTTTTAAAAGTTATTTCTTGTCAAATATTTGCATGTATTATGTCGAAAATGGATTTTACGCTTGTTGGGTATGTGCGGTAGCGAGGTTTTGCGGCTTAGAAGGTGGAAGTAGTTGTATTTTATACTTTTCGGACTCGGTAAATACACGAAAAAGTCACTGCGGGATCATCTTTCGGCTCTTTTCGCTCTCTAAATATGAAAATATCGCGGGAGCCCTTGTCGTTCCCGATCTCGTTAAATGGCTGACTGGCCCATTTCACCAGTATAAGTTTAACCCTTTTGGTGGTGGATCGATTACGAAAAAAGAATACTGGCAACTGTCGCGACTGGGAGGTACTCGGATGTTATTTCTCCTTTCGGATGCGGGAACTATTTACGAAAAGGGACTGTGGAGACTGCTTTTAATTTGTCTTTTCAAACTCTAAACATAGAAGCAACGAGTTCTTCCTTTGTCGGACTGGTTAAACCCGATGACATTGGATTTCGTCGAAATGACGTTCTCGAGTTTCTCCTTCCTAGGACTCGTTAAATGCACTAGGATGGATTCGCCGAGGAAGAGACGGACTTATATCCACTGACATATCTTATCCCCTTCAAGCTTGTTATCAAAAATAATTGGGGTACTCGCGAGAAGGGAAATGGTGGGGGGAAAATGGAACCGAGTGTCGTTGTCGTCGGCGATGTGTCGCTCTTGAACATGCTTTGCATTCGTGTCGGGTTGGGGACATCTCATCCCGTTGCTTCACTTGCTTCCATGGGTTGGGTAATCTCTTTTGACCTCTGGTCTTTGCCTCGTCGCCATGACCTTTGATCATTGATGTCAAATACGCAAGTCCATTGTCGTGCCGTTTATATGTTCGAAAGTTGGCCTGCGAATATCAACCTTCTCTGTTTCTCCATGAATCTGGATTACAGCAAAACATTATGTTCCTCGTCGTGTCGATGATGTGGGAATCATTATGGCCCACCTTCGATCAAGGTCACTTCTGTCGACTTCAACTGTATCCGGGAAGTTGGTCTAGAGACTCCCCCGATGGTACCTTGGAGCACACGTACTTGCTTAATGGCGAGGGTTCGTCGCATTCGACGAGAGGTTTTCATTATTGGCCTCGATTGAATCGGTGGAGTGTTCGACGTCGGCTCATTTATTCACACGCGTGGGTGTACAGCAGTACCTTGAGAACCATCGTCATTGGTGGTTTCTCTACAGTATTAACGGCTTTCATCCATTGACTGACCAATCGGAGCGATGTTCTTGCATGTTCGACATCGGCTCACGCATTGCGTACTAAGAACTTGTACTTGTTTCGTTGAGATGGGCTAAGACCTGGATTGTCGTTGTTGTAATCAATTTGCGGTGTGGATTATTGTCATTATGCGTGACTCAATGATTGGATGGTAACGACCATACACGAGTCTATTTGTTTGATCTTGGTTGGATGGTGCCCATACACGGATGGGATTATAGCATACTGTTCGGATGGTGCGTCCATACCATATATATACATCATGTACTTGAGATATCGGTTGTGTACGTACGTGCGGGTTTTCGACGGCGGGCCTTCGGTTGGACATGTTCTCGTAAAGCATTTCACCCCTCTCTCTCTCGGGCCTCATGCTTTAGGGGGCATACGGTACACGGTAATTTGTCTGTGAGTCCTACCATTCCCGTCCACACAATGGAGGACCCATAATGTGACACCGTGAACAACTGTCATGCCCAGCTTTATCATCCGTTGCATCCCTCTAGAGTGAGAGCTTCATTTCCCTTGAGACATCTCCTTGCAAATCCATGAAAAACAGCTCTTTTTGCATTGGCGCGGTAGACGACTCGGTACTCGCGCACTCGGGAAAATCACTGTTAAAATTCGCGCACGCGCCTCTGTCCTCAGAAGCGACAATCGCGCCACCCATTTAGGAGGCATTTTTTATATACTGGATGGCGGAAGTTGAGTTGAAACAAACTCACAACCATTGCCTATCTTGAGTTGGGAGGTTTGGCTACGGGAGTTCTATGGAAGGGAAGTAGTTTTGCCACCTTCTATGGAACCTTCCTTGTTGATAGGGCCAATCCCATAATATGGGGATCTGACTCCCTCTCCCCATCTATATAAGCTTGCTCGGATCCATGGCAAGCTAGTCTTGAAGTGTTGAAGCTTTGCATCTCCCTATTCCCCAAGTGCCTTTGTCTTGTAAAGAATCCCTTCTTTCCCTTAAGGCCCATTAAGCGAGGATGTTGTTACGAGACTGCGGAGGAGGGTTTCCCTTTCCTTGGCGAGCTTTTGCGAAACGTGGACAACGGAGACCCCGCGTCCTGAAGGAGAAATTCTTGACGTCAATTCAGTTGTAACTTCTATTAGTTTATCTTGTAATAGATGACTATGATTACTGGTTCCACTCCTTTTGCGATCATGTTAATGCGAGTAACTATCTTTTTCGTGAGTATTTAGTTACGTATCTTTGGTTCCTATGCATGTATCTGGTAGTCTCTTGTGTGTGCGGGTGTTCGTCCACGGAGATGGTGGAAGGATTGTGATACCATGAGAGGTGAAGGACGGGGGCATCTTCTTCTTCGGATCTAGCGTTGGAATCCGGGTAGGCTCTTATCCCAAGTCTTTCATTTTCGTAACTAGGAGCTTGCGTCGTAGCATTGTTTGTTTGTTGCTAGACCCCTGTGCAGGCTAGTAGGGATCGCCTCTGTCCATCGAGAGAAGTTTACCTCCTCAACACTAACGGTGGCTCCACTTGGGGAGATGATGCTTTCTTGAAGGCATCAAGAACCTCGAACACCGCATTCTCTGGGAGGTGAGTCGATTTGCCTCATCCATTGTTCTCTCGGGAGGCTAACCTATGCACGATCCATTGGGCTTTCCTTCCTTTCTTCAGGGATGATCTTGCTGCGAAAAAATATTGTGACTACGAAAAAAATGGATCTTTCATCTACGAAGCTCTCTACCTACCCAATCCTACGGATCTAACATTTTTTCTTCATTTAGAGTGCACTTAGATTGGCAAACTCTATTCACAACATTTATTCTTTTGAAATCAAGAAATCTAATATATTTCTACTCCTTATTTCTCACGAACTCGGATTAAATAGTTGAGTTCGGATGCCTCTACCTAATCTACCATATGTTGGCATTAAACTTTTTTGAATTTTATTCTCTAAATTCTATAACAACAATTTAAAAGCATACAAGTCGAGTTGAACGATCTAACTTGATGTTGGTCTATGGCATAAAACGAAATTTGCACACAAACATTTATTTTCTGAGAAAATTAAATCAAAATGGAAGGCTTCAAAGATCTGAAAGTTTCTCATCATGGCCTTCTCTTTTTACGGCTTCTGTTTTGACTCTTGTTGAGATTGTTTCTTCCTTTTTTACGGTTCAGATTTTGAAATTTATTTGGGAACCGGATTTACATCTTTTTGACTCGGAAAATAAAACGAATTTGAGTCATCTCTCTTTGGAAACTTAGGTTCGGATTTTAAACATGTTTGAACCTTTAATTTATATCCCTAATCTACCTATTGATAAGCGAGATTAAACGATTTGGCAAATCAAATTCACTATCCTATCGGCAATAAATTCAAAAGCTAATTAGGTAAGTTAAGTTTAATTTTGATAACTTTAGAAATGTGTTTTTCGAGTGGCATTTTAAGCTTGCACACTTTGATTTGTTTCTCTCTTTTGGTATGAAATTTTGTTACCTTTATTGTTTTGTCAATCTGCCCTCTTTTCTTTCTTTTTTCTTTGTTTTTGTATTTTTTATTTTTCTAACTTTGAATGCGATGGTGGATGAGATACCTGTCGAAAAAATAAAGGCTTTTGAGAACATGTCGAGGATCGAAGTAATGCTTGAGCATCCACGCCGTGTGAGTTTTAAGCGATTCGAATCCATTCAACTCTTGTAATAACGATGCATTATTTTGTGTTGAATGAACGAGGTAAGGAGCCAAGCCATAAGTTTTCAAATTTTCCATGCTTTCCCTTTTCTTCCTCCTTGAGTCCCACTTTAAAACCTTGTCCCCAATTTTTAAATTGTGGCCTTTGTTCTTCGTCGAAAAAGATTTTTAATCTTGTCTTGCTTTTGCGATGTTTTGTTATAACCTCCTCTCTAGTTCTTGAAGATGAATGGTACGATTTGTTGGTAGTTTCATTATCTTCGGTTTGCAATTCTTGAATCAACTTCATCCTTTGGTACACCAAGGCTGTTTGGAAAAATTGCATCGGTACCATATACAAGCTGAGTGACATGCCAATAGATTTCTTCCAAGTCAATCTGTCGACCCAAAGTGCATGAACAAGCTTTGTGTGTGAAGACTTCTTGTTATCCTCAACGGAGTTTTTGATTATGTTCACTAAGCTGGTTTGAGATTACGCAGTCCATTCTGTGAGTAATAGGTCATGGAATGCCCCAATGTTATACGATATACGTGACGAATTCAACCATCTTCTTTGATCCGTCTTTCTTTGCATTATCGGTGATAAATGTGGTAGAGACGACAATCTGGAGAGAATATTAGTCTCCATGAATTTTATAATAGCAGAATCATTGACACCTTGCCTACAAGGTATGGCTTCTATCCATAGTGAAGTAGTACGTGGCGGTGAGAATCCATCTATGCGAAGCGAGAAGATGGTGGATGAATTCTCCTGAGTCAAGTCCCCCTTTGTTGAAAAGGGCTTCACGGTGAGTTAAGATGTAGAGGTAGGGGTAGCGATTTTTCTTTTGCCTTCAAAAAGCTAACATTTATGACGAGGCGATGATCATTTTGTGTATGTCGGGGAAAAAGAGTAGGCCAATAGAAACAGAACTCAAAATGTTATTGTTGCTATCTTCCGGTATAAGTTGCCTCCACACTCTCCTTCATGGAAGTGGTATTTAACCTTCTGCGTCAAACTAGAGCAAACATTAAGCAATAGACCACTTGCATTTTTCCAATAAGATAACTGTCTATATTACCAATAGTTTACAGCTTTTAACTTCGGGAACCTTGCCTTTGTTTTTGTCAAACCGAAGTGTATTTAAATTAAACGAAACATAAAGAATATCGACATACCAAGGAGGAAGTTCATGAAATGATTTTCAACAATGGGAGTTAGGAATTCTTCTTGGTCATCCAAAGCATTAATCATATTAATACAAAGAACTTCAAAAAGAATTGGATTCAGCCATTAATCTAGCTAGACCTTGGCCTTTGATGAGTTTAGTGGGTTTTATCTCTAAATCATATTCAAGGATAACGAAATCCACTTACCCCTCTTACCATGCGGGTCACGTATTCGAAATGTCTTTAACAATGAATTTGGGACGAAAATGGAAGTGGTGTGTGGTGAAGGATGTACACTCTGAAGTCTTTCAAAGCTTTAACCAAAGAAAAGCTTGCTTCTCCATAATGTTATACTTCAAATGGGCATCCCTAAATGCCTTACTAAAGAATGCAATAGGCTGCTCTTGTACTTGTGGATTTTTGCAGCAAGGCCGGCTACTTGATAGTATGTTCGATGCAAATGAAAAAAATATAAAAATCTTTTGAAAAATCGGGGACTTATTGACTGGTGTTTTGGTTAACGCTTGTTTCACCGGTTCAAAGGACTTCTTTTTACTTCCAAGGTCCATTTACTCCTTGCTACTTCTTTAACATGTTTGTGATATTCCTAAGGAGCTCAACCAAGTTGGGGATGAACCTTCTCAAAAGTTGATCTTCCTGAGTGAAATATTGCGGCTCTTTGATGTTTCGAGGATGAGAGATTTGCAACATGGCCTCAATCCTCTTTGGATCTATTCTTATACCCTCCTCGGGGAAATAATGTGCCCGAGTTTACCTTCTTGGGCAAAATAGTGTCTTCTTTAGGGTTTAAGAATGTCCCAAACTTTTACCGCATTTCTCAAAAACCCTTCTTAAATGTTCTAAGTGTTCTTCATCTGTTTTTGAAAACACAGGTAACATCATCAAGATAGATGATGATGAAGAAGCCCGATTCTTCCAAAGAATGCTATATCCATGGCTCTTTGAAAAGTTGTCAGTATTCCATTAGACCAAAAGGCATTTTCACATACATGAAAGTGCCCCATGGTGTAGTAAAGTTTGTCTTTAATTGATCGGCGGGGGTGAACTAAAATGCGATTGTACTGAATAGCCATCTAGCGAAATTCTTTTAGACCTACCACCCCTTTGTAAAATATGATCCATCTTGGGTAAAGGGTAGTTGTCTTTCAATGGCTTTGTTTAAGTCTCTAAAATCTATACAAAGCACGATGTCTCTAGTTTTCTTTACGACGGACGGTAGATTAGATACCCATTCGAGAATATCTAATAGGGACAATAATACTGACATCATACATTTTTCATGATTTCCTTCGAACCAATAGTGGCGGATAGGGTTTATTCTGTGACTTCTTGTTTGAATGGTTTTTGGTTTTTTTCTTTGAGGGATTTTTTTGTGTTGCATTATTTCAGTGTCATAGGACTTAAGATCTTTGTAACTCCATGCAAAAACATCGAGAGAAAACTCTTTAAACCACCCAATGTATTTGAGTTTAATGTGTTTGGTAAAGTCTTGGACGGTTTAATCATTTTCGGCTTAAGGATTGGCCCCTTATTACACACTCTTCCACTTAGGTCTACAGTTCCAGCATTTGGTTTATTTGCCACATTGTTAAAATCGAACAACTCTTCTAAAGGGGCGAGACCCTTTGGAAAACTTTCATCTTTAAGTGCGAGTTTCTAACTCCTTTGTTTCAAACTATTGCATTCATTCTTTGTTTTCTTTCAAGTTTGCTAGATACCGGTTCATATTAGTAGGTTCGGGAGACGGTTCTTCTTCATCAGCTTTCTTCCGCATGCCAATTGTTTCATAGTACGTGTCCATTTTTAGTTCGAATTCATTTCTGAATTGCATGAAGTCTTCTATTTGTTTTTCATTGTCAAAAACCTACCAATACTTCTACGACCTCGAACTGCATTGGTCTAGGTACACATAAAGGTTGTGCGGTCTTTGGTGTCATATGGCGTTAAGCACGTTTCTCGCTGCGTAGGCTAGTGTGGTCGCAATATTTTTTTCCTTTCTTGTGACAAAAATTAAATGGGACTCTTCGAAAGTTTCTAAAGGTCACAACATCATTTCGATGAGCCCATAAGTCTAGGATGATGAGCGTTATACTTTCCCCATTGACTTGCTAATGATTAATTCAAAATCCCCGTGAACTTTAATTCTTTTGGCTCCTAACTTTTTTGATAATCATAAGCCTAAAAGAAAGGGATTCATGTTACACTATATTGTTCAAACAACGGAAGTTTAATCTACGAAGTGCAGCCTTGGTTGCTTTCAATGTTGCAAATCCAAACCCTTGCTGACATTGTTCACACTTTTTTTTTTAGTGCGGGGATCGAGTCGAGTCTGCATACTCCATAGAGGACTAGTTTTGATGTCATACGTTTGGTGAATGTCCTCTTCAACTACGTAGCACACGATTGTTCTCGAGTATCGGCTTTTCAGTTGAATTTGTTTTGACTCTTCGAGATTTTTCGTTAAGTGGAAGTACGTTTTCTTGAATTTCGAAGTTTAAAAAGCGAGACACATGACTCGTAGTTCAAGACCCATGTTTGGTTTGTTGTTTTTTAAATGTTAAATAATGAATTTTGACGGTCTTGTGGTATTTACCTCCTCACTCTCTATCGACCATTAACTTTTAAATTCTTGTTCATCTAATGATTCTTCATTAAAAAGGATAAATGAATCAAGGCTGTGTCTCTGGAGTATAAAGGGAGTTTAGGTAGTGCATCTTGACTTGTAGCTGTGTATTGCATATGAGATTCCTGTAAAGTCTTCTAGTACGCGAAAACGGGGATAGTCACATAGGTCATGTCCATTTGCATAGTCCCTTGTAACCAGCCCCCGAATCTTGATAATAACATTCCATACTTTGGGGGCACATCGGCCACAACGATGTCCATGACTAAGCATTTGGTGGGATACGTAACAAGCTAACGTAGGGTCTTTGATTAATCCTAAAAATTTTACTCTTGTGGAGTCGAAGGAGTAAGAGTCTTTGTAAAGTTACGGTAATTTCTAAACCAAGGCTCTCCATCATAGCTTTAGGCATTAAATTATGAGAAGCCCGCCGAAATCGTGCATAGCGTTGTGCAAAATTTTGTCATGAACGTTTAAGCTTACATAAAAGGGAGGAATAGGTCCCTCTTGATATCTACCTTCAATCTTTTGGACAAAAATAAGCTCACGGTTGGTCATCATTAAGATTAACGGTGTCCTCATTCTCTTCTATTTTTTAAAGCCTTTAAAATTTGGGTCTTGCTATACATGGTGGGAAGCTAATTCAATCAAAGGAACGAGAGATTTTGATCTTTGAAATTTCTGCTCGAGAGTTTGAACGGAATTTGACTCTTTAAAGTCTTTGGTCTCACCCTTGTTCGCTGTCACTCTATCGGCAACCTTTGACTTGCTAATTTTTTCTATTTATGCCAAACAAAATGGTTTGTAACGGAGTATAGCTAAGATGTTGGTACTACTAAGGTGCCACTTTCTGTTTTCATTGTTTTGAGTGCCTTTCTCTTTACCTTTATCAATATTCCTGACCACTATTTTATCCTTTTGTTTGACCATTTTAGCTTGGTTGTAAGTACGCTGTGTTGTGGAGATTTGTCGAGTTTTGGTGTTGGGGGTTTGTTGTTGGTTTTGCTTCTAAGGTCATATTCTCTTTGAGACTCTGTAATTACATTTTCCATGTCTTGATAATAATTTTCATCATCATCTCTTTTGTCATTGTAAGGGGTATGTATAGACCTTGTTTCTATCATAATGAATCTCACGGTCATCATTATCTACCCCCGACATGTCGATATCCTCTTCCTCTATTATCTCATACATTTCCTCAACCTCACTTACATAGTTTTGATGAAAGGGAGGTGATCTGTGATCATCTTCCACCAGTTGTTTTGAGTTGGTTCCTTCTGAAATTCTGATTACGGTTACGGTTTCTATTTTGAGGAGCGAGTTTGATTTTGTCTTGCTTGTGCTCTCTTAGTGCTGCTCCATCTCTTTCATCATTTCTTCCATAATTTTCTCCATTTTTGAGTTGGAAGTAGAAGGTGTGGATTCCTCTCTAAAAGAGACTCTCTTCTCATTTTTCATTCTTGCTCTCTTCTCCATCAAGTTGACTTCCACGAAAGAGCACCCCTTTGCATATCTTTGAGTTGCCAAAATCTCTCTCTCGGAAGCTGATAGGCCATCTCAAGGTCGAACCCTTCGAAACTTGTTTAAAGATGAGCCTGTGGAGGCTTTAGTTCTAGGGAAAGTGCATTGTACACCTTGTTAAATCTAGTGCGATGCGCTTGCACACTTTCCCAGAGTGTTTCTATGGAGGTTATTGTAATCGAAAGGACTTGGAGATATTTACTTTGTTGTTTAAAAGTACGATGGAAGGCTTGGAGATCATTTATACTATAGGGGTTGTCAAGCCTCTAAACCATTTTCTTACTTCTCCCCCCGGAACTTTGAGAAAATAATCTAAGCTTGTGAATCATCATCAATTTCATTTCTATCAAATTATTCATTCATCTCCACATGTTGTGATGCGATTGTAGCGTTGCTAGCATCATATAATGGAATTTTGAATCGTGAGTCTGTGGAATATTGACTAATGGTGCGGGGAGGACTGGGGAGCACACCATGTAGCCATGGTAGGAGGTGGAGGTGGGTTCACAAGAGGTGGATTAACAAAAGGGAAAGTGGGCTTTAGTGGGTGGTTTGGACAATGAATGAAGGATGAAGTGATGTGGATGGAACGGTAGTAGATTCTTGGTGATCTTGGATAGAGACACCTAAATTGTGGAAAATGCAAATCGAGGAGGTGTTGTTTCTACTACCCAGGATGTTCACTTTTCTCCAGGGATGATGAAGACTCGAGTCTAGCTAAATTATATCATCAAATGACCTAATTCTAAATGGGTTTACTAAGTCGGCTTGTGATTGTTGTAGAGTGAAAGATTTCCGGAGCTGAATTGGCTCTCGAGGTGATGCGAAAATAGTTGACCGTTTACTCCTAGGAGGCTTCCCGAGGATACTTTCTAGGTTATCAACTATCTCGGGTGGATTAGGGTCGGGATGGGCTCTAGTGTGAATCTTTCTAGGAGCCACTATGCGTATTTTTAGACCCAAATAAACAAAGAAAAGTTCAACCGAGTATATAAGCAATCTTTGAGAGGTTAACTAATCTGTTTACACAAATTTTAATCCTACGAGTTCTCTAATTGAGTTTGAATGATATTATAATGATAAGACTTCTTCCCGGTGGAGTCTTAAGGTACGGTAAGGATTGTGGGTCGCACGGTGAAGTGTTTAGCTCCTAAGGAGGTAAAGGTTTTGGTCCACCACCATGTTTATTGGATGCAAATGCGAAATATTTTTAGGTGTTTTACGAGTTATTTTTCAATTATGTGGTTTCTAAGAATATCCTAACTCTTTGTTTCAAAACTTAGCTACGGTTGTGAGACAAAACCGGTCTACTCTTATGGCTAAGCTAGCTGATTTTTTCAAGGTTATATAAAGTCTTAAGAAATCCTAGGGTTTACCTAGTTTGTCCTTTGATTCAAACAAGTTTATCATGATTACCATTCTTTGGTAGTGCTTGAAAAGGCTGCTTTTTACTCTCAAAAGTTTGTATGAAATTTTAAGAGACAGAAATTCCAATTCGGTTATTCCCCATCGGAGTCACCGGAAATGTTGAGGAATGCGCGATAAGCCAAGATTGGCAAAGTACGATCACGAACGACATCGTTTCAACTCACTTTGGGTTTCTAGGATCTAGCCCTCTCGAATCCGAGAGAGGGATCTCTCAATAAGTGCGAATGGATTTGTCTTTGAAGTTTGGGGTAATAATATTAGGCTAGTTATGAAGGCCAAGGGTTTGTTTTGTTTTTAGATGGTTGAGCATGAATGTTACATGAGGGAAAGTTCTAAGGTAAAAAAGTTTCAAAGGTGAAGGCTGCGAAAATGGAAACCGAGTTTTGGCTAAAATATAGATATAATGCTGGTTTTTAGTCCATTGGGCTATGGAGTCATATCGGGGCTTTAATTGAGCAACAACATCAAGAGTGATCCAAGGGAAGATGGCATCTATATCACAAGATTATTGAGATTAAAATGATGGAATGGAAACGATAAAGTGTTGGAGGGGTGGAAATGATAATAATTTCACAAGGGATTTATAGTTGGTCCAAACAAGAAAAGCCTCTTAAGTAAGCATTTAAAACCAACCAGAGACGAGGGCTAACCATAAACTTCTTGGGTAGGTTTGTGTTAAAAACGCATCTTAATTGACAAACAATCTAGTAATCCACATAATTACCTTCCAAAAGTATGAACACATATAAGAGAAGACGGAAGTATAAACTTAAGATCGGATAAAGTACTTTTAAACCTAGTACGCACCGGTTAATACCAAGGGAAACCTTCGAGAATGCCTTTGGAGGATAGAAGCTAGAAACGAGGCAAACCATCACTTTTCTTGTCTAACTTTAATAAGCAAATGATGAAAATAACTTTCAAGAATAATGTTTGAAGCAAACAAGGATGAGGAACGTAACATTCCTAAGCTGGCAAGCCCTTATTGAATCATTCTTAAATAAACAAGAAATTTGAGAAAACATGGAGATAAAGATTTTGGATTAGAGAAGATTCTTGATATACGATGAGTCTAACTCTATGCATGTTGTTCTTTATAAGAAGAGTGAACAATATGACATACATAGAAGGAAAAACAATAACAAAGAAAGGGCACTTCACCGGTGATATGAGCCGGGATCCCAAGAAACGACATTGTGTTGATGTGAACCAGATGGAGTCTTCCAAGTCTTGATATTTTCGGTTCGGAAATCATCTTCGCTATTCGGCCTAACTAATCTAGCGCAAACAGGCTTCAAGGGCCGATGAACAATATTTACAAGAAGGAGTTTTGAGCTCAAGTATATTTCAAATTTCAACAACCAATAGTTTCTCATCTTCTACGAAGTATTTATAGAAGAATGAGGAGGTAAGATGCGAAAAGATCTCTTAGGACAATTAATCTGATTCAAGACTTCTTAGCCTTTGAGGGGCTCGATGAAGAAGTTTACGGGTATGTTGTTGTATTAGCGTTTTACGACTGTCGATTAAGCTCGGTGGGAGCTTTTGTTGACTTTGAGGCTGTCCGGGACGAAATAACTCATTGTTGTTTGCATTAGTTTCTTTAGCGGAATTAATTGTTTAAGAATTTGTGCTAGAGGTGAATATCTTATTTTCTTCAATAAGTTAAGCCTCGTTGTTGAATGCTGAGGCAACGGGTGGCTTTGTATTGGCCGTCGGAATCAATTCGCCTCAAATGTGGCGAGTGGAGGCCTTTTACGCTTTTGTTAAACACTTATGATTTTCTTTTAACTATGTTTTCAAATTTGGGGGATTAGGCTTTTGATAAGCAATCTTGTTGTAATCGCAAATTTGTCTTCAATCTTCTGCTACTGCTCTATTTTTCCATCTTGATACTGCATTGCTCTGTGTTTTTAATAAAACGATGTCTTGTCGATGTGGGGTGTGACTGAGCTTTTAAAGGCATCAATGCCCATGAAACATTGATAAAACACCCAAGATACGAACCTTGAAAATGGTTTCCATTTGATGAATCAAAGGCATAGGAAACGTCTTTTCGGCCCCGACTTTTCCTTTGTGATAACGAAAAACCATTTATCCCTACGAATATACGAAAATATTAGAAAATCCTACGTTTTTTAGGTTTTTAAGCGCGAAGGCGGGGGAAGGAGTGTAGTCGTTGGATGAAAGCATCCAACGGTGGAGATTCATTAAGAAGAGGTTAAAGAAGAGCGGGGAAATGAACAAGTCGAAGTGATTTTGGACGAAATCCGTCTGGACACGTGGACGGTCCCGAGATCTAATCGGAGGATCACAATCGGGGATCGGGGCGGGGGTGGAAAAATAATGCGGCGATTGAGAAAATGCGATCGATTGAAAATGTGATGCGATGTGGCGCAGGAGGCAGATTTGATCGAGGATCAGATCAATGGTGGAAAATGAATCGGGGTATGACGATCGGTAGGAGCAAACGAGTGTGCGCGATGTAAAATTTGCGATGCGATTCAAAACTCTAATGTGATGGAGTGTTGGTAGTTTGATCGGCTTTTAGATCAACAGCGGGGATTTCTTTCGAACGAATCGGCGGAAAACCCTTTTTTTAATATAAACAAAAACTTAAATAAAAGAAATAAAACAAAGGTTTTTATGCCTTCGGAGAGCGAAGAAAATATGTATAAGACAGATGGGCGCACGTAGTTAAAGGTTTATACTGAAAAGGAGTAATATGCAGAGTTTATATATGAAAAATGGCCAGTAAATGGGAGAATCGAGGCATGGGCTTTCAATCAACCCATTCGATTTGTGCGATGTGATTGGTGCCTCGGGACTTAAACTCTTAGTCCCAGGCATAGGTTATATGGAACATAAAACAAAGGGAGCGGGGGTTTTATACATATATATTGCGTCGCATATAGAGTTTGATGCGAGTCTTTTCCGTCTTCATTATTATAATTCTCGATGCAATTGCGCATTGATGTTCAATCTAACCATTTTATATTAAAACACGTGGCTTTGGTTTTTAATCAAACTTTGGATAAATGGGTTTTGCATTTTGCAAAGGAAAAAATGGATAGGGGCAATTTGTCCCAAATGGTTTAGGCGCGAAGGTGGGCCCATGGGATGTTATATAAAATATGATGATCGGGGTTTATAAACAGAAACTATGAGATTGATCGCATCCAGGGCCAAATAGACCTGAACTTACGCTGAAAGTTTAGATGCGATAAGTGCTATGGAGTTTAGCGCTTGGTTCCTAGCACCAAATCACATGGTGAAAGTGGTTGGGGACTTAGCTGAAAGGGGCTTAAGTTCATGTAATAAAAAACTTTGTTTTTATGGTACCTAAATTTTAAATGGATTTGGGGGTTTTGGTGAGTTAAAGGCTGAGTCTTTAACTTTGTAAAAAGTGATTTTCATGAAGGGAAGATCAGCAAAAGGAGTTTTATGGAGAAATAGGGGAGAAATGAGGTTAGTTTGGAAGAGGGAAGGGGAAAAAATGATGGTTTTATAGCGGTATTTTCACTTGTGGAAATAAACGGTACGAGCATAAAGAGAGCAGTAGTGAAGATTTTGGACGGAGGCATGAGGCCTTCAAGAGTCTTCAAGAGCCAAAAAATTTTTAACAATACAATTTTTTCCTTGAAGGCTCAAAAAGTCTTAGCCACCTTTTGGTATAACAAATTTTAAAGGTGGCTAACATCAACCATGATGATATATAGGAAATAATCATTTTGATAATTAGGAGGATACATTAATGACACTCGGACAAGATGGTCCTTGACAGCATCAAAATAATCTTGCACAACTTGGTCCTAATGGAAGGGAACCCCGCAATAGTCCGATAATCCCATAGCCATTTTCGCGTAGTTTGGAATGAACCTTCTCAGATAGGCCCTTTTCTTGAAGTTACCATGTCTGATAAATTTGATGCCACGAACCGTCAAGAATGCTTTGAACCTTCAATGGGTCTGTTGAATTCCTTCTTTTGAGGCCTGATCCGAAATCGACTAACCAACAAAAACACACATTTATGTGGATTGAGGCATATTTTGTAGTGTCGACGTACGAAAATGGCTCTCAAATATGAGTGGCTTGGTACGATTTCATGAATGCGTTGGTAAATCGTCTAGATATGGTTGAACAATGTGCTTGATGTCATTGAAAGCATAATACATTGCTCTCTTAAAGGTTTCCCCAGCGTTCTTTAAACCAAACGGAAGTTTCCTATAAGCGAATGTGCCCGAGAGACAGATGAATGTTGTATTATGTTGGTCATCTGGCGGATATTGATTTGATTGTAGACGGAAAATCCCTCCATGAACGAAAAGATTTCGCATCCAGCACAATCGTCAATAATATGGTTGATAAAGGGAGTAGGATAGTTGTCTTTTGGACAAGCTTTGATTAAACATCCTGATAATCGATGCACACTCTAATGGTTCCTTGTTTTTTCATAACAGGAACGATATTAGAAACCCACTCATTTAGCAGAACAGGGTAAATGAAACCAACACACAAAAGTTGTTCAAATTCTGCTTTGATGGCAGTGGCTTTATTTGGATGAACAAGACAAAGCCGTTGACGCACTAGTTTGACATCAAGATACATATTAATAGTGTGTTCAACTATACTAGTATCTATGCCTAGCATTTCCTCGTAAGACCAAGCGAATACATCAGGAAATTCATGAAATAGAGAGCGATATGATTCAAGTTCTGATGGAGAACAAGATACACTGACATGAATATTTTATACAACGCCATGTGTGGTTGAAATATTGATAGAAATGGTTTCTTTAATATTTGATAAATTTCTCTCAGAATCGATTGCATTAATTTGAAAAGAATTAGAAAAGAAATTTTTGATGGATAGGTGATATAGTTCACTAAGATGGTTTTCTTCATAATCTAGAAGATGGGAACGATGATGAAAATATTCCCATGGTTCTCCTTCTGACATAATAGCTTCCAAAATATTTTCATTTGTCAAAAGCATTGAGGAAAATGGATTAGATGGAGTACCAAAATCTAAGGAACAATCAACCCAAACACTCAGCAACGCTGATTTCAGATTCACCGCCCAAATCAAATAGATTGATTGCTATGCTAGCTCAATAGGGCTGGGTGGTAAAAATTCATCCAACATAGAAATATCAGAATCACCCGTACTCTCCCTTAAGCTAGATATAGTGGAAGAGATCATGTAGCAGGTCTCTATACTTGCAATTTTTGTCGACGTCGTAGGTGGCGGTAATGCAAAGGTTCACATGAGAGTGGAATCCTTTAAGAGTCGTACACCAATGTTCTGAATTTCTACTTGGGGTAAGTGAGTAAACGGAACACTCCCAGTTACCTGTGAAGCAGAGGCAAAGAAGGATAATTGATTAATGACTGTGATTGTACCTTTATATGGAAAGGAAATCATTCTAAAGTATGTAGAAACAATTGCAGTCATCGCATATGCCCATGATGCTTCCAATAGTCTTCGTCAGGGTCCATCAACAACCTCAACATTAATATTCACTTTTTCCCCCCTAATTCAACATGCAGGTTATTGATAATACCACAAGGTTTATATGTTCTTCCATAAAAAGTCTTCAACGTCGTTGATGATTGTGATAATCGCAGCGAGCCAAGTGACCTCCAACAATTTAGAGACATAATGCACGTATATGCTCCCTCATCAATAATAGTACAATGAACAAGGTAATTGAGAAAATTTACTTGTATGGAGAGTATCAATTCTGCTAGTAGTTGCAGTACATAGCCCGTATGATTAAAGACGATAAGATTAGAATCGAACAGGATCAATTCACAATGGTGACAATAAAGCCTACTTACGGGAGGACAATTTTGTAATACCTCGAAGAAGAAATAGCTGAAGGGGATTAGGCAAATCTTGACTATATTATAATTTTGTACGGCTCTTGTTCGAGGGATTATATGTACGTTTTATGAATTACTCCCTTTGGTGGCTTAATTGTCAATTCGGGAATAACGATGGGTGGTATTGATTCGGTGAATGGATTAATTGTCGAGGTAGTAGGTTGATCGGTGGTCGAGACTACCATAGTCTTTATTACGCGTTGACACCAAAATATCTTGTGAAGGTTTTGTAGTGGATAACATTAACACTTGGGAACTAGGAGAGTACCCACTTGGATCCATAGCGACCAAATTGGTGTTCGGATTTGGAAATGGGTTTGTACGACGGCTTATGTTGATGTATGGGAAGTCTTGATGATTTTGAGACTTGTCTGGACGAAGACAATCCTAAAAAGTGTTCCTCGTTCTGATTATGCATAGATAACGAGGTTTAGTGGTCAGACGGTTTGATCGGATGATCTTTCTGCGGGTTAAAGTTTGATTTTTCTTTGATTTCCCCTTTTTCTTACTTCTTGGTTGTTTGGCCTCTTTCATTTTTCAAATGACACGACATTAATTTCGAAGTAGGAGCGGGATCGAATCTGTGATGGTGTGGTGTGTGTTTTCGATTACTATCAGCGGAAGTCTCAGAGCATGAGAGTCCTTTATTTGAGGAGGAACATTGAAATTATATTGTGGCGCATTTGGAATTTTTTCATAGAGCGTGCCAGAGTGAGTGTAAATCGAGTCTAAATATTGGGCACGAGTGATGAATTTCTCTTTCGTGATGACGCCACCCTTAGCCACATCCTCAGTTCTAACAGGGACTTAATGAACCATTCAACAAGTAGTTGATCCGAAACAAATATCTTAACCATTCGTCAACAATGACGCCACTCATGAGTATGATCAGAGATGTGAGTAGCATTAGTCTGTTTGAAGTTGTTCAAGAGTTCTATTCCAGTTTCGTATCTGATCAATAACTGGAAATGGGTCAAAAAGACAGTAGCTAAAGTAATGAAATTTTCGAAAGAAGCTCTAGGTAACTCAATGTACCATTTAGCAGCCGGACCTATGAGTGTACATTGGAAAAGATGTAGTTGAACAGAATCATCATTCGGGGAATTTGATGAACACCATAAATTATAAGTCATAACATGAGTCGACAGATCTTCTCCAGGGTTTCCATTGAATTTAGGAATATCGGAGGGTAATTTATGGGGTATCACCACCAAGGAACATAATTGATAGGATCATTGGTTAACCGGTTTAAATCTGGTAATTCTAAGGTTGCAACAAAAGGAAACTTTCTATTAAGGTCAGGTTGAGCATAGCTAGGGTAAGATGGAATTTCTTGAGCAATAGGCCTTTGAGAACCAACATACAAAATCTGTTGCTGGTAACCCAGATAGGGGTTGTTTTGCATAGCAAATGCTTGAGGATTCTATTGACCAAAACCTAGATAAGAGACTTGTTGAAATGAAGTTTGAGGCATTTGTGCCTGAGGTTTCCAAGGGGTCTGTCCACCAACGTTATAACCCAAATTAGGATAACTTGGATTCGGTTGATATGTATAACTAGGTTGCGATTATGACATCCCATAAAATGGTAGACCAGCTTTTGAATAAAAGATTCCTGATAGAGGTTGTTGTAAATTAACTTGAGATTTTAGTGTGGACCCAAAATTTGATGATATTGAGTTGAAGGACCTGCCTAATAAGGTTGATGTACAATATTTTGATTCTCTAACAGGGGTAGAGATGTATTAACAAGTGGTAATGAAGTGGATGTAATAGGTTGAACCGATTGATACGAATGTACAGCTGTTTGTGGTTGGATGGGTAGAGTGGGCTGCCATTGACAAACATTCAATTCAATATTAGTTTGACCAAAAAGTGACAGAGTACTGTCATATTGGGTGACCAAAGGTTTCCCCCCAGCATGAGGAGAATAATAAGATGGAAAATAATTTTCTCTAAATGTTGGGAAACACATTGTTATGGTATAATTGACTTAAAAGGACCGACTTGATATTACCACGATGATGTATATAATGAATCAAGTCGTTTAGTACTAACGATAGGACTACCGAGTTAAAATACCAAATGATGACATTGGTAAAGACCATGGTCTTGAAGATGCCTTAGAGAAAGTGCCGGACGTAGTTGTAACACCAATGTTGGGACCGTAGGGCCACCGTGCAAATATGACTGCAGCGAAGTTGTAGACGACGGAGTAGCGAGGGTAGGAGGCGCGTAATTGGAATATGGAACCCAAGAAGATGTTGGTTCGGACATGGTTGTTTGACCAAATGTATACCATTGAAAATACGATGGGAGATTGAATGAGATAGGATCAAAAAAAGTAGATGGAAACGGTCAGGAAAAGACTAGTATAAGTAAAGGTCCCCCCAAAATGGGTTGGAGTTAAAGATATATTGTCTTGTGGTATTTCTTCAGGTGAAATTCGCAGGAGAAAGAACTTCACTATCAGGCCCAAAATATATTTCGGATGGTTGAGCGTATGATATAAGAGTTTAATTAATTTGCAGAAATTTGTGGGATGACCAAGGTTAGAACAACTTCCAGTTGTTCGACTTCTAGATTCAGATTTTTTGGCAAAGAAGAGACATGATTTGGATCAATTTGTGTTTGAAAAATGTTGGGTCCAGGAGGTATGGTTTCACTGATTGGATGGATCGTGACCATGGGTAGCTGTGAAGACTACTGTTTTGATATCTAAATGTAGATGACAGGATGTGTGGAAACAATTGAGCCTAACTGCTGGCTTAAAAGATGATGTTTCACGGTATGGATTTTACTTGATTCGACATATAAGTGATGCCTTAACTACCGAAGTAGCCACGGTGGTAAAATCAGTTTAAAGCTAATCTACGCGAACGACGGGGGATAGGATTTTTCTCTTCCACAATTACTAATTTATTTTAACCAAAAATCAAATAAACAAAAAGAGGGTAATACTAGGAAAAAGGGTTTACCAAGAAACTGTGAACTGCAAAATACCTCCTGGCGAACCAAGAAGTATGGGTAGGAAATCTCCCCGAATGTTATGTTCGTTGTATCACAATTTCAAGGCGGCCGACTCGGTTCACTATGGATGGATAGCACCTAAAAGTTGTCCTCCCAAATATACCCGAAGGTACGTGGAGGCCCAAGTCCGTATTAGCGCTGTCTGATGCGAAACCGCATAGTGACACCACACCTTTATACTTATTGTATTGTAACACTGCCCGATATACCCGAAAGTACGTGGACAAGCTACGATATACTTACGTACATGGAGTGAGGTATCACACTCGGAATGTATCGCAGACAAGTTAACGACAGCTGCTATGTTTTATGACGCTGGAGCACGTTTCTAGCCTAGACCTTCTAAATGTTATCGTTATGGTTCCAAAGCATTGTCAAGTAAATTGAGATTAATTTTATGTTGATCTTGCTTAACAATTTCCCTTTCAAAGGTTCACCGCGATGATGTGTATGAAATTCCTAAAATCCAAGCTAAGAATGATAAACAATATTTCACTTTCAATTTATTCAATGAAAAGCCTAGCTACTAAGGGAATAGAGTAAATAATTTGTGAGCAAACAAATCAATGAACAAAAACAATCAATGAGCACAAACTAAATGTAGATTTCCTAATGTTCCTTTTGCAAAACACACACAATCTACATGCAAATGCAAGTTTTTATTTTTAGTTTCCTTAATGTTATGAATGCAAAAAAGAAACTAAGTGCACTAAATCAACAATTCAAATTATTTTTTCTTTCGAGAAACGAAGAATACAAACAACATTTTCTCTTTTGAAGGAAAAACGAGGATTTCAACAACAATTTCTCCTATCAAGGAAATGAAGATTTTACGACAATTTCCTATTTCAAAAGCAAATGATTCTTAATGCGACCATAAAAAGTACTTTGAAATCAACTTGTAAATGATAAAGAAATTTTATTTTTTTAAACAAACATTGAACAAATTTTCAGCCAAAGGAGGAAGAAGTATATAGAGTCACTAGTCAATTGAGCATCAAACTTTTCAAAACATAGCAGCAAACAAAACTAAAGAAAATTGCAAAGGAAAATTCAAGGGAATTTGGGTGTTTTCAGGAGTCAACGCAGTCTCCAAGGGGAGACAATGCTCTACAACGCAGGCTACGAATGGAGAAAGTGCTTTGCAACGCAATGTGTCCTATCTAAGGGTGCGTTGGGCGTAATATACAAAGAAAACTACTACTGTTCAACTCACTGTCTTTGCAAATTTGACTTTGAAAATGTTTAATCTTTATGAGTAACAACTACCAGGTGGATAAACAAAGGAAATCAGAGGCTTAAACACCAAGAACTAAGAGAAATTATCCCTACTGGAGTCGCAAATTTGTTGGGCTAGAATTGTGAATTACGGATAAATCACGCTTCCCTAGATAGGTGCCAGTCTAGAACAACAGGTGAAAGACTATACGACTATTTCTCCTAACTAAGAACATATACACAAAGAGGTTTAGAAGATTACTTGTGATCCAAGCGCTTCTAAATGGCTCCTTCTGTCGCTTCCGTTGCAGCTTCAAATTCAAGCGGTTTGTGCGGAATGCTTCCTGCAAGAAAGAACACTGAAAAAACAGAAGATGCAATAATATAGATATCTATTCAAGTTAGTTTGTTAAATTAGTAAAGCATAAACCATATACATCAACTAAGATCTTGCAATATGGAAAATCAAAGCCAATATAGATGCATATAGGGAAAAATAAGAAGTATTCTTTATTGGTGATAGAAGGAGAGGTTACAACCAAGTGACTGATTTGAAGTGACCCTTCTAATAACATCCCCAAGCCTCATCACAGTGTAAATCTCTCTAGCAGCAGCTACACAAATCTAGCTCTCAATTGAAAATTCTCCAGCATTTCTCTACTCAAATTCTTTCCTTCAAGCACTCAGATCTATGCTCAATTTATAGATGAATTGTAGGTTGTTTTATAATGAATGAATTTCCAATAATAGGCAAGACATGTTTCCAGTCATGTAGATGTCAAATGGACACTGGGATTCGAAGCTTGACACATGTGAACTCCTCTAGAAGGAACTGGCCAAGTGGAGATTTCGGAACAATGAGAATTTCGCTCCCAATGTGACCAACACACCTATGAATGTTAGGAAGTGCTTTGCAAAGTAGCCTTGCATGGGGCTACTTGCATATGCAACGCACTTAGGTCCCTTAGAGCCTACGTTGGTGAGCTATCTTATGCTATATAATAAACTTCAAACCTTGGAAACCTTTGCTTGATGAAAGTCTTGATTGATTTGTCTTATTTCTTATCTTAGAGCATGTAGCAACTGAAATGATAAGGAATTATAGACCCTTAATCATTGGTCTTGGAGATGATGTCCAGCTAACTAGTTCATTGGGAATGGTGCCCAAATTGATCTATAAAAAAGAGACATCTTTCAAGGTAACTATTTTGAAGCAAGCCAAAGGATAGGGCAAACCATAGACTTCTTTGGATAGACTTTTAATAAGCAAACCTTTCAGAAAAAAATCCAGCAATCAAAAGAATACTTTTAGATAAGAAAACATATAAGATAAATAGTGAGAGAAGCCTAAGATCAAACATAAATAATCTAATCTTCTTTTGACCAACTCTTTAGGGATCTTTCAAAGCAACTTTTAAAGGCATATCAGAGGACAGGGCACACCATATACTTCCCTATTTTAGACTCTACTAAGCATACTTTAAGAAGATCTTAAAAAAAATATCTCAAGTTGTACTCAAAGGAAAATGGACTCACCACAAATTTCCCTGGTTGCACTCTATTGAAATAATTCCTAAAAACAACCTCTCAAGTCGTACCAATGAACATGGACTTACCAAAAATAATTTCCTTGGTTATACTCTATTGAATTGTTCCTAAACTAACAAGCTAGATGAAACTGGAGAGAAATTAAGAATCCTCCAATTTGACTTTGCAGAAGAAAACATTAAGACATTGAAGAGTAAATAGAACTAAGGTGCTTTCAAAAGACATTTCTTAGCCTAAAACTTTTACTCCACTGTAATAAAGAAAGATGGAAACATAATGAAAATAGGAAATAACAATAACAGATAGAAGCACTTCACCAACAGCCAAGCTCAGTGATCCAGTGATCTAGCCTCCTCCATCAACGAACAAATCAAGGCATCCACAGGATCCAAGAAATCAATTTCCTTCAACTTCCAAGAGACTATGTATTACTTCATAGAGTCATCAAATGCCAACAATACAATGAGTTCAGATGCAGTATTTATGCTGCAAATGAAGAGGTGAAGCTCAAGATAGGGTTTAAGTGCATTCCTAACCTTGAAAACCATGCAAGGCCTAAGGCAGGAATATCTGTAGCTACTTCTTTGTTTCAATAACTCTACCTTAACTCCTAAGGAAAAATAGGTGAAATGTTTGACTTTAAGGCCTATTCTTAACTTTACAATAACTACCTTGACAGATAAAAATATCTCTGACTGTGTAATAACTTCCCAATGCCTTTATGGAAAGAAATCATGCTGTAGGTGGCAGTTCGGTCTTTGGAGGAGTAACTGCTTCTTGATTTAGTCATTCAAAGATGTCTTTGGGCTAATCTGTCTCTATTTAATCATTAATTCTGTCTTTAGGCCTCTGAACCTTGATTTAGCCTTTATAATCTATCCCATTGTCTTTATCCTTTATTTCTGCATTATGACTGATTGTTTATTCATTCTGTTATCAAAAAATCTGACCCTGATAGGCTGCTCATCAAGTAGAATCTGAGTAACTCTTTCAAACCAATATTTTAGCTGAGGCTTAGCCTCCTCAGCCTGAGAGGGCTCTCTCAAGGGTTAATGATATGGGATATAGATAGATGGCTAACTCTATTATTTGTGCTTTGGTTCAGGTTGAGAAGATGAATGTTTGCTACCATTGGGCTATGGAGTTAGTGATAGGGATAAAGATGACAAAGGATTTCCTTGTGGAAGCTGAGGCTTGTATATAATTCAATGAAAGAATAACACATTCAGGAAAATCCCAATAACTTGAGGTTCAAAGGAAGTCAGAGCATGTGGTACATGAATTCTGAGTAATGATACATCAAGGTATTGAAAGCAAAAACTATTGAAAGGGATTTCACCATAGCTAAATACTTAAAGGAAGTCAGAGCATGATAAGTCATGAATTCTGAGTAATAAGCACTTAAAATATGGAAGAAAAACATTTCAAATGATAGGACATAAACTCATTGAAATACACTAAGAATCTCAGGTGAAAGGAAAGTGGTATTTTTACTGTATATATCAGTCAATCAAAAGCTTTACAAAGTGGTATGCTTAGATAACATTTTCCAACCTGTAGGTTGAAGCTAACATCATCATGTATACATTGGGCATTATGGAGTCAAATTAGTCTTCAAAAAAACATCATAATCAGCTAAACATGTAAGTCAAGGCACTTGGAGTTTAGGTTTATAAGTGAAACAGTAACACAGTGAATAAACACAGTCTACAAGCATGTGAAGGAAGTTAGAGCATTATCCAATGAATTCTAACTAACACATGCTCATACCACTGAAAATAGGTAATTGAAAAAGGCCATAGAAATATCAAACACATAAACCCCTTGTGAATCTTGAGTAGTAAAACCAATCTCTGTATTAAGTTGAAACAATACACAGTCTACTTACAATATGCACCAATTTTGCCAAGAAGTCTCCAATCCCTATAGAATTCGACCTCTTGATCATTTATAGATGATTTACCATATAGGATAAGTTTATCCTCCACTAGATACCTCAAATTCCTACCTATGACACCTATCCTAACCATATAACATGGTATTTATTACATAAGACAGCTGCAAACCTAAAATAGAGTCCTATTACAAATAGGACTAAAACTCTTTAAATATGCTCCTAAAAAACTTATCTAATAATTATTACATGTTTTTCCATATGAAATCCCATGAATTCTAATTTTGATGTTGCCTCCACCTTTGATGTAATCATGTTGATGATGACCCAAACTGTCCTAAAAATCAGGAGACAAATTTCCTGTTTCTTCCTTGAACATAAGGTCCTGGGACAGAGCCTTTACCTTTTCATTATTGACGTATTTTGAGAAACTGAAGGAGGATTTTTGATACCATGATGTCTTGAACAAAAACCTCTCTTGGTTTTTTGAAATACCTCTCTTACTGCCTAGAAACTGTCTTTGAACAACCTATGTAAAACCAGAAAAGTTTGATTTCTGAAAATATGGCTTGAAAGAAAGCCTTGTATCTCCCAAATGGTAACACTTGTGAGAAATGTGAGATAATTTATTGTAGCGGGAGATATGATTAAGAGAAACCTCCTTCATAATTCAAAAATACCATTTCATGTGGCCAGAAAGTGATCTTTAAGTGAACTACTAAAACCAGAAAGCAAAGTTTTTCTCTCAATGACTTTCTGCAGTTTCGTAGCGCACCTTGAATCATCAATTTCTCCCACCTCATAATGAATTTGAAGAAATGGAGAGACATTTTTGTAGCTAAGTATGTTAGGAAGAAAAACCTCTTTCAGTTTTCAAAAATACGTTTTACGTTGCTCAAGAACCCCTTTGGAAATTGACTACTAAAACCCGAAAAACAGAGTTTTTGATGAACAAAAAGTCTACTTCAGTGGTTTCGTAGCACACTACGAAAATAGCAGTTTTTTCATAGCACAAAATTGGTTTTTTACACTGGCTACACTAAAAAAACGTGGTTTCGTGGCTTATTGCAAAAAAAAATTTCATAAGTTAAAAAACCTAACTTCTAAATGGATGATGGGACCTTTAAACCATGAAATGAGACTTCTAAACTTAATTTGGAAATGGAAATGATAAATTTGAGACTTCAACCCTATCACTTACCCAATTCATAAATGAAATGACTCAATACCTACTTGGCACCATGACTAAAACAAGGTAAACTTTCAGATTTTAATGACCATGGAGTGGACCTATGACCTTTTGAACTTATAGAACTATGACCTACCCTTTACCAAGACTTAAAACGACTTTTAGACCTCCTTGAAATCATGACCAAAAACAAAGTTGACACAATGCTTTTTTGAGAATTTTTAGGTGATAACAGTGGCTCCACTAGGGATAGTGTGCCCCTGTGGTACACAAAGAACTGGTAGCTAAAGTGCTGCTATCCATCTTTTAGAGTAAAATTTTGAAATTTTTCCAAGCTTCTCCTCAAGCTTTAATGATTTATGCAAGAAGGACTCAAACTACACCTACTAAAAAATGCTTTGCTCAACCTACCTTGAGCTTATTTTCACATTCCTACCTACCCTAGCAGCTGCAATTTTCCAGTTTAACTCAAGGAACATGAAACTTCCAATGAAGTCAGTCATTGATCTGATCTAACACTTGAATCTTTTGACTGTGCTTGAACCAAAAGTAAACCTGATGCTGAAATGACCAAGGCAACTTGAGATGTAACTGATCTTCATAATGTAGATATAACTGAAAATCTGGACTGTAGAACCTTTCCATGTAGCCAGCTATAGGATCAAAGAAGGTATGATCTGTTTGGAGCTTCTCATGACATTCTACAACTGTGGACCACACATACATGCTTTGATCAACCAGATAAGACATTAGTTGTGTGCTCTCAAACTGCATTTCAAACTGATTTTCAAAAATAGTGCATTCTTCCTCAATCTCAAAGGCGAAAGGTAGAAACACTCTCTCTTTGTGTTCTGCCATAGAAAGCTTTTGAAAAGAATGATCATGATCATGAAGTCTATATGATTGAATTTGACCTTGTAAATCTTCAATGTATTTCTCAATGTTCTTAGAAACTTCAACCAAAAATTTAATCTTATCTTCTGTTTTCCACTCAAATGATTTTAGATAAGAAGACAAGAACAAAGAAAATGTTTCATCTATTTATTCATTAATATGATCATCTTTCCATTGTTTGAAACCTTGAATTAAAGGAGAGTTTGCCACCAACTCGGTTCTGTCTATCCATTCCTCCAAAAACATAAGCCAAAAGTTTGCAAATGACTTAATAGTTCTGACAGGAAAACTTTCAATCCACTATTTATATTTCCCTTGAAATGAATCATAGAACAAAATAATGCAAACATCTTCATGTTTGACTCTAAGAAGCTCAGTAAAATCACAGAAATCTGATATATGCTTCAAAGTCAAACTCAAATCTTCTCCATTGAATTTTGGACCATTCCTTAAAAAATATGTATCCTTGGGAAAATGATTTGGGAAACCATGAATTCCTGAAAAATGTATACATGCATACCTTGAAACAAGAATGGCAGCCTCTGAGTTCTTCATAAGTCCAGTGGAATCACCAAGAATCTATGAATTTTTAATTCTTCAACAATGGAGTCACTAAGGTAGTTTTGCAACCTCGAAAATATTTAAGAGCTCTTGATACCTTCAAGAGTTTAGCTTCATGAATTTTTGGGAGATGTATATATTCAAACTCCCGGCAGACTCACCAAAATGTTATCACAAAATCTGACCCTGATAGGCTGCTCATCAAGTAGACTCTGAGTAACTCTTTCAAAGCAATATTTTAGCTGAGGCTTAGCCTCCTCAACTTAAGAGGGCTCTCTCAAGGGTTAATGATATGGGATATAGATAGATGGCTAACTCTATTATTTGTGTTTTGGTTTAGGTTGAGAAGATGAATGTTTGCTACCATTGGGCTATGGAGTTAGTGATAGGGATAAATATGACAAAATCTTTCCTTGGGCTTGTATATAATTCAATGAAAGAATAACACATTCAGGAAAATCCCAATAAATTGAGGTTCAAAGGAAGTTAGAGCATGTGGTACATGAATTATGAGTAATGATACATCAAGGTATTGAAAGCAAAACTGCTGAAAGAGATTTCACCATAGCTAAATACTTAAAGGAAGTCATAGCATGATCAATCATGAATTCTGAGTAATAAGCACTTAAACTATGGATGAAAAACATTTCAAATGATAGGACATAAACTCATTGAAATACACTAAGAATCTTAGGTGAAAGGAAAGTGGTATTGTTACTGTATATATTAGTCAATCCAAAGCTTTACAAAGTGGTATGCTTAGATAACATTTTCCAACCTGTAGGTTGAAGCTAACATCAACATGTATACATTGGGAATTATGGAGTCAAAGTAGTCTTCAACAAAATATCATAATCAGCTAAACATGGAAGTCAAGGCACTTGGAGTTTAGGTTTATAAGTGAAACAGTAACACAATGAATAAACACAGTCTACAAGCATGTGAAGGAAGTTAGAGAATTATCCAATGAATTCTAAGTAACACAGGCTCATACCACTGAAAACAGGCAATTAAAAAAGGCCATAGAAATATCAAACACAAAAACCACTTGTGAATACTGAGTAGTAAAACCAATCTCTCTATTAAGTTGAAACAACACACAGTTTGCTTACAATATGCACTAGTTTTTCCAAAAAGTCTCCAACCCCTGTAGAATTTGACCTCTTGATCATTTATAGATGATTTACCATATAGGATAAGTTTATCCTCCACTAGAAACCTCAAATTCCTACCTATGACACCTATCCTAACCATATAACATGGTATTTATTACATAAGATAGCTGCAAACCTAAAACAGAGTCTTATTACAAATAGGACTAAAAATATTTAAATATGCTCCTAAAAAACTTATATAATAATTATTACATGTTTTTCCATCTGAAATCCCATGAATTCGAATTTTGATGCTGCCTCCACCTTTGATGTAATCCTGTTGATGATTACCTTAACTGTCCTAAAAATTAGGAGACAGATTTCCTATTTTTTCCCTGAAAACTAGGTCTTGGGACAGAGCCTTTATCTTTTCATCCATGATGTATTTTGAGAAACTGAAGGATGTGTTTGGAGAAGATGATGGCGTGAACAAAAACTTCTCTCTTTTTTTGAAATACCTCTCCTACTACCCAGAAACTGTCTTTGAACAACCTATGTAAAACCGGAAAATTCTGATTTCCGAAAATATGGCTTGAAAGAAAGCCTTGTATCTCTCAAATGGTAACACTTGTGAGAAAAGTGAGATAGGTTATTGTAGCTAGAGATTTGATGAAGCTAATTTTCCTTCATAATTCCAAAATACCTTTTCTTGTGGCCAGAATGCGATCTTGAAGTGAACTACTAAAACCAGAAAGAAAAGTTTTTCTCTCAATGACTTTCAACAGTTTCGTAGCGCAAGTTGAGTCATCAATTTCTCCCACCCCATAATGAATTTGAATAAACTGAGAGATTTATTTGTATTTAAGTATGTTAGGAGTAAAAACCTCTTTGAGTTTTCAAAAATGAGTTTTCAGTTGCTCAGGAACCCCTTTGGAAGTTGACTACTAAAACTAGGAAAACATATTTTTTGATAAAAAAAAGGTTGCTTCAGTGGTTTTGTAACGCAATACGAAAATAGCATTGTTTTCGTAGCACAAAACTAGTTTTTTACACTGGCTACGCTACAAAAACGTGGTTTCATGACTTATTGCAAAAAAAAAATTCTTAAGTTAAAAAACCTAACTTCTAAATGGATGATGGGACCTTTAAACCATGAAATGAGACTTCTAAACTTAATTTTGAAATGGAAATGATATATTTGAGACTTCAACCCTATCACTTAACCAATTCATAAATGAAATGACTCAAGACCTACTTGGCACGATGACTAAAACAAGGTAAAATTTCAGAGTTTATTGATCTTGGAGTGGACCTATGACCTTTAAAACTTCTAGAACTATGACCTACCCTTTACCAAGACTTAAAATGACTTTTAGACCTCCTTGAAATCATGACCAAAAGCAGAGTTGACACAATGATGTTTTGAGAATTTTTGGGTGATAACAGTGGCTCCACTAGGGATAGTGCGCCCCTATGGTACACAAAGAACTGGTAGCTCTAGTGATGCTATCCATCTTTTAGAGTAAAATTCTGAAATTTTTCCAAGATTCTCCTCAAGCTTTAATGATTTCTGCAAGAAGGACTCAAACTACACCTACTAAAAAATGCTTTGCTCAACCTACCTTGAGCTTATTTGCACATTCTTACCTACCCTAGCAGCTGCAATTTTCAACTTTAACTCAAGGAACATGAAACTTCCAATGAAGCCAGTCATTGATATGATCTGACACTTGAATCTTTTGACTGTGCTTGAACAAAAATTAAACCTGATGCTGAAGTGACCAAGGAAACATGAGATGTAACTGATCTTCATAATGTAGATATAACTGAAAATCTGGACTGTAGAACCTTTCCCTGTAGCCAGCCATAGGATCAAAGATGATATGATCTGTTTGGAGATTCTCATGACATTCTGCAACTGTGGACCACACATACATGCTTTGATCAACCAGATAAGACATCAGTTGTGTGCTCTCAAACTGCATTTCAAATTGATTTTCAAAAATAGTGCATTCTTCCACAATCTCAAAGGAGAAAGGCAGAAACACTCTCTCTTTGTGTTCTGCCATAGAAAGCTTTTGAAAAGAATGATCATGATCATGAAGACTATATGATTGAATTTGACCTTGTAAATCTTCAATGTCTTTCTCAATGTTCTTAGCAACTTCATCCAAAAATTTAATCTTATCTTCTGTTTTGCACTCAAATGATTTTAGATAAGAAGACAAGAACAAAGAAAAATTTTCATCTATTTCTTCATTAATATGATCATCATTCCATTGTTTGAAACCTTGAATTGAAGGAGAGTTTGCCATCAACTCGGTTCTGTCTATCCATTCCTCCAAAAACATAAGCCAAAAGTCTGCAAATGACTTAATAGATCTAAAAGGAAAACTTTCAATCCATTGTTTACATTTCCCTTGAAATGAATCATAGAACAACATAATGCAAACATCTTCATGTTTGACTCTAAAAATATCAGTAAAATCACATAAATATGATATATGCTTCAAAGTCAACTCAAATATTCTCCATTGAATTTTGGACCATTCCTTAAAAAATATGTATCCTTGGGAAAATGATTTGGGAAACCATGAATTCCTGAAAAATTTATACATGCATACCTTGAAACAAGAATGGCAGCATCTGAGTTCTTCATAAGTCCAATGGAATCACCAAGAATCTATGAATTTTGAATTCTTCAACAATGGAGTCGTCAAGGTAGTTTTGTAGCCTTGAAAAGATTTCTGAGCTCCTGCTACCTTCAAGAGTTCAGCTTCATGATTTTTCGGGAGATGTATATCTTCAGACTCTCGGCAAACGAACCAAAATGTTATCACAAAATCTAACCCTGATAGGCTGATCATCAAGTAGACTTTGAGTAACTCTTTCAAACCAATCTTTTAGCTGAGGCTTAGCCTCCTTAGCCTGAGAGGGCTCTCTCAAGGGTTAATGATATGGGATATAGATATATGGCTAACTCTATTATTTGTATTTTGGTTCAGGTTGAGAAGATGAATGTTTGCTACCATTGGGCTATGGAGTCAGTGATAGGAATAAAGATGACAAAGGATTTCCTTGTGGAAGTTGAGGCTTGTATATAATTCAACGAAAGAATAACACATTCAAGAAAATCCCAATAACTTGAGGTTCAAAGGAAGTCAGAGCATGTGGTACATGAATTCTGAGTAATGATACATCAAGGTATTGAAAGCAAAACTACTGAAATGATTTCACCATAGCTAAATAATTAAAGGAAGTCAGAGAATGATCAGTCATGAATTCTGAGTAATAAGCACTTAAACTATGGAAAAAAAATATTTCAAATGATAGGACATAAACTCATTGAAATACAATATGAATCTCAGGTGAAAGGAAAGTGGTATTGTTACTGTATATATCAGTCAATCCAAATCTTTACAAAGTGGTATGCTTAGATAGCATTTTCCAACCTGTAGGTTGAAGCTAACATCAGCATGTATACATTGGGAATTATGGAGTCAAATTAGTCTTCAACAAAACATCATAATCAGCTAAACATGAAAGTCAAGGCACTTGGAGTTTAGGTTTATAAGTGAAACAATAACACAGTGAATAAACACAGTCTACAAGCATGTTAAGGAAGTTAGAGCATTATCCAATGAATTCTAAGTAACACATGCTCATACCACTACAAATAGGTAATTTAAAAAGGCCATATAAATATTAAACACATAAACCCCTTGTGAATCTTGAGTAGTAAAACCAATCTCTGTATTAAGTTGAAACAACACACAGTCTACTTACAATATGCACCAGTTTTTCCAAAAAGTCTCCAACCCCTGTAGAATTCAACGTCTTAATAATTTATAGATGATTTACCATATAGGATAATTTTATCCTCCACTAGACACGTCGAATTCCTACCTATGACACCTATCCTAACCATATAACATGGTATTTATTACATAGGACAGCTGCAAACCTAAAATAGAGTCCTATTACAAATAGGACTAAAAATATTTAAATATGCTCCTAACAACCTTATATAATAATTATTACATGTTTTTCCATCTTAAATCCCATGAATTCGAATTTTGATGCTGCCTCCACCTTTGATGTAATCCTGTTGATGATGACCCAAACTGTCCTAAAAATTAGGAGAGAAATTTCCTGTTTTTTCCCTGAAACTTAGGTCCTGGGACAGAGCCTTTATCTTTTCATCCATGATTTATTTTTAAAAAATGAAGGAGGCTTTTGGAGACCATGACGTCTTGAACAAAAACCTCTCTTATGTTTTTGAAATACCTCTCCTACTGCACAGAAACTATCTTTGAACAACTTGTGTAAAACCGGAAAATTCTGATTTCTGAAAATATGGCTTCAAAGAAAGCCTTGTATCTCCCAACTGGTAATACTTGTGAGAAAAGTGAGATAGGTTATTGTATCTATGGATTTTATGAATATAAAACTCCTTCATAATTCTAAACTACCTTTTCTTGTGGCCAGAAAGTGATCTTGAAGTGAACTACTAAAACCAGAAAGCAGAGTTTTTCTCTCAATGACTTTCAGCAGTTTCATAGTGCAAGTTGTGTCATCCATTTCTCCCACCTCATAATTAATTTGAAGAAAATGAGAGAGGTTTTTGTATTTAGTTATGTTAGGAACACAAACCTCTTTCAATTTTCAAAAATGAGTTTTCTGGTGCTCAAGAACCCTTTTGGACGTTTACTACTAAAGCCAGAAAAATAGAGTTTTTGATGAAAAAAAGGTTGCTTCAGTGGTTTCGTAGCGCGCTATGAAAATAGCAGCGTTTTCATTGCGTAAAACTATTTTTTCACACTCGCTACGCTATGAAAACATGGTTTCATGGCTTGTTGCAAAAACTTTTTTCATAAATTAAAATACCTAACTTCTAAATGGATGATGGGACCTTTAAACCATGAAATGAGACTTCTAAACTTAATTTGGAAATGGAAATGATAAATTTGAGACTTCAACCCTATCACTTACCCAATTCATAAATGAAATGACTCAAGACCTACTTGGCACCATGACTAAAACAAGGTAAACTGTCAAAGTTTATTGATCATGGAGTGGACCTGTGACCTTTAAAACTTATAGAACTATCACCTACCCTTTACCAAGACTTAAAATGACTTTTAGACCTCCTTGAAATCATGACCAAAAGCAGAGTTGACACAATGATGTTTTGAGAATTTTTGGGCGATAACAGTGGCTCCACTAGGGATAGTGTGCCCCTGTGGTACACAAAGAACTAGTAGCTCTAGTGCTGCTATCCATCTTTTAGAGTAAAATTCTGAAATTTTTCCAAGCTTCTCCTCAAGCTTTAATGATTTCTGCAAGAAGGACTCAAACTGAACCTACTAAAAAATTCTTTGCTCAACCTACCTTGAGCTTATTTGCACATTCCTACCTACCCTAGCAACTGCAATTTTCCACTTTAACTCAAGGAACATGAAACTTCTAATGAAGCCAGTCATTGATCTGATCTGACACTTGAATCTTTTGATTGTGCTTGAACCAAAAGTAAACCTGATGCTGAAATGACCAAGGCAACATGAGATGTAACTGATCTTCATAATGTAGATATAACTGAAAATCTGGACTATAGAACCTTTCCATGTAGCCAGCTATAAGATCAAAGATGATATAATTTGTTTGGAGCTTCTCATGACATTCTGCAACTGTGGACCACACATACATGCTTTGATCAACTAGATAAAACATCAGTTGTGTGCTCTCTAGCTGCATTTCAAACTGAATTTCAAAAATAGTGCATTCTTCCTCAATCTCAAAGGAGAAAGGTAGAAACACTCTCTCTTTGTGTTCTGCCATAGAAATCTTTTGAAAAGAATGATCATGATCATGAAAACTATATGATTGAATTTGACCTTGTAAATCTTCAATTTCTTTCTCAATGTTCTTAGCAACTTCATCCAAAAATTTAATCTTATATTATGTTTTGCACTCAAATGATTTTAGATAAGAAGACAAGAACAAAGAAAAAATTTCATCTATTTCTTCACTAATATGATCATCATTTCATTGTTTGAAACCTTGAATTGAAGGAGAGTTTGCCACTAACTCGGTTCTGTCTATCCATTCCTCCAAAAACATAAGCCAAAATTCTACAAATGAATTAATAAATCTGACAGGAAAACTTTCAATCCATTGTTTACATTTCCCTTGAAATGAATCATAGAACAACATAATGAAAACATCTTCATGTTTGACTCTAAGACGCTCAGTAAAATCACAGAAATCTGATATATGCTTCAAAGTCAAACTCAAATATTCTCCATTGAATTTTGGACCATTCCTTAAAAAATATGTATGTATCCTCGGGAAAATGATTTGGGAAACCATGAATTCCTGAAAAATTTATACATGCATACCTTGAAACAAGAATGGCAGCATCCGAGTTCTTCATAAGTCCAGTGGAATCACCAAGAATCTATGAATTTTGAATTCTTCAACAATGGAGTCACTAAGGTAGTTTTGCAGCCTCGAAAAGATTTATGAGCTCTTGCTACCTTCAGGATTTTAGCTTCATGAGTTTTTGGGAGATGTATATATTCAAACTCCAAGTAGACGCACCAAAATGTTATCACAAAATCTGACCCTGATAGGCTGCTCATCAAGTAGACTCTGAGTAACTCTTTCAAACCAATCTTTTAGCTGAGGCTTAGCCTCCTTAGCCTGAGAGGGCTCTCTCAAGGGTTAATGATATGGGATATATGTTGAGAATGCAACAAGATGATAAGCTTAGTGAAAAGAAGTTGCCTTCACTAAGTGGGCCCGCAGGCTATTTTTGGCGCAAAGTCTATTTTTAGACTATGTCTATTTTTAGACATAAGATCATGTTCTATGAGTTGCAGGATGCTATTTGTGGATGGTTGGTCAAGTCGGGAAAAATGGTGGTCATCTATTTTTAGACATGTTTTGAGGCGAAATTGATTTTTAGATTGCCGAGTTTCTAAATAGATATGTCAAAGGTTATTAGCTCTTAATAATATTTGGACTATAAACATTATCTTATCCTCTTGCAGCACTTCAGTTCGAGCTACGGATGTGGCCCATGCAACTGACAAAGGAATTACACTATTCCTAGGGTTTGGTTGAGCTAATTCATGGTTGAATTTAGTTAGAACTCATGTGGCAGAGTTTGGTGGAGTTGATGAGGCAGTTGATGGAGTTGTGTTCGATTGCTAGGTTAAATATAGTTGAGCTAGTTGTGTCTAGTCTAGCGTTGATACACTAGTGAGAGTGGTGTGAATTAATTATTAATTAATTCACTAATTATTAACTCATAAATCAACTAAAGAATACATCAGTTAACTTCAGTGCATGGACAGTTTCAATGGAGACCAGTGCAGAGGTAGGTGAAAGAGCAAGTGTGACTATCAGTTGTGACTATACTGGTGCATGATATTTTCACACACATTGATGGAGATTCCAATGAGGATTGTGCAGTGCATACCAGGTGGATTAAAACTTGGATCTAGCCATTCTTTAGGTTGGATTGCACAGTAGAGGCAGGCTAACAGGTGGAGCAGATTGGAGCATGTGCTATTGCTAGATCTGAGCTTGTGTAGTGTGTAACAATTGGAGATTGTACTGAGAGCTTGTGAGGAGTTTGTACAATGATTTTTACATGAACTCTATCATTATAATATACATATATTTGGGTGTTTTTAGCTTTAATATTTCCCATAAATATTGTGTTTATAGGTGTGATTGATTATGGTTTTAATGTGCGCATGTGATTGTTTATAATTCCGCAAATTGATGATCAATAGTAGAAGAGGTTATGTATTATGAATGAAGCTCAAATAGTGTGTGATCAGGATAATCTCGGTGAATAATTTAAATTTTATTCAAATTTCTACATGGTATCATAGTGATATTGATCATTGGAGAAATTGCAGAGCATTGAAGCGGTTGAGTTTTGTGCTGGTGGAATTCGAATTTGCAGCAGTGTTTTCTTGGTGTCGAAGCTAAAATTTCTTTCAACGGATTGTGATTGGAGTATGCCCTTGAGGGTAGCTCGAATTATATTGCATGGAGAGACAGGATGGAGGCAGTGTTAGATGACAATGGGTTGAAGGAGTTCATAGAAGCTGAAGTCCCAAAGCCTACTTATGGCGATGCTGCTGCACTTGACGCATGGCAAAAGAAGACAGCAAAATGTCAAAGGATTTTGTTGGAGGGCGTGAAGGATCACATAGTGTCCAGCCTACATGGTAAGGCTTCTCCATTCTTGATGTGGAAAGCCTTGACAAATTTATTCCAAAGAAAGAGAAACCAGAGGAAGTTGGCACTCAAGGACAAACTTAGAAACATAAAGATGGAGAAAGGTGACAGTATGCCCAAGTACCTCACGAAGTTCACCCAATGCAGGGATGAGCTGGGAAGTGTGGGGGTGACTGTAGATGACGAGGACTTGGTGAGCTTGGCTCTCCTTGGGCTTCCAAAGAGTTGGCATTCCTATCAGGATTATGTCAATGGTCGGGAGAAATTGCCAGGATGGGAGCGACTTTGGTCGGATCTTGTGCAAGAGGAGATAAGACGAAGTACCAGGGACGAACCTTCATCAAAGGCATCTGATGAAGAAAATTGTGCTTTGGCCACCAAAGCAAAGAAGGGGAAGAGCAAGAAATATTCTCAATCCGGTGTGAAAGGCAAGAAGCAGGACATGTCCAAGGTAGGGGGAAATTGCTTTCCTTTATCCTGTACGGACGACCTGCCACAAATTGTCTGCTGGAGAAGAAGAGAAAAATAAAAGCGAGGGGGTACCGCCTGGGTCTCGCAGGTGGGAGAGCCTTAGCCTCCGTGGTTTGAAAAGTGGATTTTTGTTGATCGCATGTGCTTGGTCTCAGTGTGATGGGTTCGGTGTGTTTTTACGGATAGTGGTGCATCTAGGAATGACGAGGAGATCGAGATTTGTTTACTGATCTGGATGAGAAAGATCTTGGAGTGCACATCGAGATGGGAAATGATGGTAGATACATTGCGACCAGTATCGGTACCATTTCTTTTGAGAGGGAGTCTGTTAAACCCTTCGTATTGAAGGAAGTGATGCATGTTCCAGGAATGAAGAAGAATCTTATCTCTGTGGCGATCTTAGAAGACAAGGGATATGATGTTGTCTTTAGCGAAGGAAAGGCTTTCCTGCGCAGTAAGGCAACTGGTGAGACCCAGAGGTAGGGGTTCGAGTTAAGAACCTTTATCAATTGCAGGTAGATGGCTACGCAGCAATGGCTGGCAAGGTAGAAGGAGTGGTGAGCCGGGATGATGGCGAGTTGTGGCACCGGAGATTGGGCCACCTTCACCATGGAGCTTTGAAGAAACTGCAACATATTTCTACTGGGCTTCCTAAGGGTACTCTTGCACAGTCAGATCAATGCAAGGGATGTACCTTGGGAAAATTTGTGAAAGCCACCTTTCACAAGAAGGATAGTCGTGCCACGACGATCCTTGAGAGAATTCACACAGACGTGTGTGGACCTTTCTCAGTAGCTTCGATAGCAAAGCACATGTACTATGTGATCTTTGTTGATGATTATTCTCAGAAGTGCTGGATCTTCTTCATGCAGAAGAAGAGCGAGACATACTCAAAGTTCTGTGAGTTCAAGGCGTTGGTTGAGAAGGAATCGAGGAAGTAGGTGAAGGCTCTTAGGAGCGACAATGGTGGTGAATTCATCTCTGGCGAATTCAAGGAATTTTGCAGCGCAGAAGGAATTCAAAGAGAGCTCATAGCACCCCATAACCCACAGCAGAATAGGGTTGCTGAGCGGAAGAATAGAACGATCGTGGGTGTTGCACGGGCGATGTTGCATGATCAGGGCCTACCCATACACTTTTGGGCGGAGGCATGCAATACTGCAGTATATGTGCAGAATCATTGTCCTCACAAGATACTTGGCATGAGTACACCCGAGGAGGCGTTTTCTGGTAAGAGGCCTGATATTTCCCATTTGAGGATTTTCGGTTCACCTGTTTACATTCATGTGACGAAGGATGCAGAGTTGAGCGGAACCGGCCGGGAACTGGTTCTTGTGGGGTACAACCGTGCGCTGACTATCGTGCGTATTTTCCAGACAGTTGCAAGACTGTTGTGTGACGGGATATCAAATTTCAAGAGGAGAAAGCCATGAAGTGTTCGCTTGAGAGGGAGCTACACTTGCATGCAGAGGAGGAGCTATTAGTTCCTAAGGATGAGCCTCGAGATGTGGATCAGCCACAAGAGGAGGTTCATGGAGTGGAAGAGACCACTCATGCAGCACCAACCATCAGAGGGCGGAAGCGCACTACAGAAGCTGAGCGACTGGCTCAAGATGCAGAGAAGGTTGTAGGACCACCTACAGCACAGCGCAGACAGAGACAATCACCGGATCGGTACACTGGATACATGGCTCTTGTGAGAAAATTTGTCGTGATAGAGCCATCCTCTTTCGAGGAAGTTGTGGAGGACCCCGCATGGGTAGATGCCATGGTGGAAGAGTATGATTCGATTATCAGAAAAAGTGCATGGGAGATTGTCCTGAGGCTGGAAGGGAAATCAGTGGTGGGTTCGAGATGGATCTACAAAGTGAAGCAGGCAGCTGATGGGAGTGGAGAAGTACAAGGCAAGATTTTTTGCCCGAGGCTTCTCACAGATAGAGGGGATCGATTATGAGGAGACCTTTACTTTTGTGCGGTATTCTTCCATATGGGGACGATTCTTGCTCTATTAGCAGAGATGGGGTGGCACATTCATCGGATGGATGTGAGGCTTGCGTTCCTCAACGAGTCACAGGGAGGTGTGCATGAGCCGGCTGAAGGTTTCGATGTCTTCGACGTGATGCCTTGTGTGCAGGCTCAAGAGAGCACTGTATGGGTTGAAACAAGCACCTCGTGCTTGGTACACACGGATAGACAGTTATTTCACCAGACTTGGATTCTCCAAGAGTGAGGTGGATCCTAACTTATACCAGATTGTGGTGGAGGATAAGTTGCTGATCATTGTACTTTATGTAGATGATTTGATTTTGATGGGTGATGAGCTGTTGATACTTTCATGCAAGGAGAATCTTGCAAGAGAGTTTGAGATGAAGGACTTGGGCCTCCTTCATTATTTTCTGGGATTGGAAATTTGGTAGCGCAGTGATGGACTATTTGTTTCTTAGGGTAAGTATGCCCGGGAGATACTGGAGAAGTTAAAAATGCATGGCTGCAAGCCTGTTGATACTCCTCTTCCTGGTGGATGGATGAAGGAGGATGCTACTTTAGCAGAGGTAGTGGATGCCACTGTTTATCGACAGTTGGTGGGGTCGCTTATGTATCTGGTCAATACACGACCCGACATATGCTATGCTGTTAACCAACTTTCACAAGATATGGTTAAGCCAACCAAGCTCTTCTGGAAGGCAGGTAAGCATGTATTGATATATCTCAGAGGCACAGTGGGATATTGATTATGGTACAGACAGTTCCATGAGGTGAGGCTATGTGGCTTCACGGATGCAGATTGGGCAGGGAGCCCAACGGAGAGAAGGAGAATATCTGGAGGGATTTTCAGTATAGTTGGCGGCGGTTTCCTTTGAGTACGGCGGGGAAGCGATGCGGCCTTTCAGAGTTCATCGGGCGAATATTATATGGCAGCACGTTTGGCTGCATGTGAAGCTATATGGATGAGAAAAGATCCTGGTCGGGTTGTTCGGTTCACACTTAGATCCTACTGTGATTTATTTTGATAATCAGAGTTGCATTAAAATCACGGTTAATCCGGTATTTCATGATATATCTAAACAAATTGATATCTAGTATCATCATATCAGAGATTGTGTGCAGCGGAAGATCATGTTACTTTCATACATTCCTACGGAGGATCAGGATGCTGATATCTTGACGAAGGCGCTCACCAGGAGCAAATTCAAATACCACAGAGGCAGGATCGAGGTGGCAGACAATCCCTATCTTGTTGAGAGGGAGTGTTGATATTGCAACAAGATGATGAGCTTAGTGAAAAGAAACCCGCCTTCCTGCAAGTGGGCAATGAAACTATTTTTAACACAAGTCTATTTTTAGACTATGTCTATTTTTAGACATATGGATCATGTTCTATGAGTTGCGGGATTCTATTTGTGGATGGTTGGTCAAGTCGGAAAAAATAGATGGACTTCTATTTTTAGACATACTGGGTGGAATCTATTTTTAGATTTCCAATCTAAAAATAGATATGTCGAATATTATTAGCTCTTAATAATATTTGGACTCTAAACATTATCTTATCCTCTTGGAGCACTTTAGTTAAGTGCACGGATGTGGCACATGCAGCTGACAGAAGGAATTATGCTATTCCTAGGGTTTATTTGGTGTTGTGCATGGATACTTCAGTTAGAACTCATGTGATAGAGTTTGGTGGAGTTATTGAGGTAGTTGGTGGAGTTGTGTTCAGTTTAACTGAGTTAAACATAGTTGAGCTAGTTGTATCTAGTCTAACTGATTGATACACTAGTGAGTGGTTTGAATTAATTATTAATTAATTCACTAATTATTAACTCATTGATCAACTAAGGAATACATCAATTAACTACAGTGCATGGACAGTTTCAGTGGAGACCAGTGAAGAGGTAGGTGAAAGAGCAGTGTGACTATTAGTTGTGACTATATTGTTGCATAAGATTTTGGCTGATGGAATGCCAATGAGGATTGTGCGATTGCATACCGAGGTGGATTCAAACTGGATCTAGCCATTCTGTGGGTTAGTTTACGTTGGCAGGCTAACAGGTGGAGCAGATTGGAGCATGTGCTATTGCTAGATCTGAGCTTGTGTAGTGTGTAACAATTGGAGATTGTACTGAGAGCTTGTGAGGAGTTTGTACAATGATTGTTACATGAAATCTATCATTATAATATACATATAGTTGGGGGTTTTCAGCTTTAAGCTTTCCCATAAATATTGTGTTTATATGTGTGATTGATTATGGTTTTAATGTGCGCATGCGATTGTTTATAATTCCGCAAATTGATGATCAATAGTAGAAGAGGTTATGTATTATGAATGAAGCTCAAAAAGTGTGTGATCAGGATAATCTCGGTGAATAATAATTTAACTGTTATTCAAATTTCTACAATATAGATAGATGGCTAACTCTATTATTTGTGTTTTGGTTCAGGTTGAGAAGATGAATGTTTGCTACATTGGGCTATGGAGTCATTGATAGGGATAAATATGACAAAGGCTTTCCTTGTGGAAGCTGAGGCTTATATATAATTCAAAAAAAGAATAACACATTCAGGAAAATCCCAATAACTTGAGGTTCAAAGGAAGTCAGAGCATGTGGTACATGAATTCTGAGTAATGATACATCAAGGTATTGAAAGCAAAACTACTGAAAGGGATTTCCGCATAGCTAAATACTTAAAGGAATTCAGAGGATGATCAGTCATGAATTCTGAGTAATAAGCACTTAAATTATGGAAGAAAAATATTTCAAATGATAGGACATAAACTCATTGAAATACACTAAGAATCTCGGGTGAAAGGAAAGTGGTATTGTTACTGTATATATCAGTCAATCCAAAGCTTTACAAAGTGGTATGCTTAGATAACATTTTCCAACATGTAGGTTGAAGCTAACATCAACATGTATACATTGGGAATTATGGAGTCAAATTAGTCTTCAACAAAACATCATAATCAGCTAAACATGGAAGTCAAGGCACTTGGAGTTTAGGTTTATAAGTGAAATAGTAACACAATGAATAAACACAGTCTACAAGCATGTGAAGGAAGTTAGAGCATTATCCAATGAATTCTAAGTAACACATGCTCATACCACTGCAAATAGGTAATTGAAAAAGGCCATATAAATATCAAACACATAAACCCCTTGTGAATCTTTAGTAAAACCAATCTCTGTATTAAGTTGAAACAACACACAGTCTGCTTACAATATGCACCAATTTTGCCAAAAAGTCTCCAACCCCTGTAGAATTCGACCTCTTGATAATTTATAGATGATTTACCATATAGGATAAGTTTATCCTCCACTAAACACCTCGAATTCCTACCTATGACACCTATGCTAACCATATAACATGGTATTTATTACATAAGACAACTACAAACCTAAAACAAAGTCCTATTACAAATATGGCTAAAACTCTTTAAATATGCTCCTAACAACCTTATCTAATAATTGTTACATGTTTTGCCATATGAAATCCCATGAATTCGAATTTTTATGCTTCCTCCACCTTTGATGTAATCCTATTGATGATGACCCAAACTATCCTAAAAATCAGGAGACAGATTTCCTGTTTTTTCCCTGAGAATTAGGTCTTGGGACAAAGTCGTTATCTTTTCATCCATGATGTATTTTAATAAACTGAAGGAGGCTTGTTGATACCATGCTGCCATGAACAAAAACCTCTCTTGGTTTTTTGAAATACCTCTCCTACTGCCCAGAAACTGTCTTTGAACAACCTATGTAAAACCGGAAAATTCTTATTTCTAAAAATATGGCTTCAAAGAAAGCCTTGTATCTCCCAACTGGTAACACTTGTAAGAAAAGTGAGATAGGTTACTGTAGCTGGAAATTTTATGAAGATAAACTGCCTTCATAATTCGAAAATACCTTTTCTTTTGGCCAGAAAGTGATATTGAAGTGAACTACTAAAACCAGAAAGCAGAGTTTTTCTCTCAATGACTTTAAGCAGTTTCATAGCGCAATTTGAATCATCAATTTCTCCCACATCATAATGAATTTGACAAAACAGAGAGAGGTTTTTGTAGAAAAGTATGTTAGGAAGACAAACCTCTTTCAGTTTCAAAAATGAGTTTTAAGTTGCTCAGGAACCCCTTTGGAAATTAATTACTAAAACCAGAAAAACATAGTTTTTGATGAAAAAAAAGGATTCTTCAATGGTTTCGTAGCACGCTATGAAAATAGCAGCGTTTTCGTAGCACAAAACTGGTTTTTTACACTGGCTACGCTACAAAAATGTGGTTTTGTAACTTATTGCAAAAACTTTTTCATAAGTTAAAAAACCTAACTTCTGAATGGATGATGGGACCTTTAAACCACGAAATGAGACTTCTAAACTTAATTTGGAAATGGAAATGAAAAATTTGATACTTCACCCCTATCACTTACCCAATTCATAAATGAAATGACTCAAGACCTACTTGGCACGATGACTAAAACAAGGTAAAATTTCGGAGTTTATTGATCATGGAGTGGACCTATGACCTTTAAACTTATAGAACTATGACCTACCCTTTACCAAGCCTTAAAATGACTTTTAGACCTCCTTGAAATCATGACCATAAGCAAAGTTGACACAATGATGTTTTGAGAATTTTTGGGTGATAACACATTATTTGTTTTTAAACCTTTGACCTTTATCTTTTAATCACTGTCTTCAAGGCTAATTCTCTGCGTTTTATCCTTTAATTTTTAGGATTAGGCCATTAATCCTTTTGTTCTTCATTTCTTCATTGCTTCTTCTAACTATAGTTGTTCTTTGTGTGCAGGGAGGTGGTCCTTTTGTGGCTAAAAGGTTGAATATCCATCAAGGATCATGATTCCAGTGGTGTCATGGTTTAACCTTCGCCTCTGTCCCTTTTGAATTGGTTTAAAATCCCTTGGATCGTCATCCAGGGCTTCATTTGTCCTTTTTTGGACTATTGAACCGTAATTTTAGGCATCTCCACCATTAAAACCTACACAAACACAAACTGTTAATTTAAAAACCATGCGGTGAGTGGTAAGACTGCATTTTCAGGGTTTCGGGGTGGTCGGGAGGCGTTTGCAGAGGCAAAATGGGGCAAAGGGTAAGTTACTGAAAGAAAAACCTGGTGGAATTCGAACAGGGGTGAAGAGTTTGAATTTTTGCGCACGCGCAGGGCAGGGGGGGAGTGGTTTTGGAAAACCGCGGTGGTTTATCGCGTGAGTGGGAGGTGGTAAGCGGTATTAGACTGAAAGCACGTGATACCATAGGTTGATTGACGCGTGTCCAGGCTAATACCACCCATTTTGCGTGGGTTAGGGGGTTTTAAAGCCCGGTGCTATTTTCTACGCGATATGAGACCTGGACCGTCAGATCTAGAGCAGTGAGATCAACGGTGCGGATAGAGTCTGGGAGCGGGGTGCAGGTTTGGGAAGTGGGGCCCGCAGACAGGTGTTAGTCTATGGTTTGGTGGCAGGGTCAAGTGGAAGGCAGGGCCAAGGCTCTATGACGTGGAAAATTTGTTGTGTTGTGTGGGGTTATGTGAATGCGGGATGGGTGATGGGGATGCGACCATCGTCGGATCGGGGGAATAGATCCCGATCAACGATCGAGATGGCCCTGTAGAAAACCAAGAGGCGGGGTGAGGTAAAGGGGCCCACTTTAATATTTCAAAGGTTTGGGTGTATTTTCATAATGAAAAGGCAGAGGTGTATTTGAATAGGGAAGGGGCTATAAAATAGGTGGAGGAAACGGTCCTATGCATAGAAGGGGCTACGGCTTTTAAGAAAAAGGGGCTTAAGGCCTAATTTATGCAAAAAGGCAGGTTTAGCATAAAAACAGAGTTTTTATAAGGTTTTAAAGGGTCCGATATGTTTAAGAAGTTAGATTTAAACAATATAAAAAGGGATTTTTACATTTCTTAAGGCTTTTTACGGAAAAAATGATGAATGGGGGAGATTATGAGGGTTTTTAGGAGAAAGGAAAGATGGGTTTTCATAGGGGAAAAGGGGATGAATGATGGTGTAGGTGAGGTGATAAAATGAGGTAAAATAGGTCCAATAATGAAGCTCTCATTTGCAGCAGTGGGATAGTTTTGAGAAGGGAAAGATAGGCAAATTTAGTGAAACAGATAGATTTAGGATAATGAAGGCAGTGAGATTTCTAGAACTCACAATATTTCTTAAATGTTGTTTCTAGAAATCTAGGATTTGTCACTTAGTCATCTTTTGATATCAGCGAAAATTACTGATGACTAACAATGGCTCCACTTGGGGAGGGAAACTTTCCTTTCAAGGTGTCTAGAACCTCTAGTTTATTAAATCTCTAAGTTTCAGTAGACCAGTGCCTTTTCATTGGGCAAATTTCCCTTCTTTTTCACTTGCTGCTATTTCTTTGAAATGACAATCTTTAACAATCTACAACATGTGATTTCTTTTGACAACATTTCTACCTACCCAATCCTACTTATCCTAAAATTTTCTCTTCTTTGAGTGCATTTGAATTAGCAAACTCTTGACATTTTATTTTTGAAAACAGAAATAAACTATCTATTCCTATCCTTATTTCTTCCAAGAGTTCAGATTAAACTAGTGAACTCTTTTTATTTTCTACCTCAACTACTTGACTGCCAAGATTGAACTGTTTGGTAGTCTTGATTCTCTAACTATTGACATGAAATTTAAACCATGGTTCAAATTAGGATTAGACAGTCTGATTAACCATGGTTGTGGCATTTGGAACAAGATGCTCATAATAATTATTTGCATAAAAGTAATTTTAGAAAGATAAGGCTGTGATTTGTCTTTTGTGAGGCATCCTTATCTATCTCTTTGGTTCGTGTTTGAGCATGTGGAACCAACATCTTTATATTTTCCTAATCTATCCTTCTTGATAAGTCAAGTCTGAAATAATCTTAACAATCATTGTTTATACTAACTTATCAACATAAATTTAAAGCATGTTCAGCCATGATTAGGCATAGATGACTGAACGAGATATCATTTTGAATCAGTAGTGGCATTTAGACTTGCACACTTTCAGCAGTACTGTTTTTTGGGTATGGGGTTGTACCTCTTTTGAATTTTCCCTCTTTTCCTTTCTTTTATTGTTTTTGTATTTTCTGTGATTTTTCTCATGCTATGTTATGTATAATGAGTGAAAACCTTGAAGCTAGGACTCTTGACAGAAATAATTTTTGAGCATCTTGCAATTGACAGGACCTCCAAATAATTCTTCTCCATTCAGTCCTTGTAAGAAGAAAGCATTATGACCCCTAATTGAATGAATGACATAAGGCGCTTTCCACAAATTCTCAAATTTACCATGTTTACCTTTGTCTTCCCTCTTAGAATTCCATTTCAAGACTGTATCTCCAACTTGCAAGTTATTTGATTTGGTCCTTCTGTCAAAGATCTTATTTATGTTTTCTTGAACTACTTGTGTTCTTTTGTATACTTCCTCTCTTGACTGCTATAAATGAATGGTTTGATTTAGCCTTCTCTGCATGTCATTTTCTTCCGTTTTCACTTCTTGGAGAAGTTTCATGATTGGAACTCCCAAATATGTAGGGAAGACTACATCTATGCTATATACCAGCTGATAGGGGGACATATTTATTGATTTCTTAGTGGTTAGCCTATCAGCCCATAATGCATGAATCAACTTACTATGCCATGATTTCTGATTTTGATCTAGCAATATTTTTATAATGTTGATCAGGCTTTTATTGGATGATTTAGCTAGGCCATTTCCTTGGGGGTATTAAGCTATGGAATGCCCTAAAGTGATATGATATTTATAGCAGAAGTGAATCATTCTTTTAGATTTGAAGGAAGCAGCATTGTCTGTAATGATCTTTCTAGGACAACCAAAATGGGATAGTATGTTGGTTTCAAGGAACTTGATAATGACAGGGTCAGTAGCATTCCTAGAAGGGGTGGCTTATATCCATTTGGTAAAATAATTAGTGGTAGTAAGGATCCACATATGTTGGGCAGATGAGGTTGGGTGAATTTCCCCAATAAATTCTAAACCCCATTGCTGAAAGGGAGCCTCAATACTGATGGGATGCAAAGGTAAATGTAAGATTTTTCTCTTGCCATAAAAAATTTGACACTTATGGCAAGTCATGACTAGCTTTTGAGTATCTGGGAAAACGCTGGGCCAATAATAGCCAACTCTGAGAATATTTTTTGCTGTGGTCTTCTAGTACATATGGCCTCCACATTCTCCCTGATGCAGCTCATGTATGATTTTTCCTGCATCATTCTCAAGCAAGCATTTAAGCAATATGCCAACAACATTTTTCCAATATAACACTCCATCTAAAATGCAATAATTTAAAGATTTTTGTTTCAAGAATCTAGCTTTAGTCTTTGATAAAGAAGGAGGATTATTAAGATAGAGAAGCACATAAATGATATCATCATCCCAAGATAAATTCAAAAACATTTCTTCAATGTATGGAGCAGTGAATTCTTCTATTTCTTCCAAAACATCAACCATATTTATATCTAATGCTTGGAAATTTGATTCTGCCATAAGTTTTGCTAATCCCTGTCCTTTAATCAGCTTTGTAGGCCTAATTTCTAAATCATATTCTAAGATGATTGCAATCCATTTTCCCCTTTTACCATCAGGGTCTTGATTTAGAATGTCCTTGACACCTGTATGTGGGACAAAAGTAATGATATGAGAGTGTAAAATGTATACTCGGAAATCTTTCAGTGCTTTTATCACAACTAAGGCATGTTTCTCCATGATATTATATTTGAGTGGAGCATCTCTTAAGGCTATACTAAAAAAGGATATTGGTTGTTCTTTCCCTGTATTATTATTTTGCAGCAACACTGCAACAATGGTGCATTTAGAGGAAAATGAGAAAAAGTAGAAATCCTTAGTGAAATCAGGACTAATAAGAATTGGTGTTTGAGTAAGAGATTGTTTCACCAGTTCAAATGATTGTTTGGCTTTTAAGGTCCATTTAACCCCTATTTCCTTTTTTAGCATGTTTGTGATATTCCTCAAAAGTTCAGCAAGGTTGGGGATGAACCTTCCCAAAAAATTGATCTTCCCAATGAAAGATTGCAACTCTTTGAGATTTCTAGGATGGCTGATTTTCAATATTCCTTCAATCCTTTTAGGGTCTACTTTGATTCCCTCTTCAAAAATAATGTGGCCAAGAATTTTTCCTTCTTGGAGACCAAAGAGTGTCTTTTTGGGATTCAAAGATAAGCCATATTTTCTACATTTCTCAGAAATGTTTCTTAAATGAATCAAATGTTCTTTATCAGTTTTGGAGAAAACAGTGATGTCATCAAGGTAAATGATTATAAAATAGCCTATGTCTTCTAAAAAAGCTATGTCCATGGCCCTTTGAAATGTGGCCCCTGCATTCATTAAACCAAATGGCATTTTAACATACATGAATGTACCCCAACGTGTGGTGAAAGCAGTTTTGTGTTGATCACTTGGGAGTACTACCACTTGGTTGTAGCCTGAAAAAACATCCAACAGTGATATTCTCTTAGATCCAACCACCTTCTGAAATATGTGGTCCATTTTAGGCAAGGGATAATTATCTTTCAGGGAGGCTCTATTCATATTTCTAAAGTCAATACAAAGCCTGATTTCCCCAGTCTTCTTCCTAACATACACAAGGTTGGAAACCCACTGTGAGTATCTAAGGGGAACTATGATCCCAACATCATACATCTTTTTGATCTCTTTCTCAACTAAAGGTAACAAAACAGGGTTTATCCTTCTTAGTTTTTTTTTGAAAGGTTTTTTATTTTCCTTAAGAGGAATTTTATGTTGAATAATGTTGGTATCATATGATTTTAGATCTTTGTACCCCCATGCAAACACATCTCCAAACTCCTTGAAAATTTCAATATATTCCAGCTTGATATGAGTAGGAAGAGTGCTAGATAACTTGATCATTTTGGGCTCATTTATGCTGCCTATTTTATGTTCTTCTACATTAGTTTCAGTAGGCTCTATCTTTGGTTTTTTAGCTACATCATTGAAATAAAAAAGCTTCTCTAATGGTGTAAGACCCCCTGGTATTGAATCATTTTTACATTGTAAAACTTCAAAGTCCCTTTGGTCTGTTTTGTTTAGTAATTATGTTGTACAAAGATATTCAAATTGGTTTATATCAGCAGTAGAGGACATCTCTGTTTCATGAGCTTGTTTTTCATCAAAAAAGTCTTCTTCAGGGCTTGAGCTAGGTGTTGGTTTAGTAAAATAATTTATTGATTGCATAAAATCATCAATGTGTTTATCATCCTCAAACACTTGCCAATAGTTTTCATGGTCAGGGACTATAAGCCTATTTTTCACTTTGACATTGAATTGTTCATTTACCTGGGGTATTTGGCAATTGCTGGCAGCAAAGGCAAGTTCATTTGCAAGGTTATTTTGAGCTCTAGGGATGAAGGTTAGTTTATATTTTTCAAAGGTTTTTAGGAGCTCTAGGGCAGCATTCCTATATTCTCTTGATCTTGGGTTTTTGGCTGAATACTCCCCTTTTATCTGCCTCATAATCAACTTTGAATCTCCTTGGACTGATATTTTTTTGGCTCCTAGATCTTTGAGCAAATGTAGGCCAAGGAGGAGGGCTTTATATTCTGCAATGTTATTGGTGCATGGGTTGATCTTGGGTTTTTGGCTGAATACTCCCCTTTTATCTACCTAATAATCAACTTTGAATCTCCTTGGACTCATATTTTTTTGGCTCCTAGATCTTTGAGAAAATGTAGGCCAAGGAGGAGGGCTTCATATTCTGCAATGTTATTGGTGCATCGGATATCAAGTTTATAGGAATGTCCTTTATTTGTATTATGTATCCATACACTAGCTCTAGAACCTATTTTGCTGCAAGAGCCATCAAAGCTCATTTCCCAAAGTGTTTCTATCTCATGGTCATTATCCTTTTGTTGTTCAGGGCTGCTAAGGTTAAGGTTGTCAGATTATTCTTTTAGGAACAAATTTGACTGCTTAGGTGGACTTAACTCTATCTCATTTTCCTTTTCTTGTTGGTTTATTTCATCTTCATTGTACAAGATAAAGGAGTCTAAATATGAATGAATAGAATAAACAGGAGTGTTGTTTGGCCTATATATGTTGCTTACCATAAATTTCATATGAGATTCTTTGTATAATCTTCTAGTTTGATTAAAAACTAGAATGGTAGCATAAGACATGTCCATTTGAAGGCTTCCCTGAAGTTTGGATCCCCATGATCTAGATACAAGCATGCCATACAACCACTATGTCCATAACTAGACCCTTAGCAGGAATTTGTGCCAGATTGACACATAAATCCTTGATCAGACTTAAACACTTGACTCTGCTTGAATCAAAGGAATACATGTCCTTGTAAGGTTTAGTAATTTATAGGCCTAATCTCTCCATCACTACTTTTGGCATAAGGTTGTGAGAGGCACCAGAGTCTAGCATGGCATTGTGTAAGATCTTGTCATGTATATTTAAGCTAACATAGAATGGAGGAGTGGTCCCTTCTTGATATTTTCCTTCTACCTCAAGACCAAACAACAATTTTGGTTTATCATCTGTCAAGTTCAAAGTATCAATGCCTATATTCAAATATTTCAAAACTTGCCTTTTATATACATCCTGGGTTACTAGTTCAGCTAAGGGTATGCTAATTTTGATCTTGTCAATTTCACCCTCAAGGCTAAAAGGGACTAACGTTTTTGACATATTTACATCTGTTTTGTCAATCATAGTCTTTTCAACAATTCTGTTTTGCTGAGTTTTATTAGAACAGTTATTTAGGACAGATTTATCAGGGCCATTAGCAGAAGTACTAGGGAAACTTGGGTCAACACTTTGCTGACTGGTTTTGTCCTTGTTTGAGTCAGTCTTTTTAGTCAAAGTGTTATTGCTATTTGCTGTCTTTTTAGGAAGGTTTTATGAAGTTTTCATAACAGCAGTGTTTGTGTTTTTATCATTGGAAATTTTTGGGTTCCTTTTGCCTCTAAGATCATATTGTCTGTGTACCTCTATTATTGCATTTTCAAACCCCAATTGGTAATCTTCAGAATCCTCATGATTGTTTTCAATTTGTTCTGAGGAGAAGAATCCTTGTTCTTCTTCAGTGAGGAAAGAATCACCCTCATTGTCATATCCTATTCGATTTACATGATTTTCTCCCAACCTCTCAGTATCGCTTTCTTCTTCTTGATCTACATAGTTTTGTTGAAAGGGAGGCCTAATTTGTTGGTCATTATCTCTTTGTCTATCTTGAATAGGGTCTCTTTTGAAATTTGGATTTCCATTTCTGTTTTGGGGATTGATTTGGTTTTCTCTAGGAGGTACTCTATCATTTAAGTTTATTTTCTCAAGCATTCTTTCCATTACTCTTATTAAGTTGTCAATTTTGGCATCAGTTGATGAGGTTGATGCCATTGTTTCATCTTTGTATGTGACTCTTTTTTCTGATTTCAATCTAGCTCTTTTCTCAATCAGATTTTCCTCTACACTTATGGCTCCCCTATGCATATCTTCTAAAGTCAAGGGGTCTCTTTCTCTTAGTTGGTAGGCCATGTTTGGATCAAAGCCTTCAGGAAATTTATCTAAGGCTAAGCCTAGTGGAGGTTTCATATTTGGGGGAAGTGCATTGTAAACACTATTGAATCTAGTGCAATAATCTTGGACACTTTCCCCGGTATTTATTTTGAGGTTGCTATATTCTGAAAGGATTTGGAGAGGGTTCTTTTTAATTTCCCATTTGTTTATGAATGTTTGGTATAAAGAAGGGAGATCATTTATGCTATTAGGAGTTAATATTTTAAACCATTTTTTGGTTTCTCCTCCTAAACTTTGGGGAAATATTCACATCTTAATGGTTTCTTCTTCTATTTCCATGTAATCAAAAGCATCATCCATTTTATCCACATTTTGTTGGGTAATAATGGATTCAGCTCCAGTAAAATGGGGAATTCTGGATTAATAATCATTTGGTAGAGGAACCAAGGGTTATGGTAACACTAGTGGGGCATACCATGCTGCCATGGTAGGAACAAATGGGGGACTTACAAGAAGTGGATTTGTGAAAGGGAAAGTGGGATGAAATGGAATGTTTTGAACAGTGGAATTATGTATAGCTGTGTTGGAAGTATTTGGACTAGAAAACTGATTTTGAGCAGATTTGTTATGGAAGGAGCTAAAGTGATGGAGAAGCTGAAAATTGGGTGGAGTAGAAGGGGAGGCTTCTCTACTAGAACTCTACTGCAAATATGTGGGCTCAAGGTTAGCTTGGTTTATATCACTATGTGACTTGGTTTTGAATAATTTCTTTGTATGAGACAAGTCAAAGTGAGGATCTTTCAAGACTGTAATGTTTTCAGGGACATATCTTGTTCTTTGGATGGTCCTAATAGTAGTTAAATCTCTAGCTTCAGAAGTTTTCCACAAAATATTTTCTGGATCATCAACTATTGTAGGAGGATTTGGGTCTGGGTGAGATCTGGTATTGATCCTATGTGAAGCCAGATTTCAAATTCAAAATTTAGAGAGGCTGAAAGTGTAAGGACTGTTTTCAGAAGGTTGACCTCTCTTGGTATTTTTAGTATCTTTCTAGAATATGGGACTGGGCCTCTAAAATCCAAGGGACTGATTTGATACAATGCTAATGAAATATAAGAGTACTAGTGGAGTAATAGGCCTACTGGGGCTAGTGGAGTCACCAGGTGGAAATTTTTAGCTTTTTTGAAGGTAAAATGTATTATGGTCCACCACCAATAAGTAATAAAAGCCAATCTAGGAATTCTTTTTGAGGTTTTCTGAGTTTTTATGTAGTTCTATGGTTTGTAATAGTTTTCTATACTTGAATCATCATGTAGCTAATATGGTGAAACAAACAAAGTATACTCTATGGCTAAAGGGTTTCTAAATCCTTTAAGGAATGTTTAAGCATGAACTATATTCAGAAGTCCCACCGTAATCGCCAGAATGTTAGTGTGGCGATGATGTGGCAGATAAACCACCATATGCTATTTAGTCAAGGGTTTCTAAGTTATTTAAGGAATTTTTATTTATGAACTATACTTAGAAGTCCCACCGTGATCGCCAGAATGTTAGTGTGGCGATGAGGTGGAAGATAAACCACCATATGCTATTTAGTCAAGGGTTTTTGAGTTATTTAAGGAATGTTTACTTATGAACTATACTCAGAAGTCCCACTGTGATCACCATAATGTTAGGGTCCTATGATTTGGTATATTGAGATACCAAATGACAAGGTAACATGAAACTAGTCTTTAGAGTCCTAGGACCTAGCCTTCCTAGACTCAGAGAGGGATATCTCAAATTGTTTTGTAAAGGATATGTGCTTGTTTGCTCTTAAGGGTTGATTTTAGGCTATTTATTAAGTATGGAGTTTGTTTTTTTGTTTTGGTCGGGTACGATGATCAAAGATCATAGATAGAATGAGGAAATCTATAAGTCATTGGGAAATGGAGTCAAATGAAAGTCATGATAAGTTTATAAATGGATCGGGGAGTATCATAGGGAAAATCTAACTTGGCCAGTGGATCTTCCAAGTTTTTAGGACAATGAGGTGAACATTAAGGATAATAATGAAAAGTGGGACAAAGGGAAATTAAGAATCATTTATCATGTAATTTAAACAAGAGACATCTTTCAAGGTAACTGTTTTGAAGCAAGCCAAAGGATAGGGGAAACCATAGACTTCTTTGGACATAATTTTAATAAGAAAACCTTTCAGACAACAATCCAGCAATCAAAAGACTACTTTTAGATAAGAAAACATATAAGATAAACAGTGAGAGCAACCTAAGATCAAACAGAAATAATTTAATCTGCTTTTGACCAACTCTTTAGGGATCTTTCAAAGCAACTTTTAAAGGTAGACCAAAGGACAGGGAACACCATATACTTCCCTGGTTTAGACTCTACTAAGCATACTTTAAGAAGATCTTTAAAAACAATATCTCAAGTTGTACTCAAAGGAAAATGGACTCACCACAAATTTCCCTGGTTGCACTCGATTGAAATCATTGCTAAAAACAACTTTTCAAGCCATACCAATGAACATGGACTTACCAAAAAGAAATTTCTTGGTTATACTCTATTGAATTGTTTCTAAAATAACAAGCTAGATGAAACTAGAGGGAAATTAAGAATCCTCCAATATGACTTTGCAGAAGAAAACTTTAAGACAGTGAAGAGTAAATAGAACTAAGGTGCTTTCAAAAGACATTTCTTAGCCTAAAAATTTTACTCTACTGTAATAAAGAAAGATGGAAACATAATGAAAACAGGAAATAACAATACAGATAGAATCACTTCAACAATAGCCAAGCTCAAGGATCCAGTGATCTAGCCTCCTCCATCAACAAACAAATCAGGGCATCCACATGATCCAAGACATCAATTTCCTTCAACTTCCAAGAGACTATGTATTACTTCAAATGAGTTCAGATGCAATATTTATGCTTCAAATGAGGAGGTGAAGCTCAAGATAGGGTTTGAGTATCATTAATTACAGAGTAAGTGCATTCCTAACCTTGAAAACCATGCAAGGCCTAAGGCAGGAATATCTGTAGCTACTTCTTTGTTTCAATAACTCTACCTTAACTCCTAAGGAAAAATAGGTGAAATGTTTGACTTTAAGGCCTATTATTAACTTTACAATAACTGCCTTGACAGATAAAAATATCTTTGACTGTGTAATAACTTCCCAATGCCTTTATGGAAAGAAATCATGTTGTAGGTGGCAGTTTGGTCTTTGGAGGAGTAACTGCTTCTTGATTTAGTCATTCAAAGTTGTCTTTGGGATAATCTATCTCTGTTTAATCATTAAATATGTCTTTAGGCCTCTGAACCTTTATTTAGCCTTTATAATCTATCCCAAGGTCTTTATCTTTTATTTCTTCTTTATGACTGATTGTTTATCCATTCTTTGTTTTTAAACCTTTGACCTTTATCTTTTAATCATTTTCTTCATGGCTAATCCTCTGTGTTTTATCCTTTGATTTTTAGGATTAGGCCATTAATACTTCTGTTCTTCATTTCTTCATTGCTTTTTTTTACTGTAGTTGTTCTTTGTGTGCAGGGAGGCGGTCCTTTTGTGCCTGAAAGGTTGAATGTCCACCAAGGATCATGATTTCGATGGTGTTAGGGTTTAACCTTCGCCTATGTCCCTTTTAAATTGGTTTAAAACCCCTTGAATCATCATCTAAGGCTTCATTTGTCCTTTTTGGACTATTGGAACGTAATTTTAGGCATATCCGCCATTAAATCCTGCACAAACACAGACTGTTAATTTGAAAACCATGTGGGGAGTGGTAAGACTGCATTTTCAGGGTCGCGGGGTGGTCGGGAGGTGTTTGCAGAGGAGAAATGGAGCAAAGGGTAAGGTTCTGAAGGCAGAACCTGGTGGAATTCGAACAGGGGCGAAGAATTTGAATTTTGGCGCAGGGGGGGGGGGGAAGTGGTTTTGGAAAACTGCGGTGGTTTATCGCGCGGGTGGGAGGTGCTAAGCGGTATTAGACCGAAAGCACGTGATACCATAGGTTGATTGACGTGTCTCCGAGCTAATACCGCCCATTTCGTGTGGGTCAGCGGTTTTAAACCCTGGCGCTATTTTCTGCGCAATATGAGACATGGACCATCAGATCTCGAGGAGAGAGATCGACGGTGCAGACAGAGTCCGGGAGCGGGGTGTAGGTTTGGGAAGTGGAGCCCGTAGACAGGTGTTAGTTTGCGGTTTGGCAGCAGGGTCAAGTGGAAGGTGGGGCCTGGGCTCAATGATGTGGCATCTTTGTCATGTTGTGCGGGGTTATGTGAATGCGAGATGGGTGATGGGGATGTAACCACCATCAGATCAGGGGAACAGATCCCGATCAATGATGGAGATGGCCCAGTAAAAACCCAAGAGGCGGGGTCAGGTAAAGGGGCTTGCTTTAATATTTAAAAGTTTTGGGTGGGTTTTCATAATGAAAAGGCGGAGGTGTATTTGAATAGGGAAGGGGCTAGAAAACAGGTGGAGGAAACGGTCCTATGTGTTGGGGTTCCCATGTTTTGGCAAGATTGGCAATACCAAAAGATGAGACAACATCATAACCACTTTCAAACCTCAGGATCTAGCCCTCCTGGGTCCAGAGAGGGATCTCTCTATATTAGCAAAGGTTTTATGTCTTTGAAGCTCAAATTTAAGATGTTAGGCTGGTTATAGGCATAGAGTTTGTTTGTTTGATGTTTGTTTTGGTTGTTGGGAATCAGGAAATAAGGATTTAGTATAAGACAAGGATGAGCAAAGAGGGTTTTAGGCAAAGGAGGGATAATTCAGAGAACATTCAATACCATTAGGAAATGGAGTCAGGAAAGGGTTTACTTGCTATTCAATATGCAGGCTTTCAGTTGGGCTAGTCATCTAAAGCATTGGATCTTAAAGATGATAGTAGTATGAAATGGAAAGAGTGAGGGTGAAAGCAAGGAAACCTCCAAGGAGAGCTTTTAGAAATCAGATCTAGGGACAGGACATGTCATTGGACAACCTGTGATCCAAAACCTAAAAGATTAACTCTTCAGACAAGGAAACATTAAAGGTTTAAACAAAAAATTGAAAACCTAAGATCAGAGAGAGACTTTGAACTCTCAATGATTTGGAATCCAGCTAAAGGGAACTTAGAAAGGTTTAATTACGTGAAAGGATCCTAGTGAGATAGGGACAAAGTTCTAAACTCCCAGTATCCCCATTCATTTAATTAAAGCTTAACAAGAACATCTAAAAATAGATTTCATTTATTCATACATCAGCTAGCAATATATCAGACCACTACACTGGTTAAATTAGCTTGAAATCAATCCTCAGATAACACATTCAGTAGAAAACATTGAAGCAAGGGAGAGCAGAAACATAGGGTACCTAACAAGGGTAAATCCTATGCCAGATTTCTGATGCATGCCAGAAGAAATGAAATGAAATAAACTACAAGGTAAAACAAAAACAAAGATAGAAAAACATCACTGCTGCTTTAGATCAGGATCCAAAGAAATGTTCTTGTCATATTAAAGAGCAACACCATTCATGTACAACATTTCCAACAGCTTGATATTCAGCCTAAAAACATCTTCCTCAGCCTATCTTACAACTTTACACAGAGACTATGTCTCAAAACAAAACATCTTGCAATTCTCAGATATCCAATCAACAACCTTACAATGAGTTTCTTCATGAATTTTATAGCTGAAAGAGGAGCAGAGGAGGTAGGTGAAAAATAAATGTAGCATTAAAAATCAGAAGAGGAAGAGGGCCGAAGCCCCATTCTGTTTTAAATTCTGGGCATTTATCTTTGGTACTCTTTGGATGAAAAAGTGGTCTTTGTTAGGTTGCAATTTACTCCAGGTATGTTTTTGATGTACTTGCTGTAGCACCTCTGTGATACTTGTGGTACTCTGGTGAATTAAATAAAGGTAGAACAATGATTATGGGGTCTGCCATACTGTGTAACAAATGCTTCTGATAGCATAGGACTGTTGTCAGGGCTGAAATTTCCTCAAGAACACGGTATAGAATGCAGATGGTATGGGCACTTTTTCCTTTTATGGGAAAAACATTCTGCTGATGTGAAACCCTGATAGTATTATTTTCTGCGCACTGGACCTTCTGTGTGATCCATGATGCCTTCGATCTGGCACCCTGCCTTAAATTATTGGGTTAAGGCTCAAAATCTTCAATTACAAGCCTTAAACTCTCTTATTTCTCCCTAATACTCTTTGCCGCTCCATGATTGTCTCTGTCTCCGAAATCGAGACTTTAAATGGTGCTGGGAGTTTTGCACAGTTGAATTTTGTACCTTTAATGAATATTACGTCTTCAGCACCTCCTCTGGCCTTTCTCTGTATTCTGTGTCATAATAATAACGCTATGAACCATGGTGTTTTCCACCCGCCTGTAACCCTGCAAAACACAAAACGCATTAAGAAATCGTTTATGGGGTCGGACAATGAGGATGACTGTGAAAATGGCAATGCGGCGTGGATGAGGATGATGAATGCAGAGGATACTATGGAGGAACGTGGTGGAAAAGCGGGAGATGCATTTGGAAGATGGCAAGACTGGAAATTTAAATGCAAAACCTTAATATTTGACCTTTGAATGGAATATATAAAGGCGACGGACGAAAATGCGACAAAAACACGTGGAATGGTGACATGGCGGGTGTCGGTCAATGGCGGGGCATGCATTTAATTCTAACCGTCCGATCTCAGGAGGAGATCGATGGTGGAAAATGCATTGAAGGGCGTCAGATGGTGGGCCAGGGGTCACTTTTTCTTTGGATTAACTCCCATGCATCTTCGTGGCGCGATCACCGTTGTATGGACAGCTTTCAAATCGGACGGTGTACGCACATATCGCGCCGGGTCCACTGCCAAAATTTAACGTGCGATGAGGACGGTTTTTAAACAGTGCTCAGAGCGACGTGTCATGCGGTGAATGGAATCACTACGAAATGAAAAATACCTCCGACCTTCCAAAGGCGGTGCGATAAAACCGCCGATTTTTTAACAGTGTTCGGAGCCACGACCACCGGGGCGGGTGAAATATGGACCATCGATCTGCGGATCAAATCGACGGTTGTGATGCGATCGGAGGGGTGAATAGGGGGGGGTGTCCATGGAAGTTATAGAATCTGTGAAGACCGTCCAATCTGTACAGATCGACGGTTAAAAACGCTCCCGATATCCATTCGCGCTAAGCGCTTTTCGGGCTAGCACCAGGTTCTAGTGCCCAGGTCATGTGTGGGGAAAAGTTAAGGGGGCTGGCCCAAGGGGGCTAGGCCCAAATATGTTAAAATGTGGGTTTTTCAGCATTTTTTAATGTAATTTACAGTTAGAAATGGGTAACGGTAGGGAGAAAAAGGGGTGAATGAAGGCCCTTTGGAGCACAACTTTTTACAACCAGTGAGACCTTTTAAATGGAAACAGCGGTGGAAAATAATCAAAGGGTAGGGGGCATGAAGAAGCTTTCAAGGATGATGTGTTTTCAGGAGAAATGCATTCCTTGAAAGCTGATAAAACAAATTAGCCCCTGTTTTCTTGTCAAAAAATTCATAGGGGGCTAACAGTGGCTCCACATGGGGATGGCTTCTTCTTGAAGGAGTCAAGAATTCAGAAGATGATCTTTGGATTAGGCCATATGCCTTGTTTCTTGACCCATCCATTTTCTTTCTTGGATCAGCTGCCACAAATTGTGAAGACATCAAATTAGCAGAACAATTCTCCCAAACAATCTACCTACCCATCCTACAATCCTAGCATTTTTTCTTCTAGGGTGCATTTGGACTTGCAGACCCTTTACATCATTTATTCTTTAAAAACAAGAAGATAAACCTATTCTATTTCTACCCTTATTGCTCCATGAGACCAGATTAAACTGTTGGTCTCGTATGTTTCTCTACCTAATCTAATATCTGCTGGGATTAGACTGTCCAGCAGATTTCTTCTCTACATTCTACAACAGAAATTTAAAAACAGTCAAACTAGGATTAGACAGTCTAGTTTGCTATGGATCCAAGGCATAAAGACAGTTGCACATGGATAGAAATTTGCAGAAAACTAAAATCAAACTCTTGAAGGCTTGAAATCTGAAGTTTTGAAGCATCCTTCTTTTCTTTGTGACTCAAGTTTTGAGCTTGTTAGAGTCACTTTTTCTTCTTCATTTCAGCTCTGGTTTTGGGCTTGTTAGAGTTGATTCTTCTTCCTAATTTTCTGGTTCAGATTTTGAGCATGTTAGAACCAGCTGTTTTATTTCTTTGGCTCAGGTTTTGATCATATTAGAGCCAATCTTTTGCACTTCAGAGGTTCATGTTTTGAGCATGTCTGAACCTCTCCTTTCTCTTTTTTGAAACATTTTCTCTTTTTCTTTGAAAACATAACACAGCAATGGTATTTACAATGGAAATGGAAACTAGAAATTGGAAATCAACAGAAGTAGTGTTTGAGCATCCTGCCATTGACAGGACCCCCAAACATCTCTGTACCATCTAGCTCTTGCAGAAAAAATGCATTTGGGCCCACAGTGGCCTGGATGATATATGGACCCTGCCACAAATTGTCAAATTTTCCATGCTTTCCTTTGTCTTCTCTCTGTCCCACTTTAGAACTTTATCTCCAATTTTGAAGTCACATGCTTTAGTCCTTTTGTCAAACAACTTCTTTATATTTTCCTGAACTTTCATAGCTCTATTATAGACCTCTTCCCTTGTTTGTTGGAGATGAATTTTTTAGTTTATCCTCCTTACCATGCTATCTTCTTCTGTCTGAATTTCTTGGACAAGTTTAATCACTGGTACTCCAAGGCTGGTAGGAAATACTACCTCTGTTCCATAGACAAGCTGATATGGTGACATGCCAATGGATTTATTTGTTGTAAGCCTGTCAGCCCACAAAGCATGCACTAACTTGTTATGCCATGACTTTTTGTTCTCTTCAAGCAGTTTTTTGATGATGGTTACCAAGCTCTTGTTTGAAGATTTAGCTAACCCATTACCTTGTGGGTAATAAGCAGTTGAATGACCAAGTGCTATTTGATACCTGTGCCAAAAATCAATCATTTTCTTGGATCCAAAAGCAGCAGCATTATCAGTGATTATTTTTCTTGGGTAGCCAAACCGAGAGAGGATGTGGTCTTCTAGGAACCTAATGATGACTGAATCTATGGCCTTCCTAGTAGGTATGGCCTCTATCCACTTAGTGAAGTAGTATGTGGCTGTTAAGATCCATTTTTGTTGTGAAGAAGAAGCAGGATGTATTTCTCCTATGAAATCTAGGCCCCATTGCATGAATGGACCTTCAACAGTGATGGGTTGTAAAGGTAGGGGGAGGAGCTTTCTTTTGTCTTCAAAAATCTGGCATTTATGGCAGGCAATTATCATCTTATGGATGTCATTAAAAAGTGTAGGCCAATAATAGCTAGCTCTGAGTATTTTGTAAGCAGTGGCTTTCTAGTTCAGGTGGCCTCCACACTCTCCTGCATGGAACTCTTGTTTAATTTTCTCTGCTTCAGTTTCAGGCAAACATTTAAGCAATAGGCCATTTGTATTTTTCTAGTATAAACATTCATTCAGTATGCAATAGTTTCTGGCTTTTAGCTTTAGAAATCTGGCCTTAGTTTTTGATAGTTCAGGAGGGGCTTTTAGGTTTGTGAGCACATACAAAATGTCAGAATACCAAGGAGAGTTCTGAAACTTCTCCTCAACAGTGAGATCAGGCAATCCTTCTTGCTCATCCAAGGCATCTACCATGTTAATGTCAAGGGCTTGTAGATTTGATTCAGCCATTAGTTGAGCTAGGCCCTGACCTTTGATCAGTTTTGTAGGTCTTATCTCAAGGTCATACTCCAGTATTACAACAATCCATTTGCCCCTCTTTCCATCAGGATCTTGGGACAAAATGTCTTTAACCACTATGTTTGGCACATAGGCTATGGTGTGGGAATGCAATATGTACACCCTAAAGTCTTTTAAGGCCTTTACCAAGGTATAGGCCTATTTTTCCATTATGTTGTATTTCAAGGGTGTATCTCTCAGAGATTTGCTGAAAAAGGCGATAGGTTGTTCCATTCCCTCTGGATTTTTCTGCAGTAGAACTGCAGCTACTGTATGCTCAGAGGCAAATGAAAAAATCAGAAAATCCTTTGAGAAATCAGGACTGATTAGGATAGGAGCCTGGTTGAGTGCAAGTTTAACTGATTCAAAATATTTCTTAGCCTCAATAGTCCATTTAACTCCTACACCTTTCTTGAACATGTTTGTCATATTCTTGAGGTGTTTAGCTAGGTTGGGAATAAACCTCCTTAAGGAGTTAATTTTCCCAATGAAGGACTGTAACTCTTTAATGTTTCTAGGGTGTGTGATTTGTAGTATTCCCTCAACTCTTTGTGGGTCTATCCTAATTCCTTTCTCAGATATGATGTGGCCAAGAAGTTTACCTTCTTGTATCCCAAACATGGTATTTTTAGGATTCAATGACAGACCGAAGCTCCTACATTTTTCAAACACTTTCCTCATATGTTTTAGGTGTTCTTCATCAGTCTTGGAATAGACTGTTATGTCATCCAGGTAGATGACAATGAAGTGCCCTATTTCATTCGAAAAAGCTATGTCCATTGCTCATTGGAAGGTTGCACCAGCATTCATCAATCCAAAAGGAATTTTTTCATACATAAAAGTGCCCCATGGAGTGGTAAAAGTTGTCTTGAGTTGGTCTTCTGGGAGTACTAAAAGTTGGTTGTAACCTAAAAATCCATCTAACAGGGAGATCCTTTTTGAGCCCACTACTTTCTGAAGAATGTGTTCCATTTTTGGCAAAGGGTAATTGTCCTTGAGTGAGGCTCTGTTAAGGTTCCTGAAATCTATGCACAGCCTGGTATCACCTGTTTTATTTCTCACATCTACAAGGTTTGAGACCCAATCAAAGAACCTCACAGGAACTATTATCCCTGCTTCATACATCTTTTTGATCTCCTTTTCAACTACAGGCAATTGTTTTGGGTTTATTCTACGAAGTTTCTATCTGAAGGGTTTCTGATTTTCTTTCAAAGGTATTTTGTGTTGTATGATGTTTGTGTCATAAGCCTTTAAGTCCTCATAGTTCCAGGCAAACACATCAATGAATTCCTTGAATAAGTCAATATATTTCTTTTTCATGTCTGCAGGTAGGGACTTAGCCAGTTTAATCATCTTGGGTTTATCTTCAGTGCCTATGTTGCATTCCTCGATATCAGAGTTTGTGTGTTCTATAGTGTGCTTTTTTTCTACATCATCAAAGTAAAAAAGGTCCTCTAAAGGTGCTAGACCTCGAGGTATGTTCTTATCTTTAGCCTGCAGCACCTCTACTTCCTCTTTATCTATGTTTTCACAATCTTCGTTTGGATTTCCAATTTGTTCAGTTAAAATGTTTATTTCTATGTTACAGGGTGTTTCTTCCTTGTCTGGGGGTTCATCACTTAGGCAGCTATCATCAGATTTCGAGTCTGAATCAGAAAACTCAAACTCGTTCCTGCCTACCAGGAAATTTCAATCTGCTTATCTCCTTCAAAAACCTGCCAATATTTCTCATTATCCGGCACTGCAGGTCTAAATTTGGTCTAAATGATGACTTTTTGATCACTGGGAGTTTTGTGATATGAACTAGATATACAAGCTAATCCATTTGAAATTACGTTCTGATTCCTAGGAATAAACACTAGTTCATATTCCACAAAGGTCTTCAATAAATCCATGGCATCATTCCTATATGCTCTCAACCTAGGGTGTTTAACTGTATATTCACCATTTACTTGTTTTATAATAAAATCAGAGTCTCCATGCACAGTTATCCTACAGGCTCCTAATTTTTTCAACAGATTCAAGCCTAGGATAAGAGCCTCATACTCTGCGATATTATTTGTATATTTGAAGTGCAGGTTACAGGCATGGCTCTCTGCGTAGTCACTCTCTGTATTATGTACCCAGACTCCTGCTCCTGCAGTTCTCTTATTGCATGACCCATCGAAATTCATTTCCCATAAAGGTTCACTTTGAGTTTCGTTTTTGGTGCACTGTCCATAGGTTTCTACATTGTTTTCTTCTAAGTCTAGAGTAGCCATTATGTTAAAGTCTATAGGCTTTGTTTCATTGTTTGTATCTCTGTTTTTGAATTCTGGCCCCTCTAAGGATTCATTATTGCAAAGGATAAAGGAGTCTAAATCTGTGTGCACAGAATACAGAGGAGAATTTTCAGGCTTTTCAGGGCTGCTGACCAGGAATTTCATTTGTGCCTCTCTATACGGTCTTCTAAGTTGGCTAAAAACAGGGATTGTGGCATATGCCCCATCCATCTACATTGTACCTTGCAGCTTGGATCCCCATGATCTTGATAATAACATGTCATACTTAGGTGGCACATCTGCCACTACAACATCCACAACCATACATTTGGCTGAAATCTGGGTCAAATTCACACACAGGTCTTTGATTAGGCCAAGGCATTTTACTCTGCTAGAGTCAAATGAATATAAATATTTGTAGGGTTGGGTTATCTCTAGGCCTAACCTTTCCATAACTACCTTAGGCATTAGGTTGTGTGATGCCCCAGAGTCATGCATTGCATTGTGAAGGATATTGTCATGGATATTGAGACTGATATAGAAAGGTGGTACTACCCATTCCTGAAACTTTCCTTCTATCTTTGGACCAAACAGAAGGACTGGTTAATCATCACTCAGATTGACAGTGTCGCTATTTCCCCTTAGATTTAATGCTTTCAAAATTTGGCCTTTATATATATCTTCAGTGGCCAGCTCAGAGAGTGGGATAGAGATTTTAATTTTAGCAATCTCACTCTCCAAATTGAAAGTGGACTGACTCTTTGGAATGTTCAACTCTGTTTTGTTAGCCACTACCTTGGTAGCAGGCTCAGTGTGCTGATTCTCATTATGTACAGGGTTAGGAACTATTTTATCAGGAGCACTAACTGTAGTGCTAGTGCTGCTAGTTGGTTGACTTTGTTTATCAGTGTTTTGGTTGTCTTTTTCTTTGTTCTTCCCAGAACTCTCAACTGCTGATTTGTTACTTTCAGCAGCTACTTTAGAAGTTTTCTCAAGCCTTTTCTTAATGGTGATCTTAGAATTTTTGGGTCTGGAATTGTCTAAGCTCTTTTTTCTTCTGAGTTCATACTGTTCTCTGACCTGCATAATGGCATTTTCAAATCCAAGTCTGTAATCCTCATATTCTAATCTTTCCTCATCCTCGTATGAGGATGAGGGTTGATCTTCCTCTGTGGAATAGTTATGGATTGAGTTTTCTGTTTCAAACATGTTTATTTTGTTTCCCTCAGACTCTTCTATGATTCGCTCATCTTCATCTAGAATTTTTTCCTGAAATGGGGGTATAACTTGTTGATCTGATTCTCTTTGTCTGTTGGGAGTGGTATTGTTTCTTCTAAATTTTTGGTTCTGGTTATGATTTTGGTTTCTGTTCTGATTATTAACTGTGACAACCATTTTTTCCATCATTTGTTGTATATTTTCCATGTTTTTAGATAAACGGTCATAATTGGGGTCAGATGTGGAAGCTACATTGTCATCTCTATATGTCACCCTTTTCTCAGCTCTCAATCTTGTTTTTTTCTCAATTAGATTAGCCTCTACACTCACTTCTCATTTTTTCATATCTTCCAATGTGTTGTAATCCCTTTCCCTAAGCTGGTAGGCCATGTCAGCATCAAAAACCTCAAGATATTTCACTAGAGCCATACCTTGGGGAGGTTTCATGTGTGGAGGTAGAGCGTTGTAAACACTATTAAACCTTGTAGAGTAGTCATGGACACTCTCTCCTACATTTCTTTTCAGTTTCTTGTATTATGCTAGGATTTGGAGAGGGTTGGCTTTAACTTCCCATTTGTTTATGAAGGTATGATATAAAGCAGGAAGATCTTGGATACTATTAGGAGGTAGGCCTTTGAACCATTTCTTCACATGACCTCCTAGGCTTTGGGAAAAGATTCTCATTTTGACTGTATCATCATCTATTTCCATGTAGTCAAAAGAATCTTCCATCCTATCTACATGGTGCTGAGCTATGGTAGACTCTTTTGTAGTGAAGTGTGGGATCTTTGATTGATAATCATTGGGTAAGGGTACTAGAGGCTGGGGTAAAACCAGAGGTGCATACCAGGTTGCCATGATGGTATTTTGATTAGGTAAAGGGTTGGCTTGAGCAGCTAGTATATGGATGACAGGAATACTAGGACCAGCAGAAGTTTGTTGAGTAGATTTAGGGTGGCGGAGCCCCAAGTTTTGAATGAGGTGAATATCAGGAGGTGTAGATGGAGGGGTCTCTCTATCCCTGATGTGTTTACCACTATGAGATGGTGACCTAGCTCTAAGTAAACTGTTTTGATCACCTAGGTCAAAAGGTGGGTCTGATAGAGCTGTAAAGTCTTCTGGTGCAGAGTTAGCTCTATGGATGTGTCTGGAAATAGTTGGTATTTTAGGTGTAGGAGATTTTTTTAGGATGCTCTTAGGGTTGTCAACTATTCCAGGTGGGTTTGGGTTGGGATAAGCTCTTATGTGAATGGTTCTTAAAGCCAAAATGTTGTTTTCAAACCAAACAGCTTAACCTTACTTGTTACTTCTATTATGGCTGATGTTGTTGTGGAGGTTGGTCTCCCAGTGGAGTATTTTGATCTTTAGGGAACTCTGGAGTCGCCAGTTGGAAGGTTCTAGGATGTTTCTAGGAGGTACACTATCCACCACAGTGTTTATGTAATGTCCTTTTTCAAGGATATCTTCAAACACAGCAAACTCTAACCAGAGATGGACTGGCAGGGAATTTACCAGATATTTCACCTCTGAAAGAGGATGAGATCTGGAGGCTACCTGGCCCTTTCCAGACTCTGTCTAAGAGTGTGGGAGAAACACAACAAGTGGATATAGAAGTTAAGGGTATTCAAAGTTCCGTCCCCAGCGAAGTCGCCATTATGTTGGTGACGACAATGGGAAATGGACTAATGTTTGCAGCTATAGACTCTCATATTTTGTTCCCGAGTGGATTCGCCATTATGTTGGTGACAACAATGGGAAATGGACTAATTTTTGCAGCTATAGACTCTCAGATTTTGTTCCCCAGTGGAGTCGCCATTATGTTGGGGTTCCCATGTTTTGGCAAGATTGGCAATACCAAAAGATGAGACAAAATCAGAACCACTTTCAGACCTCAGGATCTAGCCCTCCTGGGTCCAGAGAGGGATCTCTCTATATTAGCAAAGGTTTTATGTCTTTGAAGCTCAAAGTTAAGATGTTAGGCTAGTTATAGGCACAGAGTTTGTTTGTTTGATGTTTGTTTTGGTTGTTGGGAATCAAGAAAGAAGGGTTCAGTATAAGACAAGGATGAGAAAAGAGGGTTTTAGGCAAAGGAGGGATAATTCAGAGAACATTCAATACCAATGGGAAATGGAGTCAGGAAAGGGTTTACTTGCTATTCAATATGCAGGCTTTCAGTTGGGCTAGTCATCTAAAGCATTGGATCTTAAAGATGATAGTAGTATGAAATGGCAAGAGTGAGGGTGAAAGCAAGGAAACCTCCAAGGCGACCTTTCATAAATCAGATCCAGGGACAGGTGTTTCGGGGAATTAACACCCTAGAGGTTGGTTGGGATTCAACCTCCACAGAGCAGGGGCGTACTACTTAATAGAGACTCACACAATCATGCATGTTCATAAAAACTAAATAGATCAGAATGAGAGGTTTACCCGTTGGTCCTACGTTTGAAGTAGATCCACGTGGAGTCCAAACTCCCTGCAACCGTCCTTCTTCCTTAACCTGAAATACAAGAAGAAACCAGCACAAAGGACAAGTTGTACAGCATATATCTACTCTATATGTTAGTGAGATTCATATAAAACATTAAATAAATCATAATGAATTCTTGTATAACAAATATTCTTCATACATTAAAGCATACACTAACACGTTTATTTCGGGAACAGCATGATACTTCTGTATTATAAATAGTACGTAAAAAAGTAATCAAGAGGAGAGATCACCTGATCCTTCCAAGGCCTTCGCAGACTGTCGTCCGGATCCGTCCAGCCCTTGCCTCGCTAAGACTCCTTCCAAACTGGTGCATACGAGATAACATATAAAGGGATGTGTATCTCAAGGAAACAAGGGTTTCCTACAATGAACTGGGAAAGTGCAGGAGGCACGGGGAATCAGACTTGGGTAGGGAATACCAACAGAGTATAATATCAATAATTCTCTCTCTCTCTTAGGCCATACACATGAGGGCTTTTTATAGTCCCTCCAAGTAGTTTCAGCAGTTGGAAACAGTTGGCCACGGGCTGGGGTGGTTGAACTACCTGAGTAACCATCAACCCAGCGCGAAATTAGGGATTTTTTATATATTTTTTAATCATTTTAATGGCATACGTGGAAAAGCCTAGTTGTACTCGCGTATACACGCGGAAAAGTATGGGCATAGTCGCGTATGAGGGATTTTACACTGTTTTTAAGTGAATTTGTCCAAGTCTGTAGGAATGGGTGCCCAAAAAGCCATAAAGAAATCATGAATCATGTCAAAGTGAGAAATGATGCTATAACAAATGCCCCCTAATATATGAGGTCAGAAGGGGTACATGATGGCCGAAATGTATTATGCACATAGAAAGAACTTCGCAAGGACAAGAGAGGACTTCACCAGATTTCAGCCTGCCAAAAACCAATGAAAGAAACCGGAGAGTCAACTCATGCTGAGGCGGGCATAACCATGCTCAGTCAAAAATACATCATATGGAAAGTACTGAAATAGATCCAATATGTATACAAGTATAACTGAACTGAAAGTACATAGTGAATCATCTGAGCAGGGCCCGGAAATACAAGTCCGTATCAATGTCCAAGTATCACATATAGAAAGCTGATCAAAGATGGTGCAACTGGATGTCTGATCAAATAAGTAACTGAATCTCCAAGTACCGGATCATAAGTGGTGGATCAAACGGTACAATCACGCAACTCGGGGACCAACATATAAGATGCTGTTGTGCTGAACTACAACATATAAGGGTGGACGGCAACACTGGCAGAAACTGAAAGGACTGTCAACAGTGAACCGAGAAATGCTGATGCAACCCGAGGTCTTCACCAATCACGACGGCACAATTCTACACAATGGGAATAAATGAGCTGAAGTCGACCATGTGAGAAATCGTTGGATTACCGGGCAATGATGTTTCCTGTTAACCAACGCGAGACAACCCACCGATAATGATAATGAGTGTCAAGGTGCCCCAGTACAATCTGACAAGTGTGAATGAATGAGTTGAAGTCGAACACTTGAAAGAATCTACTAATCAGGAGGCAATGATGAATCCCCACTGTCGATAGCGAAGAGTCTGCCACTGATGACTGCAAACCCTAAGGTACTGACAAAAAGACTCTAGACCTTATTTCCAGAGCAATGAGTCGGAGTCGATGGGAAAAGATCTGCTGGAAGGAAGGCATTAAGGCATCCCACATCAGTCCAGCGCGAGTGTAACCCGTAGGCCAAGATTTGGAAGGAATCGGACGAAGTAGAGTGATGGAACCAAAACCGAAGTATGTTTCCGACATGCACAAGATGAAGCTAGCGCACGGAAGAAACCCTATGAACCAACCAATAATGAAAGCTGACACAGAGGCGAGAAATCCACCGATAGGGTCAAATGGAAATCAAGGTACTGCACGAATCCCAAGTGTGATAATGTGTCCTGACGTCGAACACAGGGGAAACCACTCAGTCAAAGACCCATGATGATGATCAAATGCTGAGCACGAGGTCACCTATCAATGATGGAAATAGGCCCAAGGTGCAGCTCTAGGCTTGCTCTCAGAGCAATGTGTCGTAGTCGATAAGAGACAAACCCGCCGGTAAGAAGTCAATGGGGACCTTCTCAAACCAGCACGAGCAGAAGATCAAAACATCTGATGTGATAGAACATGATACTGACAAGACCGGGAAGGCCGACTGAATAATGAGTCCAGAGACACCGCAGAATGGCCGACTCAGGCTAGACTTCCCTTGAACAAAAGCACGACTCTGTGATGACCATGGCAGTAAAAAGTGACACTGTATAAGTCTGTTTTGCAGGAGGCAAAACAAACTCTCCATATGATTGGAAGAGATAACCAACCGGGGGAGAACTGACAAGTGAAACACGGTAAAGGCTGAACCTAGGTCAAACTAGAACCATCCCAAATGAAGGAAATATATATAAGTATATGTGCTTTGTTCAAGGGCGACAAACTGACTCTGTACTGCCATCAAAATAACGAAGATACATCCCGTTCCCGCTCTTTTTGTTATATTTGATTTTTTTGTCTTTTTCATAATAAGCCTGAAAAAGAATAAAAGAATGCTATGGTACAATGGATAGAACGAATATCAAGAAAGCAGATGCACTAGTTCCTGGGATTGGAACAATCCTATGCTCAATGCAAGGTGGCGAAAACTGGTCAGTGATACTCAGAGGAACGTTCCATCCATGGGTACAAAGGTGTCAAGTCGTGATAGCTAAGTGCATGCAATGGTTAACTTGTACGGAAAGTCAAGGTCAAAAGTTGGCTTAAACATCGAGTCCAAGTGAAGCCGGCTAAAGGCCAGGATAAACAAGTAGCCAATATGCAATGCAGTAATACAACTTAACGACACCAGGGAGCCTCTAGGGTATAAGCCAGAAAAATGATAAGTGATGAAGAAGAAGAATGAAGCTTCAGCACATAAGACATAGCGGGACTAAAGAGGACTCCCGAGCCTACATAAAAAGCGGCATGGGCAACAAGTGATAGCGAGGAACTAACTAGGAAGCCCGTGTAAAGGAAGGCTCTACCATCAAGTCATGATTAAATAATCGGCGAGTGAAATGGGTGTAATACTCATGACCTGATGGGATCGACCCTAAGGCAAGTGATCGGTATGGAGGCTAGTATGCAAGATGCAACGGAAAGTGATTCCCTAACCTATATGCCAGTGAAGATCATATACCTGCCGTGAAGAGTCGGAAATCATGGATCAAAAACCCGGGAAAAATCCCAAAATCGTCAAAATGTACCTGAAAATATACCAAACTGGGCACTTCCAAGCAATCGAGTTATACAGCATAGGATAGATCGAAAAAATAAACATAAGGAAATTTTTTCGAAAATTTTCAATTTTTAGCCATAAATACACAAATTACCTCTCATTTGGTTCATTATTGCGTAGCTGATTTGGAAAAAGAGCTCTGGAGCTAAAAACTTGTTTCGTCAAATCAGGAAGAACCGACCGTCGGAATTCAGCGAAACTTCAGGTAGGCTCCTTAATCATCCTGTTTATTCATTTTGTCCGTTTAAAAACTAAAATTAAGTGATTTTTTACCTTGAAACCCTTATTAAAAAATGCGTATTTGCGCATACGCGGGTTCAATGAAGGCAAGCCACGTATACACGCGACTGTGCATAGGGAAAGTCACGTATGCGCAGGTCCATTTTCAAAAAAGTGTTTCTAATGCAAATTTTGATGAAATTTTTCAGGTTGACTATCTCTTGGAGGGAACGTGAACATAGTGCAGTAGACCAAGAGGTCATACAGGACCGCGTAGCTCAAAACATCCTCCGAAACTGCGGATTATTGAAATTCTTCAAAATGCCCAATATGAAGAGTAATGTGCGATTGCTTGAAATGCTCGTAAGTTACTGGGAACCAGATCAGGATTGCTTCATAATTGATCAGATGCCTCTACGCATAGAAGTGGAGGATATTTATTTCATCACTGGACTCTCCAGGAGGGGAGACCCAGTAGACCTTCACGGAAAACCCCTGGGAGGGTTAACTGTGGAAGATTATGTCCAGTTATATTGCGTAGAAAATTCCAAGAAAGTTGGAACGCAGATTGCTATTAGAGATATCAGGGACTTGCACATGAAGATCCTCCTGTTCACCATCGGCAGAGTGGCAGGATCTGCCTCACTGCATCAGGCATCCAGGATGCAAATGAGTATAGTTGTAGAGTGTTTGATTCACGTCTACAATTGGTGCACAGCCCTGCTACTGAATATGAAACAACAGCTGACTTCTATTCGCCAGACCAAAACTAAAAACTTTGGCTATGGTACCATTTTGACAACATTCTTCTTCGAGAGAGTTCCAGCTTTGAGACCCAGAGTCATCTCGACTATCAGCAGCCCGCGGGACCCAAGAATGGCCCGTTGGGCAGACATGATGAAGAGACTGGGGGGCAGCGAAGTACCCCGAACCACGTGGGACGATGAGTTCTTCCTATGGTGGGGAGAACAGATCATCGCAGTGGACGACTATCCCTATGCTGGGATGGATTTCCGAGGAGATCCAGATCTAGTATTTCCACCCGGTGCAGCATGGGGAGCAGTCGGTAAGTTTTTGCAAATTTTTTTGACTTATATGATTTTTTTTTTGGATTTTTCAATTATGTATGAAAAATGAAAAACAAACATGTTTTTGGATTGGATTCATAATGACTGACAATTAAAAATGATCATGTTTCAGATGTTGGACCAGTTCGTCCTGAGGGCCTACCGCACCACAAGCGCCGCAGAGGTGAGGCGAAGACAGTGGATTCCGACAGGACACTCCAGGCCGTACAGAGAAACTTGGAGGGATTGACCCGCCAAATCCCTATGGCTGCCGTGGAGGACTTGCCGGAAGCCGTCCAGAGACGGGTTGTAGGAGTACCCCGTGACTGGGTTAGACTATTCTGCCGTGTGGCCACTGCAGTTATGTTCTATAGGAACACGACTTCTGGGCAGGGTCCTCAGGAGTAGACAGATGTTATATGTTAGATGACTGTATATTTTTTGAGACTGAACATGATGGGGCATAAGCCCAAGTTTTGTACGGCATTTATGGATCCAAATTTTGTAAATTTTTTTGATACTCCGATGATATATACAGCGATATTTGATGTGATGTGATAAATGTATCAAATGTATGATGTTTTTGATGATTAAAATTTATTGTATTAAATGATTAATATGCCAATCTAAAGCTTGATTAGCCAATGAGTCAGCAAACCAATTGTCAGCTCAAGGAATATGAATGAATGTTAAAAATTGAAATGACCTTTGTAACAAACGTACCCTCAAGAACAATCGTAATAAAATTGGATCTCGTACCCGATAAGTGTTGTTCAACTGCGACACCACCAGTTGGGAGTCCAAGAAAACTACCAACGAATCAACACCCAAAGATATTGCCTCCGAGAGTAGATGAATGACTGCAGTGTATTCTGCTACGTTATTAGAAGCAGGACCAATGCAGACCCCTCTTGATACCAACAGCTGACCGGAAGGATAATGAAGCACCCAAGCCGCGGAAGCTAAGTTCCGGGTGTGTCTACTGGCACCATCGGCGAAACCAAAATGACTCATGACATCAACACAACCTGCCAAAGCAAATCAAAAACATCACCACCTCATCAAAAATCGAAAATCAAACAGATATGTACAAGACAAAAAACTACTATGTACAAAGCAAAATGCCAGGCCAAAGCCTAGGCATAATACTTCTTCAAATAGAGCCCATTTCGGGGCTCCGGCAACTCATTCCCTTCGAAGTCAACCAAGGTATACGCTCCTTTCTTAAGGACCTTCTTAACGATATATGGGCCATACCACATCGACTTAAACTTTCCTGCCCCCAAGGCATCTTTTTCTTGGGCATAGACGAAAACAAGGTCACCTTCGGAAAATATCCTAGGCTTAACTGCCTTATCGTACTGAGCTTTAACTCGGTTTTTATGCGCTTCGTTCAACATGGCGGCATCTCGACGCTGCTCATCAAGATGTTCCAGATGAAGAAGCCGCTCTGCCAGACTAGAAGTGTCAGGAAGAATCTCAACAGCTAATTTAAGGGAAGGAATCTCGCATTTGATGGGAAATACGGATTCCACCCCGTGGACTAACTGAAACGGAGTAAAGCCAGTTGCAGTTTTAACTGACGTCCTGTATGCCCAGAGTGTAGGATATAGCATAATGTGCCAGTTGGATCTATGTTTATCAATTGTCCGTTGAAGAATTGTCTTCAAGGATTTATTCACGGCTTCCACTTGCCCATTGGCCTAAGGATAATATGGAGATGAATGCTCTTGCTGGAAACCCAATTTAAGAGCCAACTCAGCCATCATACTATTCTGAAAGTGACTGCCATGGTCAGTGACAATCTCTCTAGGTATACCGAAACGAGCGATAACTTGGTTGAAGAAGAAAAGAGCTGCAGTCTCACCATCGTTCCCAAAAGTAGGCGTAGCTTCGACCCACTTCGTAAAGTAGTCTACTGCTACGATAATGTACTTGTGACCTTTTGTCGAAGGCGGGTTACAAGTAGTATAATCCATACCCCACTTTGTAAAGGGTCCGACAGTAACGACTGGAAAAAGCGGAGCTGGATGAGCGCGCATTTTCCGAGTATACACCTGACAAGGATGACACTTCTTGACCGATTCAATACAATCTTTGAAAATCGAAGGCCAGAAGTAGCCAGCACGCAAAATCTTTTGGGCTGTAGCAAGCCCCGATAAATGACCCCCACAAGCTCCACCGTGAGAATCATTAAGCACAGCCTCAGCTTCTTCGAAAGTTAAGCAGCGTCTTAGGATTGAATCAACCCCTCGACGGTACAAAGCATCACCAATAATCAAATAACTTTTAGCTAAGTGACGCAGCTTGCGACGCTCATCTTTCGAAAAAGAAGAGGGAAACTTCGCAGTCTGGAGATACACAATGATATCCCCATACCAAGGATCTTGTGGAGAGATTAGAAACAAGTGTTCGTCCGGAAAGGACTCATCATAGATCATCCCCTCTCCACAAGGCAACTCGGAGATCAATTCCGCAAAGACTAATGACTTCTTGGATTTGGCAGACATGAACTCTAGATCGAATTCCTGTAATATCACAATCCATCTATTATATTTGCCCCCAATCACTCGCCTGCTGAGGACAAACTGAAATGGATTGGCAGCTGCCAAGACATAAGTTTTTCGAAGAATAATGTAATGCCGGAGTCGCTGCACAGCATGGACTGCTGCTAAGGCTAATTTTTCTATCGGGGTGTATCGAAGTTCAGGTCCTACCAGTCCTCGACTAAGGTAGTAAATAACATGCTCAATAAGAGCATCATCCTCCTGAACCAGAACCATACCAATGGTAGATTCTTCTGTAGCCAGATACAAAAGAAAATCTCTGCTATAATCGGGTGGAATCAGTAAAGGAGCAGAGGTCAATGCCTTTTTCAAGGCGTCGAATGAGCGTTGAGCGTAGTCGTCCCACAGAAAAGGAACTCCTTTCTTCAACAGTCTCATATATCCCTTTGTAATCTCAGCATAGTTAACGATAAACCTCCGAAGAAAGTTAGACTTCCCTTGGAGACTTTGAAGCTGACGGATTGAAGACGGGGGAGGCAATTGAAGTATTGCCTCAACCTTGAAGGGATCTACCCTTATCCCTTCCCTAGACACGATAAATCCCAACAGCCGACCGGATGTTACCGCGAAAACGCACTTGTTCGGATTCAAACGAATTTTATAAAAACGACATCTGTCAAATATTTGCCGGAGGTGACCTGGATGATCTATCCTCTTTCGAGAATGAGCAGCTAGATCATCTAAGTATGCCTCGATGATTTTCTTGATGTCGTGGAAGGCGTAAGACATGGCCCGCTGAAAAGTAGCTCCAGCATTTTTAAGACCAAAAGGCATTTTCTTATATGCAAACGTACTCCAGGGACAAATAAATGCGGTCTTATGTTGATCTTCTGGACGGATAGTAATTTGATTATAACCAGAAAAACCGTCCATGAAGGAGAAAATCTCGTTACCGGCACACTCGTCAATAATCTGATCAATGAACGGTGTGGGGTAATTATCTTTAGGACACGCCTTATTCAGGTCTCTGAAATCGATGCACACTCGAATTGTTCCTTGCTTTTTATCAACCGGAACGGGGTTTGAAACCCATTCAGTCAGAGGAACCGGGAAAATGAATCCCGCCTTAAGCAGCTTTTCAACTTCAGCTTTGATAGCTGCTGCCTTCCTAGGATTGACCGGACGAAGTTTTTGCCTGACCGGCTTAGCGTTTTCATACGTCTTGATCTCATGTTGGACGATAGATGGGTCTATGCCAGGCATTTCCTCATAAGACCAAGCAAATACATCCCTATACTCTTTGAAGAGCTCGGTATAGATTTGAATCTCCTCACGGGAACATTCAGCTCCAATGAAGACATTCTCGATAATATTGGGATCCCTGGAAATGTTCACCGGGATAGTAGGAGAGATCACAGCCATGTTCCCTTCAGCATAAACCTGTGTTGGTGCTAAAGGGTTCAAGACTGGGTGAACAGGACCAGGAGACGGAGGACTTGGAAAACTTGTTTCAACTTCGCTCAAGTCAGGTAAGAAGTAAGACCGATGATGCAAATCATCCCACGGTCTATCTATACCTGTCATTGCTTCCAGGATGGCCTCTTCAGATGGAAGAGTGGTATCTAGACAATCCTGGGCAGAAGAAGAAGTAAGCGTCCAAGCCGGAGCCACATCACCATCCAACTCTTCCGGAGAAAGAGGAGCTGGATCAGACTCTGCAGTGTCAACAACAGACTGATATGCAATCTCAGCTGCAGAAATCGGGAATGCCATTCCACCCACTTGCCCTTCCTCCAATGTGGCTGTTGGAGAAGGTAAGGTCCAAGGGTCCGAAAAATAATGAGTTCGAAAGAACTCTCTTCGAAATGGAGCCTTGGAGGATGAAATAGCATTAATAGACACCTTAGGAGGAGGAAGATCAAAAGAACCCATCAAGGAAGAATACATTCCAACTCCTAGATTCTCGACAGGCGCCTTAGTATTATCCAACTTAGGCACAGATGAGTCAGAAGGCGCATCCAGGTCTACAGGAGGACAGTCCAGTTGATCCACTGTGACTATCCTCCCTTCGTGGGGGAAACATACAATTCGAAATAATGAGGATGCAATGGCATCCATCTCATATATCCAGTTCCTCCCCAACAGAAGGTTGTAGTCCAAGGTTGCATCTACTACCTCAACTTCTATGTTAACGGTTTTGCCCCCAACACAGATGGGAAAAGCCGGGACAATACCATGGGGTCTGTGAGAATGACCATCGAATGCGGTAAGAATAGTGCTAGACGGCACAGCTTTTGGAGATCCAAGTGTCTTCCAGCATGCGAGAGACATCACGCAAGTAGAAGCACCCTCATCAACAACCGCGCGAAAGATGTTAGTCTTCCGATACGATGATTTAATATGGAAGGCCATATGATGAGGAAGTCTCTTCTTAAAATTATTCATATCAAAGGTAATCATAAGAGATTTCTTTGGATCTACAGCCCCAAGAGCAGTGAGCAAAGCACTGCGCTGAGCCGGACAAGACTGGAGCACCTCTAAAGCCGACATGGCACAAGGACTCTGCGCCAGATCTTCCACAATAGAGTAGTTCTGGGCAGCCCTAGCATTTGGATTAATCGTCGTATGCTTAGTAGATGCTTTGGGCATCCGAGGTATAGGCTCAATAGTAGGCCTCGTAATATGAAGCGGCTCGGTAGCATCAGGAGCACCCTTAGCTTTCGAAGACTCATCTTCGCCATAATCACGGGATCTCGTAGCGATATCCGCGTGAGCACTCATCATGAAAATGTTCGATGGAATTTCCCCTTCATGGGTGCCCCCAGAGGAAGCCCCAGGATTTTGGTTCACGCCAACAACTAATTGCTGCCCTTGGGGAAAAGGGTTTGTTAACACAGCCTGGGAACTAGAAGAACCCTGCTGTGCTAACAAGCGCTGAGCATCCTGAATTTAGGGCAAAGGTGTGTGAGATGGTCTCCAGCACAGAGCTTGCATGGAAACTTCACTTTCTTTTTCTCCTTTTGGCCCTCACCAACACGCTCGTTGGTTTTATTTGCATTTCCCTTCCCGTTCTTGCCCTTCTTCTTGTTATTACGTCCCTTCTTCTTCCCATCGGATTGTTGATTTCCTTTGGGCTCGGAAGATTGGACAGCATTTATGGACAAATACTGGGAAGGTGATGAATCAGCAGGCACAGCCTGACCAGAAGGAGCAGATTGTAAGGACAACTGCTGCAATTGAGAAAGAAGGTTGGCTGCACTATTATTGACCGATCCGACAAGCCCGTCACCATGCAGACCAGGTTTGGGTTTCGATAAATTCAACTTGGAGCGAGGAGCATTGGGAAAATACTTATAAAGCATTCCAGACTGAGAATAGATCAATTCTAACTGCTGGGCCATAAAGATGGCCTGCTCCTCGGAAAATACCCCAGATAGGGATACATCCTTTGAAATGTCTGACTGCAGCGATTTCAAAAACCACTCGAGAAGGAACTCACCTGGAATATGGGCTTTGATAAGCCTCTTCCTTCACCTCCATTCTTTGAATGATCAGAAATGTGAGTTGCCTCATCCTGCTTAAAATTAGCCAGGAGTTCGGTCCCAGCCTCATATCTGACAGGAAACTGAAAATGGTTTAGAAATGTGACAGCCAGTTCCCCAAATGTGGCGAAACTTCCCCCAGTGAGCTCAATATACCATTTGGCAGCATTCCCAGTTAGGGTGCGTTGAAATAATCTCAACCTAACCGAATCATCGATCAGGGAGTTTGAAGAGCACCATAAGTGGAAAGTGGTAATGTGGTCCGCCGGATCCTCCCCACTCTTACCTTCAAACTTTGGAATGTACGGGAAGTTTGATCGGAACGGAGAGCCACAGGACTATGCGAATCGGGTCATTTAGTTAACTTAAACCAAGTCACAACGCATTTGCGTTGCCGAAATGTGTCTCCGGAGCACAATTCCATCCTTGATGGGATGGATTTCAACATTTTGAAAAGAATAACTCGGATTTGATGAGGCACCGGAACAGAAGAACCGTAGAAAACGGAGAAGAACCTCCTCCCCACGCGGAGTTACCAAAGCCGGACTGGTTCCCAGAAGTATTCGGGCGAGAGAAAGCCCCACGATAGGGGTTCCACCGCATTAGACATAGGAGAAAAAGGCTGATAAGCACTGCGATACGGGGAAAGAAGCATTCCCTGGATGATTCGCGATGAACTGATTCCCTGCCCCCGACATTGCAAACATAGGATTCCATCCCATAAAAGCAGTCGAACTAGGTCCCTGAGCCCACGGGTTAAAAATCTGGGTCTGGGACGTAAAAGGAAACGACCCTAAAGAAGGATTGGGACTAGGAATATGCCCAGTCCCAAAGGGGAAACCCTGAAAAGAAGCTGATCCACTAGCCATGTTGGACATGGGCGTAGATCCAGCTGCACCGGCGGTAAAGGAAAAAGAGGGATTTCCAACAATGGACATCCCTGAAACGAAGGGACCAGATTGAGAAGCATATGCTTGGGTGAACCCGGAGCCAAACATAGCAGTGCTAGAAGCACTCAAAGATAGAGCAAGAGTGCCCCCTGCCTCGACAGAAGCAGGGGTCTGAATGCCCGCAGCACTCACGGTAGAAGCCGCGTTCCCAGTCGTGGCGATCGAAAGATAAGAAAGATATGGAAGATCCGGCGGTCTCTCAGACTCCGGTCCGATGTACTGAATAACAAATGGATGATCAGGAGGAAGAGGAGATGGACCTGTAGCTGCAGGCTCAGGTATATGTTCTATCTGAAAATCTTCTTCTTGAGGAAACAACACTCGCGAGGTGAGCGGAACGCTCCTCTCGGAACCGACACCGGAATCAGCAATGAAACCTTCAGACCTTAGTGGAGGATCTCTCTCCACAGCGTTAGACTCCACAGGGTGAAAACCACCTGCTAAATTGCTCCTATGCCTTCTCGAAGAAGGCTCTGCACTCTCGGGAGATAACCCCCGGATTCTCCTCGAACGTCGAGGCGCTTGATCAGCCACTTTTGCAAATTTATTATATTAGACTCAAGAAAAGTGAAAAGCTGGTGACTGGGAGCGAAAGAGCACTGCTAAAATCCATACCCACAAGAAACAGCAAACGACCTCAAGTATTTATCGGTGATGAGGACGGGACATAAAAATACGGAAAGCGAAGTATAGGGCCTTCCGACGATGCGGGATGATTAGGGCCCGGAGCAACTAGCGAAGGTGCTCCCGAGAAGCGGTTGCGGCCTCCTAACGACGACTGCCGGCTCAACACCCAAGCTTCGCGAGGGCACCCCCGGAAATGCGCACAGAGGGTGATGCGACGTGCGACTCGAGGTACACGGAGGTGTTCCCCCCGCCGGTCACACGTGTGGAACCTAGGAAACCGGCAACTATGGACACCAATCCGTATCAGAAGCTGGGCGGAACGGTCTTGAGGTCAGATTCAGCTAATCGGAGGGGGGGTACCCCTCTTCTTAACCTTCACTTCCCCTCGCGCTTGACTCTCGGATGAGAGCTTTCCCAGTCCACCTCACGGAGTTGGATTTCGCTCAATTAATCAACTTCTATGTTTTTTTGAGCGGCCTTGGAGAGTTAACTCTCCTCTCACCTATTCCAAGGCCCTACAACCTAGCTAGTTGGTGATTGACACTTAGTAAAACTTGCTAGTTGTTTTTAGATTAAATCTCTTATTTTAAGGGCTGTTGTATTAAGTCACAAGGATATGGAGTTGAAACCAATGGTGTTTTGACGCAAAAGAAATTAATAAAAACCTGACTACATGCACATGCAGTTCTTTGTCTTTCGATGAAGAGCAATTTCTATATAAGTTCTACGAGACTAAAAAATGTATTTTTTCTTTTCGAATTACAAACTCACACTCACAAAAACTAAGAAGCTAACTAAATGATTTAATGCACCTAATGCAAATGACCACTAGCATGTAAATTCTAAGATGCAAAAGGTCCCTTGAAACAAGGTGAAATTTCCCAAAAAGCTCCTTCAGTTTTAACTCATCTTTTTGTTGTCCAGAAAGCCAATTCTTGAAACAAGAACTCTTAGTATAAGACAACAAAAATACTTGACAACAAGAAAAAGGAATCAAATGACAACTTCTCCTCAAAATCAAACCAGAAACTAGAAGCAAGAAACTTCACTAAAGCTCCAAAAGATAAGGCCAAACGAAAATGAAAAACGCAACAACAAAAACAAAAACAAAACCAAATGTTTTTTGAGTTTTTAAAATGCAAAAAACAAAAAGCAAAACGAATGTTTTTTGGGATTTTCAGTTTTATAAAACAAGAGCTCAAGAAGACCAAGCACAACTATCCCAATTCAAGCCAAAACGAGACCGAATTTCAAGCACAAACTTCAACTATGCCCCCAAACCTTATAAAGCTAATGATAGCAAGATCAATAAAAGAAACGGAAGACCAAAAACTCAGCCAAGTAGCCTAGACGAATAGTGCAAACTTGCCGCAACAAAAGACTCCAAAGAAGCAAGAAAAGTTCTTTGAAAATTGCAACAAAACCCTAACCTATGAAACTCAATAAAACCAATCGAAAACAAAGCAAAAAATGCAATGCAAAGCACAACACAAAGATAGGAGCGAGTCAGTGAGCAGAAGCTCTCTGTTCTGATAAAGCAGAACAACCAAGAATGCTCAGAAAGCAATCTTGGAACTCAATCCAGGAGTGCCAGCACCAACAAGAACACTCTGCCAAAAAGATTAGTTTTCGAACAAACGAAAGAGAAACAAGACTTGAAACCACTTCTGTCACACTCCAGTAAGTACAGAGACTCTGCAGACATAGGCCTCCACAGCCAGAAAGGACCAAAAACACCAGAATCTTAAAATTTCAAAATCTGCCTAGGTATACGTGCCCTAGCAGTTATGCAACCAGCGTGTATACGCGTCTGTGTTAAGGGAAACTCACGTATACGCGGGTCCCTTTATACAAACTCGCATGTATACGCGACTGTGTGTAGACAAAAATGCGTATACAAAGAAAGATAATGAAAAAACAAAAAGAACAAGTCTGGGAAAGACACCAAGACTTCAGACTGACTGCAAGAAAGCAAACTGGACTGTAAAAGACAGAAAAAACTGTTGGCAACCTACCAAACAGCTGAAACAACCCAACAGGAGAATCACAAGAATGTGATCCCCAGCGGAGTCGCCAGTTCTGTTTCGGGGAATTAACACCCTAAAGGTTGGTTGGGATACAACCTCCACAGAGCAGGGGCGTACTACTTAACAGAGACTCACACAATCATGCATGTTCAGAAAAACTAAATAGAGCAGAATGAGAGATTTACCCGTGGGTCCTACGTTTGAAGTAGATCCACGTGGAGTCCAAACTCCCTGCAACCGTCCTTCCTCCTTAACCTGAAATACGAGAAGAAACCAGCACAAAGGACAAGTTGTACAGCATATATCTACTCTATATGTTAGTGAGATTCATATAAAACATTAAATAAATCATAATGAATGCTTGTATAATAAATATTCTCATACATAAAAGCATACACTAACACGTTTATTTCGGGAACAGCATGATACTTCTGTATTATAAATAGTACGTACAAAAGTAATCAAGTGGAGAGATCACCTGATCCTTCCAAGGCCTTCGCAGACCGTCGTCCGGATCCGTCCAGCCCTTGCCTCGCTAAGACTCCTTTCAAACTGGTGCATACGAGATAACATATAAAGGGATGTGTATCTCAAGGAAACAAGGGTTTCCTATAATGAACTGGGAAAGTGCAGGAGGCACGGGGAATCAGACTTGGATAGGGAACCAACAGAGTATAATATCAATACTTTCTCTCTCTCCCTTAGGCCATACACATGAGGGCTTTTTATAGTCCCTCCAAGTAGTTTCAGCAGTTGGAAACAGTTGGCCACGGGCTAGGGTGGTTGAACTACCTGAGTAACCATCAACCCAGCGCGAAATTAGGGATTTTTATATATTTTTTAATCATTTTAATGGCATACGCGGAAAAGTCTAGTTGTACTCGCGTATACACGCGGAAAAGTATGGGCATAGTCGCGTATGAGGGATTTTACACTGTTTTTAAGTGAATTTGTCCAAGTCTGTAGGAATGGGTGCCCAAAAAGCCATAAAGCAATCATGAATCATGTCAAAGTGAGAAATGATGCTATAACAACAGGACATTTCATTGGACAACCTGTGATCCAAAACCTAAAAGATTAACTCTTCATAAAAGGAAACATTAAAGGTTTAAACACAAAATTTAAAACCTGAGATCAGAGAGAGACTTTGAACTCTCAATGCTTTGGAATCCAGCTTAAGGGAACTTAGAAAGGTTTAATTAAGTGAAAGGATCCTAGTGAGACAGGGACAAAGTTCTAAACTCCTAGTATCCCCATTCATTTAATTAAAGCCTAACAAGAACATCTAAGAACAGATTTCATTTATTCATACATCAGCTAGCAATATATCAGACCACTACACTGGTTAAATTAGCTTGAAATCAATCCTTAGATAACACATTCAATAGAAAACATTGAAGGCAGGGAGAGCAAAAACATAGGGTACCTAACAAGGGTAAATCCTATGCCATATTTCTAATGCATGCCAGAAGAAATGAAATGAAATGAACTACAAGGTAAAACAAATACAGAGATAGAAAAACATCACCGCTGCTTTAGATCAGGATCCAAAGAAATGTGCTTGTCATATTAAAGAGCAACACCATTCATGTACAACATTGCCAACAGCTTGATATTTAGCCTGAAAACATCTTCCTCAGCCTATCTTACAACTTTACACAGAGACTATGTCTCAAAACAAAACAGCTTGCAATTATCACATATCCAATCAACAACCTTACAATGATTTTCTTCATGAATTTTATAGCTGAAAGAGGAGCATAGGAGGTAGGTGAAAACTAAATGTAGCATTAAAACTCAAAAGAGGAAGAGGGCCGAAGCCCCATTCTATTTTAAATTCTGGGCATTTATCTTTGGTACTCTTTGGATGAAAGAGTGGTCTTCATCAGGCTGCAATTTACTCTAGGTATGTCTTTGATGTACTTGTTGTAGCACCTCTGCGATACTTGTGGTACTCTGGTGAATTAAATAAAGGTAGAACAATGATTCTGGGGTCTGCTATATTGTGTAACAAATGCTTCTGATAGCATAGGACTGTTGTCAAGGCTGAAATTTCCTCAAGAACACGGTATAGAATGCAGACGGTATGGGTGCTTTGTCCTTTTATGGGAAAAACATTCTGCTGATGTGAAACCTTGATAGTATTATTTTCTACACGCTAGACCTTCTGTGTGATCCATGATGTATTCGATCTGGCACCCTGCCTTAAATTATTGGGTTAAGGCTCAAAATATTCAATTACAAGCCTTAAACTCTCTACTTTATCCCTGATACTCTTTGCCGCTCCATGATTGTCCCTGTCTGCGAAATCGGGACTTTAAATGGTGTTGGGAGTTGCACGGTTGAATTCGGTACCTGTAATGAATATTACGTCTTCAACACCTCCTCTGGCCTTTCTCTGTATTTTGTGCCATAATAATAACACCTATGAACCATGGTGTTTTCCGCCCTCCTATAACCCTGCAAAACACAAAACGTTTTAAGAAATTGTGCATGGGGTCGGACGATGAGGATGACTGTGAAAATGGCAATGCGGCGTGGATGAGGATGATGAATGCAGAGGATAATATGGAGGAACACCGTGGAAAAGTGGGAGATGCATTTGGAAGATGGAGAGACTAGAAATTTAAATGCAAAACCTTAATATTTGACCTTTGAATGGAATATATAAAGGGGACGGACGAAAATGCGACAAAAACACGTGGAATGGTGATGTGGCGGGTGTCGGTCAATGGTGGGGCATGCATTTAATTCTAACCGTCTGATCTCAAGAGGAGATCGATGGTGGAAAACGCATCAGAGGGTGTCAGATGGTGGGCCAGGGGTCACTTTTTCTTTGGATTAACTCTCGTGCATCTTCGTGGCGCGATCACCGTTGGATGGACAGCTTTCAGATCGGACGGTGTACGTGCATATCGCGCCGAGTCCACCGCCAAAATTTAACGTGCGATGAGGGCGGTTTTTAAATAGTGCTCGGAGCTCATGTGGTGAATTGCATCACTGTGAAATGAAAAATACCGCCCACCTTCCAAAGGCGGTGCGATAAAACCGCCGGTTTTTGAACAGTGTTCGGAGCCACGACCACCGGGGCAGGTGAAATATGGACCGTCGATCTGCGGATCAGATCAACGGTTGTGATGCGATCGGAGGGGTGAACGGGGGGGGTCCATAGACATTATAGAATCTACGAAGACCGTCCGATCTGTACAGATCGACGGTTAAAAACGCTCCCAATATCCATTCGCGCAAGGCACTTTTCAGGCTAGCACTAGGTTCTAGCGCCCAGGTCATGTGGGGGGAAAAGTTAAGGGGGCTGGCCGAAGGGGGCTAGGCCCGAATATGTTAAAATGTGGGTTTTTCAGCCTTTTTTAATGCAATTTGCGGTCAGAAATGGGTAACGGTAGGGAGAAAAAAGGGGGAATTAAACAAAACAAGGGGTGAATGAAGGCCCTTTGGTGCACAATTTTTTACAACTAGTGAGACCTTTTGAATGGAAACAGCGGTGGAAAATAATAAAAGGGTAGGGGGCATGAATAAGCTTTCAAGGATGATGTGTTTTCAGGAGAAATGCATTCCTTGAAAGCTGATAAAACAAATTAGCCCCTGTTTGCTTGTCAAAAAATTCATAAGGGGCTAACACTATGCATAGAAGGGGCTGGGGCTTTTAAGCAAAAGGGGCTTAAGGCCTGATTTATGCAAAAAGGCGGGTTTAGCATAAAAACAGAGTTTTTATAAGGTTTTAAAGGGTTCGATAGGTCTAATAAGCTATATTTAAACAATGTAAAATGATACTTTTACATTGTTTAAGGCTTTTTAGGGAAAAGATGATGAATGGGGGAGATTATGAGGGTTTTTAGGGGGAAAGGAAAGATGGGTTTTCAGAGGGGAAAAGGGGATGAATGAGGGTGTAGGTGAGGTGATAAAATGAGGTAAAAAAGGTCCAAATAATGAACCTCTCCTTTGCAGCAGTGGGATAGTTTTGAGAAGGCAAAGATAGGCAAATTTAGTGAAACAGTTAGGTTTAGGATATTGAAGGTAGTGAGATTTCTAGAACTCACAATATTTCTTAAATGTTGTTTCTAGAAATCTAGGATTTATTACTTAGTCATATTTTGATATCAGCAAAAATTACTGATGACTAAAAATATCAAAGTACAAAAAAATATCTCACATTTTACACAGGTATTACAGAATGAGAGATCCATTCACATCTTCACAACCTATTTTTCTGCATGTGCAAAATCCTGTTTGAGACACCTTTTTCTAGAGAATATTGAGGCAAAAAAAAAAATGATTTGTGAGAAACTGGAGGAGGTTTTTGTTCACAACATGCCAAATAACAAAAATGTCTCTCATTGTTGAAAAAAACCTCATGGTTAGTGAGTTATCGCTCCATATTAGAGGCCATTTTTTATAGAAAAATCATAATTTTTACACAGTTTGACTGTCGTATGCACAACACCCTAGGCACTGCAAAAATTTTCGGGGCACGTTTTGAGGAAAAGGATACCACCAATGGATTCCTAAGGACAAATTGATTCCATAAAACCACTTTTTTCGCTTTGATTTATAGATTTGACAGGTGAAAAGGGCAAAAAAATAGCTAAACATCACATTTCTGCCCCTAGTTTGGCCTAGGCGTTGCGCACAGAGCAGTCTTGGGAGAATGAAATTTTAAGGTGTCAAATAAGTTTAATTTTGAAAACTAGAGGCATATTCAGAAATTATACTTGAAGGGATTTCAAACAATCCATCTTGGGCCTGATTTGGACACCTACAAGTCAATCAAAATCAACCTTGAACAGGGAAGGCGCATATGACATAGCGAGGGCGCATATGACCATTTGCTGATATTTTTTGTCTTTCACTGTAATTTTTTACTTTATCTCAGAAATTGATCTTTTTACCTATGTCATTGAGCATGGTGATTGTAATTATGTTATGGATAAGTTACCTAGGGGTAGATTGATTATGTAAAAGTTATCCTTAAGTCAAATGAATCAGTTTGAATGTAATTAGGAATGAGTCACTTGGACCATCCTACACTTCATCTTTCAGTTCATAATTTTGTGGATCTCTTCCTCACCTCATGCATTTGAACCCTGAGGATGAGTGAATGTTGTTTTGATGTCTATTTAGTCCCTTTCTTCACACTAAGCAAGGTTTGGAATCAGTTTGGATGTTAGCTCATTGATCATGGACTATTGTACTCTATTTGGCCAGTTAATAAAGAAGAGTTGCAGCTATTTTCTGGGATACATGTGGTATGATGTTTATCATTATTTTTCCTTCAGTTTCATATGTTATAATGTTTTGTATTCATATCATTACATCTTTTTTGTATGATCTCTTTCAAGTTGATAGGCAGAATACATGCTTTGATCATGCTCTGTTTAGGGAAAGTTATCATAATTTGTCCATTTTCCTCTGTTTAGGAAGAATACATCTCCCATGCTTTTCCTAGCTTCTCATCAGTCTTAAAACCATTGTTGGGTGTGGAGCCTGATTATCTTGTTTATTTTGTATCATAGTGTTGGACCCTTGTACCTTAATGGGACGGCAACACTGCCCATAATTAAACGATGCCTAGGGGGTCTAGGGGGGGCAGCTGCAACTTTATGGAACCCCCCCTTAGCAGGGGGTTTCAGGGGCAGCGCCCCCGAAGCTAAAAATAGATGTAAAATTTTCTTGTAAGAGTATGTAATTTCTAGTCAATCTTAGCCATTCATTAGGCAGATGATCTGACGATAGAAGTTATGTTTAGTTTAGTGGTTTTTTCCCTAGAAAGCAACTCCTTGCTTGTACGAGGGTATTGTATTGTGACTGTGTATTGTATGTGTATTCTTAGAGTGAGAAACATATAGGGATACTGTGAGAGAGAACAGAGGATATTACAGTGGATCTGCTGTAGGTTGTGTCTCTTCATTTTGCGGGATAATAGAAAGGAAGGACTAGTTGTTCAGGGTGGACATAGCCCAAACTAGATGAATCACATATATTTGTGTCTATCTGGTTTTATGTGTTTTGTGTACTTGTGTTTTCTGCATATTTTATCTGTTGCATTGCTCTTTAATATATAATATTCTAACAACTAGTATTAGAGTCGAAGGTCTATTTGGCTGATAAAATCGTAGGAAAGAAGTTGAAGTGTCTCAGATTAGACAATGGAGGTGAATATTGCAGCAAAGAGTTTGATATGTACTATTCAAAGCATGGAATATGCAGAGAGAAGACAGTTCCAAGAACACCACAAGAAAATGGTCTGTCAGAAAGGATGAACAAAACAATCATGGAGCGTGCAAGGTGCACGAGATTGCATGCAGGATTTCCTTTACAATTTTGGGTAGATGTTGTAGATGCTTCTATTTATCTAATAAACAGAGGGCCTTCAAGTTCCTTGAATGGTGGTATTCCAGAGGAAGCATGGATAGGTAAAAAGGTAAACTACTCTTTTTTAAAGCCTTTTGGTTGTGAGGCTTTTGTCCATATTAATAAAGAAAATAGAACAAAGCTTGAGGCAAAATCAAAGAAATTTACCTTTATTGGATATGGTGTTAATGATTTTGGTTATCGCTTATATGATTATGAAAATCACAAAATCATTAGGAGCAGAGATGTAATATTCAATGAAAAGGTCTTGTATAAGAATTAGTTGTAGGAAAAGAAACAGGAAAAAGAAAACAAAGAATACACAGTTCTTGATGAGATCATAGAAAAAGTAAAGGTGCCTAAAAATAATAATAATCAATAGCCACAACAACAACAACCACCACAACAGAATCATGCACCTCAAACACCTAAAAGTGGTGTTAGAAGATCTACTAGGATAAGTAGACCCCCTTAACGATACTCTCCTTCATTATATTATTTATTGTTGACTGAATATGGTGAACCTGAATGTTATGAAGAAGCAATATAGGTTGAAACCAGGAAGAAGTGGGAGCTAGCCATGGAAGAAGAGATGGACTCCTAAATACATAACCAGACTTGGGACATAGTTAGGTTTCCTGCAGGTAAAACAACATTGCATAATAAATGGGTTTACAGGCTGAAGGAAGAAGATGGAAGAAAACAGAGGTACAAAGCTAGACTTGTGGTGAAGGGGTTTGCATAGAAGAAAGGTATTGATTTTGATGAAATATTTTCTCCTATTGTTAAGATGACTTCAATCAAAACTATTTTAAGTCTTGTAGCAGCAGAAGATTTGCATCTTGAATAGTTAGATGTAAAGACAACATTTATCCATGCAGATTTGGAGGAAGAGATCTATATGCAGCAACCAAAAGGATATGAGGTCAAAGGGAAGGAAAAATTGGTGTGCAGGTTAAAGAAGAGCTTGTATGGCTTAAGACAGGATCCAAGGTAGTGGTATCTAAAATTTGACAGGTTTATGTCTGAACAAGGTTATACTAGATGCCACTCTGATCATTGTGTTTATCTGAAAAATAAAAATAATGGCAGCTATATTATATTGTTATTGTATGTAGATGACATGCTTGTTGCAGGGTCTAACATGTAGGAAATAAATGTGCTCAAAATAAAATTGGAAAATTCCTTTGCAATGAAGGATTTGGGAGCTACAAAACAAATCCTTGGTATGAGAATAACTAGAGACAGGAAAAATCGCAAATTAACACAGTCTCAGAATGAGTAGATACAAAAGGTGTTGAAAAGATTTAATATGTAGAATGAAAAACCAGTTAGTACACCTTTTCTAGCCATTTCAAACTTAGTAAGGAGATGTGCCCCAAGACCCAAGAAGAAATGGATTATATGTCTAAAGTTCCATATGCATCAGCAATTGATCAGGAGCTCAAGTCCAAGCCATGGAAAAAGCTCAAAATTTAAAGTGCTCAAAATCACTTGGAACATAAGCGATCGAATAGGCCTCAGCGATACGATCCCAACGCCGTGAATGACACTCAAATTCGACTTTGCATGTGAAATTTATGAAGGTTTGAAGTTTCAATTTCCTCCAAAAATCAGTTTGACCAAGTTTGACCTTCAAATTGGAAATATTAAAAAAAAAGAATATTCCTTGGAATATTTCGAGAATATTCCTTGGAATATTTCGAGAATATTCCTTGGAATATTCTCTGGAATATTCTCCAAAATATTCCATTCGAGCGAATGACTGTTCGACAAGTGGCAGCTTATTATTGGAGGTTGGTTTGACTTTTATGTTTTGGACCAATTACGGGCTGCCACGTGGCAGGCCCGAAGGGCACCACGTGGCCCCCTGGTTGGTGAAATATTGGTTTGGCCAAATTTGACCTTCAAATTGGAAATATTAAAAAAATAATATTCCTTGGAATATTTTGGGAATATTCCTTGGAATATTCTCTGGAATATTCTCTGAAATATTCCATTCGAGCGAATGACTGTTCGACAAGTGGCAGCTTATTATTGGAGGTTGGTTTGACTTTTATGTTTGGGACCAATTATGGGCTGCCATGTGGCAGGCCCGAAGGGTGCCACGTGGCCCCCTGGTCGGTGAAATATTGGTTGTGTAAAATTTTTATGGCTCTACTGGAGTCTAACCCCCGATCTATTTGTTGATAGCGCTCCAACTTACCAATACGCCATTCATTTGGTCCTTATTATATATGGCGGAAATATAATATTTTAAGTTTTAAAAAATTTATGGTTGGCGGCCAAAGGGGGCCAGCCCCCTATACATTCAACTTCATATGACCAGGTCGGGCGACCAAGTGCTTACGACTATGGCAGAGTTGGTTAATACCAATTAATTAACATTAATTCGGTTCTTTAGCCACTAATCTGGTTATTTAGCGCCATTTGCGTTTTGTGGTTAAATAGGTTTAATCCAAATTAAAACCATGTTTATTTAAAGCTAATCCATACTTAACGGTTGGAAAATATTATGGCAGGCGCGCCATTTTTGGCAGTCTTTTCCAGATTAGTCGGTTTAACTGGCAATGTCTCCACTTTTAGTGGAGCTTGTTTAGGCCAAACTGGACAAAATTTGTTTTGGCCATATCTTTCTCATGGGAGATCCTTTCTAAGCGAAATTGTTTTTGATTTTGTATCTTCTTAGCATTCTGAAGCCAATGGTATAGGTTTTAGAGCCATTGGAGCTGATCTTCAGCCTTTTTAGCTTCAGAGAAGCTTTTTGAGCCACTAGGGCCATTTTGGGTTTGGAGCTGTGTTGAGCTGTGGTTAACCATTTTAGGTGAACCAAAAGTCATTTTTGACTATTTACATCATTCTAGAGCCATTGGGATAGGATTTAGTTCTGTTTGAAGATTTTCAAAGGCCGAAATCCTTCAGGAGAGTTTTCAGGGCCACTAGGGCCATTTTGGGGTTGGAGCTGTATTAGGCTATAGTTAACCATTGGAGGTGAAACAAAAGCCTATATTTTATGTTTTCTATGTTTTGAACTCATTTCTACAGCTATTTTTGCCTGTATAGGCTTTCTTCACACTTTATAACCATTTTTTAACATAATTAGAGAAAGGACATGCCCATTTGGGGGCCTTGGACCCGACAGATGTAGCCCAGGAGGGGTGAAATGCCTTATCATATGTTGTGTTATATTATGTGATTTATATTGCTGTTTTTTTCTAGAATTAAATATGCTAAACAGTAAGAAGAAATAAGCCTCCTACACACAAAAAGACTCAGAAATTTACCAAAAGCACTTTGTTCCAATTGCAAAACATATAAAATAGTTTGCACACATAAGTTTATGGAAAATGAATACCTTGAACAACAAAAAAGTAGTTTCATTTTCAGATCATTAGTGTTCACTTCTATTATTTCTATAGACAGAGTCTGTAAAGGGCCAGGTAGCCTCTGGATCTCATCCTTTCTTTAAAGGTGACATATCCAATAAATGCCCCTACAGTCAATCTCTGTAATAGAACTAAGAAGTTCTCACATTTTCAGATCAGATTGTTATCAGAGCTTTGGTTATGCTTGGTTGTGATTATGTTGAGCATTTGTTTTTTTGCAAAGGGTGTTAAAACAGTGTAAAATTTTGACTGTTTTATTGGTTGCAAAATGGCTGCTTGAATGAGAGTCTGGCTAAAAAGACATTTGGTTAAAAAATTTCCATTTGGGAAAATAGCTTCTCATTGTTTGGAAAGCTTTGAGAACTTATTTTGAAGTTCCTTTTGTTTTTTACCATTTACATAATGTCAACTTCTTCCACATGTGAAGTTTCCTCCTTCACGAGATTCTTCAATGATGACATGAAGAATGAGTTCATTAAGGTGAAGGACATGGTGCAGATTCTCATTGAGGATCAAAGAGAAAGTGTTAAGCTTCATTCACAATTGTTGGCTATGAAGGAAGAGAAGGAAATTATTCTCCAAAGGTTGCATGACATGGAGAAACAACTCCTTCAAGCTCAAGAAGCTTTATCCAAGAAAATGCCTGAGAAAGAGGTAAACCATTCAAAACTGTCTTTAATTTCCTCTATTGAAAAGTGTGTTGGTTCTTTTGAAAAATATACAAGGGGTATAGGGTCCAAATTAATGTTTAAGATGGGCTATCAGGAAGGAAAAGGTTTGGGAAAGCATGCACAATGCATGGTTGGCCCTATTTCGGTGGTGGAGTGTCCCAAGAATGTTGGTCTTGGATATGAGTAGTTTTATGTCAAAGAATTCAAATCCTTGAATGCATGTAATGCAAATTTTAAGAGAACCTTTATCCCAAGTTCTCAAATACATATATGTCAAAAAAAAATTAAGGATGATTGCCATTGTTTGAAGCCATCATTGCAGCAAGTGGTAGGTAAACATGTCGCTTATGGTGAGCATGCAAATGTAAGCAGTTTTCAAGACAAGAACATTGATGAAAGTCTGAAAAGGAAAGTTGTTTCCTCTACTAGCTCATCGTCTTTCGAAGACAAAAAGGATGGAAATTATATGCAGCAAAAGAGGTATAATCATTCACATGATAAAATTGATTATGTTTCAGCAAAGAATGATCGTTTTTCTTGTTGAAATGAAAGAAAATTTTGTTGCACATTTTGTGGTGGAGTTAACAATGTTGCTTCAAGATGCTGGTTGAAAAAGAAATCACACAGGAAGCAGAAAAGGGAAAGAAAGCTTTCTCAGAAAGTGCTTAAGAGTTTCACATTTTTTCAAAGGAAGGGACATGATGTCTCTCATTGTTGGACTTTGCATCCAACAAATCATCCAAAGCACATGCAGCTAGAGGACAAAAAGCTTGGCGTAAGTGGATCTATGGAGTCCATTATCGATGTGGAAATGGAAGATTCACATGAAGGTGTATTGCAAAAAAAGACGCCATGGAGTTGGCTTGGTAAGAAGTGGATTAACTTCTTAATGCAGTAAGTCATCTTCATTTTGTACATGCAAATTTCAGATGTTGTATGCATGTATTTCAGTTGACAAGTAAGGAAATTTTTTCCAAGAAGCTTGTAGTCCATTTAGGACATGATGTTCAGATTACTTCTGCAATTTTCTCACCAGTAATTTGTTGAGTGAGTGCAAGAAAAGCAGCTCTTGTCTGGAGGATCAGCATCAGTGAAGGGAAGAGTGAATTTCTTTCAAGTTTGGGTTCAATTTCATTTGCTATGCAAAGAAAATTTTTGAAGGGCTGAAGAGAAGAGGATGTTTATTCTCTCATTTTCTGTACTACAGTTTAGTGCATCACTTCAGTGAGCTTTTGGGGTCCAAAAGATTCTCATTTGGGAGGTGTGATCAGGAGCTCAAGTCCAAGCCATGGAAAAAGCTCAAAATTGAAAGTGCTCAAAATCACTTAGAGCTTGAGCGACTACATAGGCCTCGGTGATATGATCCCAATGCCGTGAATGGCACTCAAATCTGACTTTGCATGTGAAAGTTATGAAGGTTTGAAGTTTACAATTTCCTCCAAAAATCTGTTTGACCAAGTTTGACCTTCAAATTGGAAATATTAAAAAAATAATATTCCCTGGAATATTTCTAGAATATTCATTGGAATATTCTCTAGAATATTCCATTCAGGAAAATGACTGTTCGACAAGTGGCAGCTTATTATTGGAGGTTGGTTTGACTTTTATGTTTTGGACCAATTACAAGCTGCCACATGGCAGGCTCGGAGGGCGCCACATAGCCCCCTGGTCAGTGAAATATTGGTTGTGTAAAATTTTGATGGCTCTACCGGAGTCGAACCCACGACCTATATGTTAACATCGCTCCGACTTACCAATACGCCATTCAATTGGTCCTTATTATATATGGCAGAAATATAATATTTGAAGTTCTAAAAAAGTTATGGTTGGCGGCCAAAGGGGGCCAGCCCCCTATACATTCAACTTCATATGACCAGGCCGGGCAACCAAGTGCTTACGACTATGGTAGAGTTGGTTAATACCAATTAATTAACATTAATCTGGTTCTTTAGCCACTAATCCGATTATTTAGCGCCATTTGCGTTTTGTGGTTAAAACAGGTTTAATCCGCATTAAAACCATGTTTATTTAAAGCTAATCCATACTTAACGGTTGGCGGAGATTATGGTGGGCACGCCATTTTTGGCGGTCTTTGCTAGAGTAGTTGGTTTAACTGGAAATGTCGCCACTTTTAGTGGAGATTGTTTAGGCCAAACTAGACAAAATTTGTTGTGGCCATATCTTTCTCATGGGAGATCCTTTCTAAGTTAATTTTTTTTTTTTTGTATCTTCTCAACATTATGAAGCCAATGGTATATTATTTAGAGACATTGGAGCTGATCTTCAGCCTATTTAGCTTCAGAGAAGATTTTTGAGCCACTAGGGACATTTTGGGTTTGAAGCTGTGTTGAGCTGTGGTTAACCATTTTAGGTGAACCAAAAGTCATTTTTTACTATTTACAGCATTCCAGAGCCATTGGGACAGGTTTTAGTTATTTTTGAAGACTTTCAGAGGCCGAAAACCTTCAGGAGAGTTTTCAGGGCCACTAGGGCCATTCTGGGGTTGGAGCTGTATTGGGCTATAGTTAACCATTGGAGGTGAAACAAAAGCCTATATTTATTTTTTTCTGTGTTATGAACTCATTTATATAGCTATTTTTTCCTGTTTAGGCTTTCTTCACACTGTATAACCATTTCTGAGCATAATCAGAGCAAGGACATGCCCATTTGGGGGCCTTGGATCCGGTAGATGTAGCCCAAGAGGGGTGAACTACCTTATCATAAGCTGTGTTATATTATGTGATTTATATTGCTTTGTTTTTTCATAATTAAATATGCTAAACAGTAAAAATAAATAAGCCTCCTACACACAAAAAGACTCAGAAATTTACCAAAAGAACTTTGTTCCAATTGCAAAACATATAAAACAATTTGCACACATAAGTTTATGGAAAATGAATACCTTGAACATCAAACAAGTAATTTCATTTTCAGATCATTAGTGTTTAATTCTATTATTTCTATAGACAGAGTTTGTAAAGGGCCAGATAGCCTCTGGATCTCATCCTTTCTTTAAAGGTGACATATCCAGTAAATGCCCCTACAGTCAATCTCTGTAATAGAACTAAGAAGTTCTCACATTTTCATATCAGCAGTTGGAAGCTTAATGTATGCAATGGTATGCACAAGGCCTGATATTGCACATGCAATGGGAGTTGTAAGAAGGTACATGAAAAATATAGAAAAAGAACATTGGATGGCAGTGAAATGGATTCTCAGATATTTGAGAGGTACCAGAAATCAAGCATTATGCTTTGGTGGTTCAAACATTGCTCTACAGGGATATGTTGATGCAAATATGGTAGGTGAGAGAGATAACAGGAGGATCACTATAGGGTATGTATTTACTGTAGGTGGAACAAATGTTAGTTGGGTTTCAAAAATCCAAAGTGTTGTTGCACTTTCAATAACAGAAGCAGAGTATGTTGTTGCTACAAAGGCTAGTAAGGAAATGATTTGGTTACAAAGGTTTATAGATGACTTGGGTAAGAAGCATGACATGGGAACTTTATACAGTGATATCCAAAGTACCATTCACCTTGAAAAGAACTCAGCATTTCATTCTAGGACTAAACACATACAACTCAAGTACCATTTCATACGGTCAGTGTTGGAAGATGGAAAGTTGAAGCTGGAAAAGATACACACTAGCTTGAATCCTGCAGATATGCTAACAAAATTTGTAACTAGGGAGAAATTGAGAATATGCTTAGTTTCAATTGGTCTTCATGTATGATGATGAATATTAGAAACAGACAGGTCCAAAGTGGAGTCATTGTCCAACAAATGAAGCAGCAGTGGATTTGCTACGATCAATCTCCAAGTGGGAGATTGTTGGGCGTGGAGCCCGACTATCTTGTTTATTTTGTATCACAGTGTTGGACCCCTGTACCTTAATGGGGCGACAATGCTACCTATAATTAAAAGCTACTTGGGGAGTCTAGGGGGGGCGGCTGCAACTTTATTGAACCCCCCCCTAGCGGGGGGTTTCGAGGGCAGCACCCCCGAAGCTAAAAACAGATGTAAAATTGCCTTGTAAAAGTATAGTAATATCTAGTCAATATGGATCGTTCATTAGGTGGATGATATGACAGTAGAAGTTATGTTTAGTTTATGGTTTTTTTCCCTAGAAGTAACCCCTTGCTTGTACGAGGATATTGTATTATGGCTGTGTATTGTATGTGTATTCTTGGAGCGAGAAAAAGATAGGGAGACTATGAGAGAGAACAGAGGATATTACAACGGATCTACTGTAGGTTGTGTCTTTTCATTTTGCTAGATAATAGAAAGGAAGGACTAGATGTTCAGGGTGGACGTAGCCCAAACTGGGTGAACCACGTATATTTGTGTCTCTCTGGTTTTATGTGTTTTGTGTGCTTATGTTTTCTGCATATTTTATGTGTTGCATTGCTCTTTAATATCTAATATTCTAACAACCATCTCATCACAATCATTTTAAAGTGCTAAGCTTTATTCCTACCTAGCTCCCTTGACCATACTTTCATCCAATAGCCTGACCAAAATCAATTATCAAAACCCTTGAAATTATACCTAGGGAGCTGGCGGAGTGATAAATTTTTCGCACTGTTTCTGAGGAACAAAAGATCAAATCTTCTCTGGGAAAGAACACCAAAGTTTAGATCTAATTGTTGATGGTGGACAACGGTCAGATGCATATGAAGGCTGAAACATTCACTTGGTGACTCCAACTTGATGTAAAGACTCCACTAGAGGATCGAGCTTGCCAGCAGGAAAATGGAAGAATCTCACACAAAGGTTAGGTATTCAAAGTATAATTATATTCAAGATGTAATATGCTTTCTTGTAAATTACTTCTTTTCTTTTCCTGAAACTATCCTAAAAGTTTTCCAGAGTTTGTTGTATGAAAAATATGTTCCAAGTATGGATTCCACCTATTTAAAGAGTGTAAATACCGAGTTTCCCTTTGATTTTGATTTTGATCAAGACCTCTTTCCTGAAAATTGTGCATATCCTTTTCAAGCTGATGAACCTCAAGAGATCAAGACTAATCCTATAGCTTCTGTACATACTCCTACACCTTGTAAAATTCTAGATAGATTCAAACCACTTATCTTACCTCTTATACTCCATGATTTCCTTGAAAATTATTACAAATATCTTCCCAGGTTTGATGGAGAATATGGTAACATCACTGCTGAGAAACACATTCAGAGTTTTGAAAATTTTCTCGACCTTTTTGAAGTTGATTAAGATGATGTTAGTATCAGGATTTTCACTCTATATTTGCAAGGCGAAGCTAAGGAATGGTTCAAAAACTTGCCAGTTGCAAGTATTTTTTATTTCCATCAGTTTGTGAAAATATTTCTTGATAAATGGGTGATCAAGAGGAATCCTTTTCTAATTTTATAATAATATGATAATTTGAAAAAGAAACCAGGAGAAACAGTGCAAAACGTTTCAGCTATATTCAATCAAGTATACCATTCAATCCCTGTTGATATAAAACCGCCTCTTGGTTCAACCCTCTTACACTCCCCGGATGCCTTTGATTCGGAAATGGAATTTCGATTGAGAGAAAGGGAAATTACGACACTCAAAAAAATGCAAGAAAATGCAATAGCCGTAGAAGCTAATTTGCTGGTAAAAAGGTTGAATTTGAAAGCAGAAGAAAGGGAAAACATAGAGAAGGAATGCTTGACATATTCAGAAGTGAAGCTCGACATTTTGGTAAGTACAATAGAGGAAATGATTCAAAATATCACCATGAGAGATGAAATTGTTGTTCAAGATGACCATGTCTCACCGATTGAAAAAAAACAAGTTGTCGATCTGAAACATTTTCCTTCCTATCCCAGTTGTCATAGATCTGATCATGATTACTTATGTATGCATTAAGGGACAATAAAGAAATCAGTTTTATAGATCACGTTGTAGAGGAGAGATCTGTAGATCCGATATGCATGCTTGATGATATTAATAATTTTGATGATTTACCCAAGTATGATAAATATGATGATGATTATGTTGTCAAAAGTGAGGCTAACTCTTTAAGTCAATCATCAACATGTTTTCAGCATTTTAAAGAAGACAGTAAGCTTACACATGTGGTTTATGGCAGTGAGGAGAAAAGTGTAGAAAATTTGGAATTAAGTGAAGAATCTTTGCCTCTTTGTTTTACTTCATTTCAGTTCATCAGAGATAACTTTCATGCAATCATAAATCAATGGTCATTAAGTTTTGATCTTAAGAATCAATAGGATAATGAAATTCTCCATTAGAGCTCCTTACTCTTATGTTTCTCATCATTTGTAAAAATAAGAGAAATATAAGCAAGAAGATAAGTGAGTGGTCAACACTATAAATGATAAACATTATCCTGAACTGGTTGAGGAAATCATTTGCGACATAGAATCCTTCTTAGCTCTAGATTTTCAGCCATCGAGTCCCATTTAATTTCAAATTGTAGATGAAGGCTTGGAAGTTGAAACACATGATCAAATGATGCAATATGACTCTGTACCATTATGTTTTGAAACATTTCAGTTTTAAAAGAAAAAATTTCATAATATCTCTAAAGCAAACGATGAGCAGCCTGTAAAAATTCATGCAGTCTCATTAGAACCAATGGAAAATAGGTTGCAGTAGTATTTCCAAGTTTTTCATGACCCTATATCTGATGTTTTGGATGATATTTGCAGTACAATTCCTTCACCATTAGCTAACTGTGAACCTGAAAAGAGTGTTGATATAAACTTGATCCAACAACCGACTTCATTGTCTTGTTCAGCAAGAGTTTCATTACAAAGCTCATACCAAGATTTGTAGTCATATCATGATAGTAATGAAGAGGATTTTTGTTTTGTTGTTGATCATCAGGAAAAAATAGTCATTCACGAGTTTCAGGATCCTTTTGTCAACTTGCTGCAGTCATCTAGGGAGGAAAGCATGGATGTTGGGAAAATTTTAAAATGAAGGTACGAAAACTACCTAGAGAATAACATTGATGTATTAGATGGGCTGGAAATTAATATGTATTCCTATGAATATCCTTTTGCAGCATTCTTGAGGTCAGCCAGCGGGCTCATACTTTGTAATTTCATTAAGATTCAATCTGTTGACAAGATTTCATGGGAGTTGCCTTTCAGTATTTCTCTCTTCTTTCTTATAAGCAAGAACTTGTAGAGAATTCAAATAGCAGCCATAATGCTTACATGGTGCATTGACTGTTCCATTTCACTTGATCAGTTGATGAATGGATCAGTTAGAGTAGGTGTGTTGAATAAATCTCAATTTTGAGAATTGTTTTTAGTTTGTTTTCAGTCAATTTCAGTTTGTTTTGAATCAGTCTTGAGTCAGTTTATTGAGTCAAGTTTTCAGTATTCAATTTGTCTTTAGCTTTTGACTCCATGCCCAATGGATATGCACTTGGTCTACGGTGTTCTTGGCACCTCCAAGGAGCTACCATCCCCAACTGGAGGTGATGTTAGTGTCAGTATTTGTATCCTGCCATCAGTGATCAAAATATACTCTTTTCATATTCATTTTAGGGGTCCCACTCAGAATTTTTTTATCATTCCACTAGGTCATGCAAAAAATTAGTCACTAATGATAGCCCTAGTCCAAAAAACATCACGCTTCCTTAAAATTCATTTTCTTTATGGCACACTTCCATAGCTTGTTGACTCTACATCATCCATAAAGTCAATTCATCATTTCATGTCACTATGGACTCCAGTCTTGTCAAGGTCATCATTAGGTTTTCTAGGGTTTTCATGGTCCAATAAAACTCCATTCCATTGCATAAGGCCAACAAGTAAAGGATGATAAAATAACATCTCTTCACCATGTGAAGATGATTTGTAAAGAGAAATGCTTATTTCATCATGTAATTTTGATTTCAAATGTGAGTTTCATTCCAACATGTAATTTTATTTTTATTCATGTAATTTTATGTCAATCAAAATGTAATAAGTACTCATTCTACCGAAAGCTACCAACTCAATTCCACATGCCAAACAAGCACATGTCAAAGTGCAAGAGTTTTTAGTCCATCAATTGATCAAATGTCAAAGGGAGTTGTCTTTTCCCAAGGGTGCCCAAATCATCATTTTCCACAAGCACTAAACCCTAATTTCCTCTCCCATTGAGCTAGGGTTTGTTATGGAATCAGAGACATCTGAGCATAAGAAGCATAAGGTAGGTCATTTCAGCTCATAAACATCATGTCTCCATCATTTTTCAAGAATTTATTCCAAGAGTCAAATCATTTGCCACTCGTAGGGCCATTTTTCTTCAAAGTATGTTTCTGACAAAAAAAGTATGAATTTGATAAAAATGAGAGAGGTTTTTGTCCATCATAGGTCAAAAAATAAAATCCTCCTTCCTTTTTTACACAGGTATCATGGTTTGGGAGAAATGTCAAAAATACATTTGCTACAAGAGGTTTGCTGCACTTCTGGAGTGACCTTGGGAAAATCAATGTTTCTCCTAGATGGAGTGTCCAAATGAATTTCTTTATGAGTCAAATGATAACTAAACATATATATATTTTCAATGCGCTATCTTGAGCTAAATTTGGAGTTGTGGAAGGCCTCTAAACATTGCATGCAACAACACACTGCATTTTTGCACCCTCATTCTGCACTTTTTTACCAATCTTGGGAGAATCAATTTTGTATAGGTCACATCAAGTCCATTCTGAAAACTAAAGGCATATTTGGAAATTATACAGGATAATATTTCCAACGAGCTATCCTGGGCCCAATTTGGACACCGGTATGGCCTCCAAAGGTGGTCTGAAAAAAGGCGCGCTGTACACAACCTTCTGCAAGGGTGCACAGTCTTAAACGAGGGCACACAGCCTTAAGGCATTGTGCATATGTCCAGAAAGGCCAGAATTGCGTCAAATTTCACCAAATTTGCCTCCAAAACTTCCACAATTTTTTTTTCGACCTCCAACAAATGAGTAAAGGTGTCTTCCATCAATACTCTCCTCCTTCAAGTTCATTTGTTGGTGTTGTGAAATTTATTTAATATTTTGTGTTTAAAATCATTTAAAACCCTAGAATTTCCCTCTTACACTCACAATTCATAATTTTCACTCCCCTACACCTTCATACCCTTCCTATAATTGCAAATACCCATTCTTAAACCCCTTTTTTATAAAATTCCCTTTCCCTAACCCTTTTTCCCAATACCCTAAGCCCTAGGTGCTACATTTACCTAGGCTCGCAATCCCCAAATCCCCATTATAAATCCCATCATACTACCACTCCTTATCCCCTCACCCATTTCATACATCTCTAGCACCATCTCCTTCATTTTCCCTATGTAATATTCCAAATTGGAAATAGCAGAAATATAAAACATAATTATGTAAAACACAACAAATCTTAGTATGACATGACAGGGATCAATGTGCAGCCATCATTTTATTAATATATCAGTTGAAAAATACAAAAATATCATGAGGGACAAGCCACTCAAGCAATAGGAACAAGTCTCCAATGATCGAAGAATCAGCATATGAGTTGCTACAACTGTATAGAATGTCGGAGAGTAGTGACAACGTTGTCTATATCAATGTAGTTGTTGCTGTGTACATACATAAATTATATATGGATGATAGAAAAAAAATAAATGCCTAGAAAAGAAGAAAATACAATGCTCCAAAAGGAATGCACTCAAGCCACAAGATGGCTGAAATACACCAAAGAACCAAGCACTGGAAATTTGTACTGCTACTGTTGCTGCTACTGGAAACTATTACTTCTAAGGCAAAGAACCATGTGTGGAAGGATGTTAGCTTTCTCAGAATTATCCAAGATTTTAACCATGGATTCTAATAAAAAACCAAGAAAACCCCATAAATGGTTTGGCCAGATCTTAACTTTTGAGTTTCGGCCATTTTTGGGTTACCCACTGCAACAACTCACTAAAATAACACAGTCATGGACTGGAACTACGCTGTGAGGGATGGTAGATGGTTGGCCTGATGCCAAAAAATGATAAAATATTCCCAGGAGCCCTCCTTGCTGATCCTCCAATGTATAGGCTACCTCTCCACTGAAAAACAAGCCCAGAATTGGCTCTATGTGATCCTCCTTTGTTGCACCCTGCAACACAACCCAGCTCTAAATAGAAATTGCGTTGTAGCTAAAGGAGGTAGCTTGGAAAAAATTCTAGAATGAGGAATTTCAGCCCAAATAACCTCTCCTTCCCTGAGGATGAGGTAGGGATTCCTGATCAGGAACACCCTTGTGCTAAACAGCACAACAACCCTGCTAAACAGTAAGGGGAAGCAAGTCTAAACAGACCAATAGAAAAATGATAATCTAAAACATGAATAAAAATGGCTACCATCCCCTCCATATATAGCATTTTAACCTTCTCACATTGGGTCTCATCCATACTTGCCACCAAGCTCATGCAAGTTGTCCTCCACTAAAATTGCATTGTCTCATCATAAAGGCCACTCCTCCATGACAACGCTGTTGATTTGGTCAAAGTTGACTAAATCCCAATCCCTGTTCACACCGAAAGGTGCTTAATATAGCTGCTTATTCTTCATACTTTCACATGAGGAGGGTTATTATTCCTTCTAAAGGGTTTTTATGAGTCTCCCCACCCACTTATTCACCTACCTAGTGATAAAACAAACTATAATATTCCATTTAGATGAAGGCTAAATTTTTGGAATATTACAGTCCTCCCCTCCAAAATGCTGCTTGTCCTCAAGCAACTGTATAAGGAGAGAAAAATTCCTCCCCTCCTCCTCTTGTGGCCTCCTCATCAGTAGTCCCCACCACTGCTCAAAATAATCTACAATAAATCTGCCCTCCAATGTTTCCTCTCAAGTATGCAAAACCAAATGGCTCACATCATGAAAAGGTGGAAGGTGTAAGTGGAAACCTTCTTGCTATCCAATGTCCTCCTTAAGGTAGGAGTTATGACAAGCATAGGGGATCTCATTCACAATTAGAAACTCCCAAACCCATGCTATCATCCAAATGAAATGAGCCATTCTAGGTAGCTCATCAAAAGAATCCTCAACCCCCAGTTCATGCAATGTGTTGGGGCTGTATGGAGAGTTTAAGTTCTTCCACCCAAGTTGTTTCTCTCTCCATTTATGGTATGTATGGGGCTGCTGCTGATATTGGGATAAAATGACATGGCCTCCAAGAATGGCCCAAGTTACCCCATCAAACAAATCAGCCATGAAGTGCCTCCTCCAAGAACTCAAGTTCTCCAAAGGGCTCCTCCCACATGAAGAGAAGAGATGTAGTATGAAAATCATGGTTTGACCATTTTTTCTCTTGAAACATACAACATGTAAAGTAGGGAGAATCATACTCCCAATGGGCATCTCCAACCCTTGTCCCACTCTCCAAACAAAGCTCCCCATGAACATAAGAATATCAGCAATATATGAAAGCAAAAACCAATGAAAACAAGTTGCCATATGACAACCAGAAAGTGGATCATAGTTCCACACATGGAACCAGTGCAGTGCATCCCTTGCTTGCCTCAAAACAAACAATAACAAGTTCCCTTCCAACCACTTGTTTGCTGCCACAATCATCCTACAAGATAGGATCGTGAAAGTAAATTGTGGTGCCAATGGTGCACACCAAGAATCATGTGGCCTCCCCCATAAACCACTAATAAAATAGCCAATCTCAATGCTAAATTTGGCCTCAAGTACATCACAATACAATGCATAAGAATGAATGATGCTCCTTAATACAAGATGTTGCTCATATAAAGTAAATAAGTGTAAATAATAATGAAAATGTGTACCTCCTCTACCATGTACTTTGGTCCTTGAGCTGAAATGGCTCAACTAAAAATTATCCCTCATCCCCAATGAGTAGGGAAGTGGCTGTCACATCCTCTCTATCACCATCTGGGCTATGCATATCTCCATATGCTGAAATATATCATGTTGGATGCCCTCCTAAGTGAACTCCTCCATCAAATAATGATATGCATCAAAGTGCATAGAAAGAAAGTCCTCATGTGTTGCATGTAGCAGCTTCTCCTTGAGCTCAGAAGCTTTAGTCAAGAAGACTCTACCATAAGAATAGATGATCACATCATCCACCATATATCTATCATCTCTATCCGGGTCATCAAGAATTATGTAAGCACCAAGATCCTTGGAGTACCCTACCAAGAGTTGATATCTCGAATATGGATCAATCTTCCTAAGAGACAACACTGAAGATCTGAAATGTGAAGCTTCCCACATGTTTTTGTCCTCTCCTTTGACATCCCTCATGCCAAAGTCATCCTTGAAATTGGTGCCATGCCCATCATGAAGTTTTTGATGCTCAAATAGAAGTGGTGACTTTTGGAAGTTGGCCTCCCATGAGAAGCTACCATCCAAAAACAACCTCTTGATCTTGGCCAATTTAAGCATGAGTGGCCTCCATCTACTCCAATGTATGGAGGCTCCCTTCCTCAAAGGAAGTACCCTCTATTTCTCGAAATCCATGGAGCATCCCCCTTGCACCATGAAGGTGCCATCCTCCATCACTGCAGCAACTTCTGTCAGTGTAGTATATGTAGTGAGAGTGGGTAATGCTGAAAATGGGAGGATGTCTCCCTCCTCCTTGAGTCTATCCCAAACTCTCTACGTTGTACTAGACTCCTCCAAGGTCTTCACCCCTCCAGAATCTAATAGTGGTGAACCAAATGGCAAAATGTCTCCCACCAACTCTAGATCTGGTTTCCTTTTAGGTGGAATGCCCCCATGTAGTGAGACATCAAAATCTGAAGTGGAATGTACATATGAGTGGGCTGATTTGTCCCTCTCTTCACTACGCAATACAATCTCCTTCTTTTGTGCGTAAACCTCCTAAAATAGATAAGGGTGAATTATCCCTTGATGTTGATCCTTCCTTTCTTCCCCTTCCATCTCACAATCCACAAAAACTGATGCATGCTGCTCTGGAATTTCATTTTGGTTCCCACAAGGTGAAACATTTGGAACTCCTTGCAAAGACAGAAGGGCTCCTCTAATGGAAGCAATGTCTTCCTCCCCATCTCCATGTGGTGATGGATCTTCTTCTGATAGTACAACGTTGTTAGCTCTTCTTTGCTCATCCTCTTCATCAATATTTGAGAATGCCTCATCATCAATGAGAGACCCTTGATCTTGGTCTTCTCTTGAAGGAGGAACCTCCAAGTCTTAATCCATAGAAGAGGGCTCTTCAAGAAGTGGGGATCTTGCCCTTGGAAAGGCATCATGCATGTTTTTGTCCCCTTCTACAGAAATAAGGAGTGGAGTGGGCAGAATAGATCTCTCCAACTCATGCAAAGCTTTTAAGTTTTTGGGTTCAACAAATGATGTTTTACAATGTTTCATATCAAATCTTCTCACTAATTTCTTAGTGAACCAAACATAAGTGTTTACATTTGCATGTTTAAATGAAGCAGAACTACAAAACCACCAATCATGGGCCATACCTTTGAGGTGCAGCACTGCTACTCTGATGGCCTCCTTTTCTGAAACTTGGTGTAGCTGGAAATAGGAATCTAGTTCCTTCACCGAAGCTTTGGCTATGCACTTTGTTGATCCATCAAAGTTAGATAGAAATATTCTACCTCTCTTGCTTCTATTGCTTCATCTCCTGTCTTCCTTGAATTGGAAAAAATTTGGAAGTCCATGTGCTCTTTGAATCTCCATGATTGAGACTCATACTTCTGAAGATAGTCACTCAAGGTCTCCTCCCTTGGTGCATCTTCTTCCTCCATCCTTCTTGCAGTGAATGTGGGAAAATAACTACACTGTGGATCTGCATGTGTGGCTGAATTCTCACACCCATAATATGAATAACTAGGGCTTTCTTCACCTTCAAACCCTCTTGGAATTTTTCTACACTTCTTCCCTTTTATCTCCTTGAGATCTTCCTTGATATTTTTCATAGTTTTGGAAAAGAAGTTGGGAGATCCTCTCTTCCTTCATTTCTCCAAATAATGGAGTCTTGCCTTTGTTTCCTCTGTACAACTCCTCTTTTCTGTGAGAATAAGCTTCTCCTTCAAATGGCATAATTTATTGAATGCACAGGCTGAGCCAAGATTATGTTCTGATACCACTGTAATATTCCAAATTGGAAATAGTAGCAATATAAAACATAATTATGTAAAACACAGCAAATCTGAGTATGACATGAGAGGGATCAATGTGCAACCATCATTTTATTAATATATCAGCAGAAAAATACAAAAATATCATGAGGGACAAGCCACTCAAGAAATAGGAACAAGTTTCCAATGATCAAACAATCAGCATATGAGTTGCTGCAACTGTATAGATGGTCGGAGAGTAGTGACAACACTGTCTATATTAGTGTAGCTGTTGCTATGTACATACATAAATGATATATGGCTGATAGAAACAAAATAAATGCCCAGAAAAGAAGAAAATACATTGCTCCAAAAGGAATGCACTCAAGCCACAAGATGGCTGAAATACATCAAAGAACCAAGCACTGGAAATTTGTACTGCTACTGCTGCTGCTATTGGAAACTATTACTTCTAAGGAAAAGAACCATGTGTGGAATGCTATTAGGGTGCTCAGAATGATCCGATATTTTAACCATGGATTCTACTCAAAACACCCAGAAAAACCCAGAAATGGTTTGGCCAGATCTTAACTTTGGAGTTTCGGCCATTTTTGGGTTACCCACTGCAACAGCTCACTAAAATAACGCAGCCATGGACTGGAAATGTGCTATGAGGGATGGTAGATGGTTGGCCTGATGCCAAAAATGATAAAATTTTCCCAGGATCCCTCCTTGCTGATCCTCCAATGGATAGGCTACCTCTCCACTGAAAAACAAGCCCAGAATTGGCTCTATGTGATCCTCCTTTGCTACACCTTGCAACACAACCCAGCTCTAAATAGAAATTGCGTTGTAGCTAAAGGAGGTAGCTTGGCCAAAATGCTGGAATGAGGAATTTTAACCCAAATAACCTCTCCTTCCCTGAGGATGAGGTAGGGATTCCCGATCAGGAACACCCTTGTGCTAAACAGCACAACAACCCTGCTAAACAGGAAGAGGAAACAAGTCTAAACTGACCAATAGCAAAATGATAATATAAAACATGAATAAAAATGGCTGCCATACCCTCCATATATAGCATGTGAAACTTCTCACATTGGGTCCCATCCATACTTTCCACCAAGCTCATGCAAGTTGTCCTCCACTAAAACTGCGTTGTCTCATTATAAAGGCCACTCCTCCATGACAGCGCTGTTGATTTGGTCAAAGTTGACTGAATCAACATGATCCAATCATTGTTCACACCCAAAGGTGCTTAATCCAACTACTTATTCTTCCTCCTTTCACATTAGGAGTGGTATTATTCTTTCTAAAGGGGTTTTATGAGTCTCCCCACCCACTTATTCACCTACCCAGTGATAAAACAAACTATAATATTCCAATTAGATGAAGCCTAAATTTTTGGAATATTACACCCTACGGTTTTGACTTTAAAATATCATGGCAGAAGAAGAGAAAATATCATATAGTGAGGGAGAAAAAACAAAGGCTAGAATGCCACACAGAGGGGGTATAATACTCAGACTTGAGCCAAACATTACTAGAGAACTTTTGGCATCACCTATGGCAGTGACATGTTTCAAACATGCAAGCTACTTTGATTTCTGTGAACTGGTTTAGAACTACAAACCCTAATCAAGGGTAAGTTGGATTTTCTCATTGATGCCTCCATGATAGCATAGAATACCATATCAGTCTGAAGCAATTTTGAGGAAATTTGAAGAAAATTTGGGAAAGTTTGAAATACTCTTTAAAGGCATAATTTCCAGAAATGTCTTGTTTGGTCACCCTTTTTCAGAACATATTGTGGAAAAAAAGAAAATGTTGGAAACTGAAGGAGGTTTTTGTTCCTAAGATATCAAAGTACAAAAACCTATCTCATGTTTTACATAGGTATTACAGAATGAGAGATCCACTCACATCTTCACAACCTATTTTTCTACCTGTGCAAAACCCTATTCAAGACACCTTTTGGCGAAAAAGATTGTGGCAAAAAAAAATGGATTTTGAGAAATTGGAGGAGGGCTTTGTTCAAAAAATGCCAAATAACAAAAAAATCTCTCAGGTTTTCAAAAAACCTCGCGGTTAGTGAGATATCGCTCATCTTGGAGGCCAATGTTTCCAGAACATTCAGAATTTTTACACAGTTTGACTGTCCTATGCACAACACCCTAGGTGTTGCGCAAATGTTTGTGGCACTTTTTGAGGAAAAGGACACCACCAATGGATTCCTAAGGAAAAATGCATTCCATAAAACCACTTTTACATCTTTGATTTGAAAATTTGATAGGTGAAAAGGGAAAAAAACATGCTAAAAATCACATTTCTACCCCTATTTTGGCCTAGCCGTTGCACACATACAAGTCTTGGGAGAATGAAATTTTGAGGGGTTAAATCAGCTTCATTTTGAAAATTGGAGGCATATTCAGAAAGAAAACTTGAAGGGATTTCCAACAAGGCATCTTGGGCCTGATTTGGACACCAAAAATCAATCAAAGTTAGCCTTAAACAGGGAGGGGACATATGACACAGCGAAGGTGCATATGACAGAAAAATGGCGCATATGACCATTTGCTGATATTTTTGGTTTTTCATTGTAATTTTTTACTTTATCTCAAAAATTAGTCTTTTTACCTATGTCATTGAGCATGGTATTTGTAATTATGTTGTGGATAAGTTACCTAGGGGTAGATTCATTAGGAAAAAGTTATCCTTAAGGAAAATGAATCAGTTTGAATGTAATTAGGAATGAGTCACTTGGACCATCCTACACTTTAGCTTTCGTTTCAAAATTTTGTGGATCTCTTCCTCACCTCATGGATTCAACCCCTAAGGATGATTTAATATTTTTGATGTCTATTTAGTCCCTTTCTTCACACTAAGCAAGGGTTGGAATTAGTTTGGATGTTAGCTCATTGATCAAGGACTATTGTACTAAGTTTGGCCAGTTAATAAAGAAGAGTTGCAACTATTTTTTGGGATACATGTGGTATGATGTTTATCATTGTTTTTCCTTCAGTTTCATATGTTAGAATGTGTTGTATTCATGTTCATTACATCTCTTTTATATGATCTATTTCAATTTGATAGGCAGAATACATGGTTTTCTCTTGCTCTGTTTAGGGAAAGTTATCATAATTTGTCCATTTTCCTCTGTTTTGGAAGAATACATCTCCCATGCTCTTCCTATATTCTCATCAGTCTTAAAACCATCTCATCACAATCAGTTTAAAGTGCTAAGATTTATGCCTACCTTGCCCCATTGAATCTTTGCAACCCTATCTCATTTTCCCTGACCTAGCTCCCTTGACCATACTTTCATCCAGCAGCTCAACCAAAATCAATTATCAAAACCCCTAAACTTATACTTAGCCTAATATCCTAATCAATTCAGCCTCCTAGGTTGTGTTTTGTGGAGAGAGCCCTCTCCGAATTGGTAGGGCTAGCTACCAGGTTAAAAGGTTGGTCTCTGGTTACCTCTGTTGGGATTCCTTCTTCACCCTTAGGGATTTGGCAGAGTGATAACAAAACATACCATATAAAACTTACCATACATAAAATATATATATATATATTTACTGCACTTATTTATCTTAGCACATTTAATTTTTATATATGGCACAATTAGCATTAAACATTAGTACATTATAAATTAACTCTTATTTCCATTTATTGCATGCTACCATGGCAATTGTTTGATGAACATTATTACCTTTATACCACCTCAAATGTACATAGATATGATATTATTGCTGTGATCATTCTACCTTTAATACTACAGTAACTACACTATATAATGTCGTTGGTTAACTATGAATATATCATTATAATCATGGCGGATTTAATCCACGAGTACCTTACCTTATCGTTTCAGATTCTATGATTAAGACATTATTTATGTGGTTTAATTATTTTAATGGTCTGACCATCCAGCTGCTTGGAAGCTTTCATCCATTGTGAAATATGGGTATGGTTGCTGGTCGTTGATCTGGGAGACCTAGATTCGATGGTCTTGGTTTATTTAGACGGGATTAGGGTAACTACCTAGTCCAAGAACTGTGCCCTGAGTTCATTCACGTGTAGCTCTATCACTGCTCTGCTCTGCTAGCTGATTTTTTCTCAGAGCCATTCCTCTGAAAACCAGGGGTTTGACTTTCTTCTATGGAAGTGGAAATCACATGTGTCTTGCTCATTCTCGGTAAGGACTTTTGCTTTGGTGTTCTGGTGAAATTTGTAGCTCTGTAACGTTTAAATTCCATGGTAATGTATGATGTCTTTGTTGTGGCTTCAAAAGATACTCCATTGAACAAGCGAGTAACTCATCTCTAGTATGGACAGTTGTATTCTCATTGCACAGGTCATATTAAGTTTTTTCTCAGAAATTTGCGTCTGTGAGGTATTTTAATCCTCTATGATCTTGGCTATGTTTTATTTCAAGATGTTAACCCTACTGATGCCGAGGTTTTATGGCTCTACATACATTTCATTTTCGCTTTCTTTAACCAGTTGCAGAAGGTAACCCTCCCAATATGCCGAGAGCGATGACTTCGGACTTCAAGTAATGACTTGTCTTCTAGTTTAAACCCTTATTAAAGAAGTAAATATTTTATGCATTTCTTCATCATTCTCACTTACTCATAGGCTTTGCTTTTTTATTTGGTTTCCAAGTTGCTGTCGGTACCAGGGTCTTGGTAAATTGGGGCATCCTCCAGAGTTCTGCATGGTGCTTCCATGGATGTCCAAGTAAGTTGACTCTCATCTTTAGTTTAGATTTTAAGTTTAATGAGCTTCATTCGGGTTTTACTGAGGGTGGAACCCTCTGCATGCACGTGATTCTACAATCTAGCATTGACTTCCCTTACATGAGTGAGATTCCTACGCTCCTTCCAGTATGAGGGGTTGATTCTAGATACTATTTCATTTCTCCTCTATACAACTATTTAATACAGTTATGAAGATGACTGTGTATTTTTCTTTGTTCAGATTTAACGCAATTATGAAGATGACTGTGTATCTTTTCTTGTTCGGCATTGTGTAAATATTTCCTTTAAATATTAATTTCTCTGGTCTCTATCCACGTACCCCTAATGTTTAAATTTTAACAGATGTTTACATGTACCCTTGCACCGGTATTGTTTAATGGAAGTTTATCTTGTTAGCTCCATGCTCGACGCTATCATTGTGGAAGAAGTTTGCATTCTATTTAAATTTTCTACATTTTCTATATTGCATAACCTTGTAATAGCTTCAAAGTTTATCAGTAGCCATTCAAGCTTTTGGGTTATTGTATTTCCTATAATTGATGTTTGATTTCCAGCTTCTTGGTTTAAACCCTTCTGGGTGTATGTTAGTTCAACAATTATTTGCAGATTCAGTGGCCAGAGGACCCTAAACCTTTATTTTATTTAACATGGAGCTCGGTTCTAAACCTCTGAGCCGTATTGATTCTCTTCACATAAATTATGAAAATACATAAATACTTATACAAACTATAGTATGTATTGGATTGTTTTCTCTGGTTTAATTCTTGGTACCCCTTCTGTGTAATTTACTATATTCGTTTTATTCATTGTATTATTCGATAACATATGGAAATAACTCGACAATGTATGAGTGGTTTATTCTGCTAGAAGAAGCACGTTTTTTGTTGGTTAATATTTTTCGTTTTCTTTTACCTTAAGTGTTTTCTAAATTCACAGAGTTCTAGATTTGCATCATTATTTAGTATTTAGAAAACAAAAAATAGCTATAAAGTATCTTCTGTTTTAACCCTGTCTTAACATTTCATTGCTATTGTATTTATTTCCAAACTTCATGTCTCCCAAATAAATAGTTGAAAATATATTTTCTAGTTGATAGTTGGGAAGGTAAATCCTCTCTGTGGATAGAGACGATCCCTCTAGCCCTAGAGTAGGTCTAGCAACAAAGGGACAAGCTAAAGTGTAGGTTCCTTAATTAATAAATGAAAAGGACGAGGTAGATCAACCTACCTGAAGTCCAACGCTTTCATCGTTGTAGTTGTGGTGACCTCTTGATCTCTTCTTCAATAGGTCACAATCCTTCTGCAGCAATGCTTGGATACCTGCACGAAGATCAGCAAACAAGAGCAGCATATAAAATAATGATTTCATTCATAATCAACAAAACAGTCAAGGAGGGTTAAGCATATTGCATCAAATAAAACACATTAACACAAGATGGGAACTAGACAATAGTTATGTATATATATAAATAAAAGGAAGAGTTACAACTGGAGCCTTGATATCGCAGCCTCCTCTAGCAGGGTTCAATCAAAGTGCGTCTCGAAGGAGCGTCGGGGAATTTGGATGAGGTGGGGACACAAGACTAAGCTCTCTCGAAAAAGGTCTCTTTTTGTTCTATCTTTCCTAGCAAAAGTTCAAGAATTGTCTTCATCGTTTTAGCTATAATATGTTCATTTCAGCTAGCTCATCAATGGAAGATGGCTTTATTTATAGAGGGACAGGAGGAGGTTGGAATCCCTAAAATGGTGGAAGTGAGGCCTTATCCCTTGGGAGGTTTCCCTAAAAGGTGGAAACAAGAGGCCAAAGGAGGGAGGCCATGGTTATTCAGTCGAACCACTCTAGATGACTCGCCCACGAAGTTGTTATGATGGCAACTTCGCCTATATTTTTAAAAAACATTCCATAAATAGGTTGGCGCGGGTAGCTAACTGGGACAGAGCGCCAATGGGGATGGGGCCTAGTGTTAATATTCCTCATTGACACCAGGGCATAACATTCTACTAGCGCAAAGGAAACAACATGTGTTTCTGATGGTCTGCTCAGGAAATTGTCCACAGAAGGGATGTTTTCCTCGTGGCAAGGGATGCAATGATGGTCTTTGCAAGGCATGACACTTTTTTTTAGTCATAGAAATGATCCTCCAATGTGTGGGATGGGGATTGTAGGGACAATGACAAAATGCTATGTAACAGATGCCCACTAAAGCATGAGGTCCGAGAGGGAGGGAGGGGTGAAATGCTTTATGAGAATGCATTCGAACCAAACACCACTGTCGAAAGACCTGCAATGACAAATACAACTAATATCTCCAATACATGAACATGTGGCATGGGCGTAGACATCCATAACAAATGTGTGTGTATATATATATATATATATATATATATATATATATATATATATATATATATATATATATATATATATATATATATATATATATATATATATATATCGAATGTTTGCATCAGTGTGCATCATAAGCACAAAATATGTGTGTTTCTGTTACATCCTAAGACACCATGTCTCTTAAAAATATGCAGAAATAAATCCTATGTGTCTAATTAGCGTTATGATCATGATAGCATGTCACTGCCCGTACGAGATGCCTTAGAAAACGGTGAACTCGATTTGAAACCCCTACAGTGTATCTCTGGTATGCATGAGGAACATCGTCGAATCGTGCATAGTCTGGGACTCCGCGTGAAATTCCCTCCAGGTTGCACACAATTTCTTCCTCCTCTCCTCCCTCACCATGAGGGGCAATATCAAAGTCATGAGGGACTCGCCTCACTATCGGAAACATGCCTGCGGGTCTTTCTGGTCCAACATCTGCATAACACATGGATTTAATGTTAGAACATACATAACAAAAAAAATCATAATACTCATAAAAATAAAAAGTGATTCTTACCAAGTGCTTCATCCCAATCCTCTCCTTCTGGGAGTGGGAGGTCTGGATCACCAGTGAAATCTGTGCTAGAGTAGGGCTAATCCTCCATGACAATTAGCTACTGGTGGAGCCAATAAAATAACTCCGGTCTCTAGGACATCTGTTGGCTGCCCCCTGACCTTGGCATCAGCGCTGCCCAATGAGCCATCCGTGGCTCTTGTACTGGTGGTGTTGATAATATCACTTCTTGTCGCTGGAAAATTCATAGTCGTTCAAGGAAGAACGATACCAGGATGGATCCATATATGAACTGCTTTAGTTTGGTCTTCTTGCATTTCGTCAGTTGACGTTTCATATTGATCATCACTGCCTCTGCCCAGTTGTATAGGGTCGGTGTTCGATAGTCTACTGCAAGAAGGAGATGTGTTTTTTTGCTTCGTGCGGTGCTCGCGATCCTGTAGCTTGTGTGAAGGTGTGTAGCACTACTTTTAGTTCCAATTCTGGGATAGTTTGGATATCCACTTTCCCACTCCCTGATCCTTTATGTGCCCCTTGATATACCCTGTTGATCACCATGCTTATGTTCTCCATCGTGGGCCGTGTGCTGGTCAGGAATGGTGTTTCCCCCCTCCGTAACAATCCTGTTATGAAGTAAATGTCTAAAACATGAATTTTGAGTTACCAGTGGAGTAACCAAATTGTTGGGAAGGTAAATCCTCTCTGTGGACAGAGATGATCCCTCTAGCCCTAGAGTGGGTCTAGCAACAAAGGGACAAGCTAAAGTGTAGGTTCCTTAATTAATGAATGAAAAGGAAGGGGTAGATCGACCTATCTGATGTCCAATGTTGTCATTGCTGTAGTGGTGGCGGCCTCTTGATCTCTACTTCGACCGGTCCCAATCCTTCCGCAGCAATTCTTGGATACCTACACGAAGATTAGCAAACAAGAGAAGCATACAAAACAATGATTTCATTCATAATCAACTAACCAGTCAAGGAGGGTTAAGCATATTGTATCAAATAAAACACATTAACACAAGATGGGAACCAAACAATAGTAATGTATATATATAAATAGAAGGAAGAGTTACAACTGGAGCCTTGACATCACAACCTCCTCCAACGGGATTCAATCAAAGTGCATCTTGAAGGATCGTTGAGGAATTAGGACGAGGTGGGGACACAAGCCTAATCTCTCTCGACAAAGGTCTCTTTCCGTTATATCTTCCCTAGCAGAAGTTCAGGAATTCTCTTCAGCGTTTCAGCTATAATATGTTCAATTCAGCTAGCTCATCAATAGAAGATGGCTTTATTTATAGAGGGAGAGGAGGAGGTTAGGATCCCTACAATGGTGGAAGGGAGGCCTTATCCCTTGAGAGGTTTCCCTAAAAAGTGGAAACAAGAGGCTAAAGGAGGGAGGACGTGGTTATTCAGTCGAACCACTCCAAACGACTCGCCCACGAAGTTGTTATGATGGAAACTTCGCCTCTATTTTTAAAAAGAATTTCATAAACAGGTTGGTGCAGGTAGCTAACTGGAACAGAGCGCCAATGGGCGCGGGGTCCAGTGTTTATCTTCCTCATTGGTGTGAGGGCATAACAGCCTACTAGCGCCAAGGAAAAAACATGTGTTTATGATGGTCTGCTCAGGAAATTGTCCATAGAAGGGATGTTGTCCTCATGGCAAGGGATGCAATGATGGTATTTGTAAGGCATGACACTTTGTTTTAGTCACAAAAATGATCCTCCAATGTGCGAGATGGGCATTGCAAGGATAATGAAAAAATGTTGTGTAACATTAACAGAGTTAATTTAAAATTCCGGTATATTGAATTTAAATAGAACTCTATTATCATTTCCTATAACTTAAGAAAAAACTTAGGTACTTATCTCAATATTCTTGCTTAATTGATGGCTCCACCCAACCATAAGAGAGGTTATCACATCCTATGCTCCCCCGGTGCTTCGCACCAGAGTCTCAAGTAACAATCATTTATCAGAAGTTAGGCATGAGGACTTCTGTCCAGCCTACACTTCTTACGGTTGCAGAGTTCCACTAGTACCCTGTTATCACCCAAAAAAAAATTGAAACATCATTTTGACAAGGTTAAATAGGTACATGTGTCAAAATAAGGTTGTAGGATTCATTTTAAAGTTTGGTCAAGGGAAATATTAAATTTTTTAAGTTTGGTCAAGGTTAAACCCACTCATGTTCAAACTCCTTCATGTCACATCATTCATCATTTTCTGAATTATTTCATTTTCCAAAGTTTTGTACCGAAAGTGCCAAATTAGCCAAGAAATCATAGTTTCGTAGCGAAACACACTGTGAAAAGTCACTTTTCGCTATGAAATTGCTGATAGTTTCATATCGAAAACACTCAAATTAACACTAAAAATACTACGAAAGCACGATTTCCTATCTGTCTTGTCATTCTAGCTATTAGGTGTCAGAAATCATTGGGAAAGGGTAAGTTAGATGCTTTTCGAGTCATGGAGGGATAAAATCAAGGTACATGCTCAGGTCTGCAGTCATCATAGTCAGTTTAGGTAATGTATGAGTCATCATTGAGTCATGAGAAGACATCAAAACTTCAAATCCTTTCCTAATTTAGTCATTCTCATTTCTTATTCCTCCTTGCGTAATATTTGAGCTCTCGAGAGCTATTGCACGAAGCCAAAGTTGTGGTTGGTTTCTTCAAAGGTTTACTTTGAACATCATCAAGCGAGGCTGCAAATTTATCAAGTGGGGCTGCAAATTCATCAAGCGAGGCTGAACATCATCAAGCGAGGTTGTGCAAATCTTAGAGAAACTATGGCAGAGAAAATAAGGACCAACAAGGGTGGCCAATGCCTGAGATTTGAACCTGCAGACATGAATTTGATCAATGAAGATCCAACAATAGTGGAAGCTTTCAGAAGGGCAGGTTGCCTACAGTTTTGTGAGAAATTACAAGGCTGCCATACACAAGTGTCCAAGGAGTTTGCTTTGAATTTTAGTGGAACAGCCACTAAAGTGGGAATGCTAAATTTTTCAATCACACCAGAGGTTATTGCAGCTGCTACAGAGATTCCAAGAGGACAGGAGAACTGGTTCAAAGTTGTTAAAACTGGAAATTCGTACAGTAGAAGATGACATTAATTAATGTCAAGCCAAAGGATTTACAAGGAAGGAAGACATTATGGAATCAAGAAAGTATTTAAAATCTCTAAGGTTTTGAGAACATTAGAATTGAACTAGTCTTAAATGCTAAATTACACGCTTAAACCTTTAAGAAGAGCACCTTCTGCGTGCATTTTTCCCAATAAGCGTGCATTCCTGAAAGTGGAAAAATGTCGCTTTTAGAGACCACACAAAGCAAAGGATAGTTACTCCTTATATGAATCCGCCTAAGGACAGCCACCAACACCTCCTTAGACACTATGTGAGAACACAAAGGAATATTTGGAGCACACAATGGAATCATGCCTCTGCCTTGGGTCACCATCCACCATGTACCAAGGGAGGTAAGGAGGATTTGAAATCCCCTATATAAAGCCACCAAGAGATGAAGAATGGGAGATCACATTGTTATGCTGGCCAGAATTGCCCAAGAAATACCAGCAGTGTGTGACCCAGAGCCAGAGATAGAGGGGACTCAATTCTTGCCCACCCAAAAATCCTAGTCCATCACAATGGAGAGAGAGGGAGACTGCATCAGAGGCAGAACTTGGAAAAACAACATCCTTGCATCGGGACCTAGAACCATTGTCTAGGGGCCCTTTGGCAAGTGGGTAAAAGTTCTTCTCCATATCAAACATTTGATAAGAAGAGGCCTTGAGCCATCGTTTGCATTATTATCATTTTGACTCTCTTCAATAGCTTCTGTATATATGTTTTTTAGTTTTTAGTTTACTTTGAGCATACATTCGCATATTTTTTCCTCTAGACTATATGCTTTTGAGCTCCACCACTTTCTACATGTTACCAATAGTTTATAGGGGTAGAACACACCCCTTAAACTGGTGCGATTTCATACACCCATGCGTCGAATCCACCACAACAGGATTCGTGACTCCACTAACATTTTACAAGTTTATGTGGTTGTGCCATCTCTTGCAGGAAACCTTTGCCTACGCAGGATAGTGGAGCTGATAGTCCTCTGATCCATCTTACAGTCCCTAGATTCACTTGGAGTGATAGAATGAAGAAGGCAGCTCCTAATATTTTTACTTGCAGGATTTTTTCACGCAGTTGTTTCTCACAAACGTTCATTGCACGCGTTCAGGACTGACCCGCGCACAGGAAAGCGCACCTGTCAGAGCTTTTTCTGCGCGAATTATAGAATGAGATTTTTCTTCCTATATTGTGCATTTTTCTACTTGTAAGTGTGCTAGGCGGCCCCTAATGTATCTGCCAGCACTTGTGTTGATACCCCACATCTTCTAAGAACTTACTTTTAGCTACCTTCTGTAGGCTTAGAGTTAGTTTTCCTTTAAGTTGGTTTTTTGCAAAAATATTCACATAGTTTAAGTAGGGGGGAAATTAACCATTGAATTCTGAACAATTTATATTTTGCAAATTCTGGTATTCACATTTATATAAACTAGTCCAAGCAAGTGGCCCAAGACCACGCATGCATAGCTAGTTTCATTTTCTAGTGTGGAAATTGCTTAGTTTAGTTCAATTTTTGCATTAGGAAGTGCAGGACTAGGATTGAATTGTCAATTAGAGCAAGTAATATTTTCTACCTTTGAACCCTCTGGTGATCCTAGGTAAGCATATGAACGCTCTATATTTACAATTCGCCATCTCCCTTTAGTTAGTCACATAGATTAACTAGGAAAATTTGAAAGTGACCCTTTATTGGAAAATGTTTTCCATTTAAGCCAGGAACAATATAACATAGTTTAACTAGGGGAATTTTTTAAAGGATCACTGATATCCATATGTTCAAACTATGAGATTGTTCACCATATGCTTGAACACACTCACCCAATAAGCAAAGGAAGACACCTACAATTAACTTAAACAAACTCACTAAATTCTCCCCACGGGGCCACAAAATAATTTATAGTTTAAGTTAGGATCAAGGGGGTAGGCATCCAATAAGCCACCTTGATCATAATTCATATTGAAACATAGAAGTTGTGCATTTAGGGAGCTTCAAATCCACCTATCAGCCCACGGCAAAGAAAACCCAAGTGCGGCAGAGACCCGATTCAGAGGGGGTTAGGCTTAGGCATAGTGCGTACGGTATCAGTTGGGGCTACCTGACTCGGTTGATACTCAGTACTGTTAGCTAACTACCAAGAAGCCAAAGACTTGAACGCTCACATGGGATGGTGGTTCTTAGTGGCCAAAACTAGGGAATCCTTTACCCTATAGGTGACGGTGTAGGCAAGCATCAAACCCTCTACCCTTGGTGGATTCTCTTCGGCTGATTGGGGGCGTCACCAGCTCTTACGAGACGTTGTGCCAGCACTCACAAGAAATCTTCTCAAGGCCCATTTACTTTTGAGTGTGTGAGGACGTAGAGGTCTTCTAGGATTTTGAGTATCATGTGCAAACAAACAAAAAACCATATTTTTGCTTGATTGATCACATAGATTAAGTTAAAGGGAAAACTCATTTAATTTTGGCTTTATTTTATGTATGTGGCCATAAATTTTCTTTGATCATAGACTCTATCCTCTCAAATTTTTCCAAAACCTAACCTTGTCGACACCAGAATGGTCCCAACGGAACCTTGTTGTTATAGGTCAATTTGGGCACCATTCCCAATGACCTGGTTAACTGGGCATAATCTCGAGGACCAATCATAAAAGGGTCTATCATTCCCTATCATTTTAGTTGCTACATGCCCTAAGACAAGAAACAAGACAAATCAAGAAAGACTTTCATCAAGCAAGAATTTCCATGGTTTGAAGCTTATTGAATAGCATATGAGAGCTCACCAACACAGGATCTAAGGGGCCTAAGTGCATTGCATATGCAGGTAGCCCATGCAAGGTTGCTCTACAAAGCACTTCCCGACATTCACAGGTGCGTTGGTCACATTGGGAGCGAAATTCTCATAATTCTGAAATCTCCACTTGGCCAGTGCCTTATAGAAGAGTTCAATGTGTCAAGCTTCGGATCCAAGTGTCCATTTGACATATACATGAATGGAAACATGTCTTGCCTATTTTTGGAAATATATTGATTGCAAAACAACCTATAGTTCATCTATAAATTGAACACAGATCTAAGTGTTTGAGAAGGAAGAACTTGAGTAGAGAAATGCTGGAGGATTTTCAGTTGAGAGTTTGATTTGTGGGCTACTACTGGATAAATTTATGCTGTGATGAGACTTGGAAACTATGCTGGAAGGTCACTCCAAATCAGTCACTAGGTTGTAACCTCTCCTTCTATCATCAATAAAGAGTACTTCTTGTTTTTCCCTACATGCATCTATGTTAACTTTGATTTTCCATATTGTAAGATCTTGGTTGATGAATGTATTTTATGCTTAACTGATTTAGCTAACTAGCTTGAATATATATATATATTATTGTATCTTCTACTGTTTCAGTGTTCTTTCTTGCAGGAAGCATTCAGCCAATGAACCGCTTGAATTTGAAGCTGTAGCAGAAGCGACGGAAGGAGTCATTTGGAAGCGACTGAAACAAGTAAGCATCCAATCCTCTCTATGTATATGTTCTGAGTTAGGAGAAATGGTAGTATAGTCTTTCACCTGTTGTTCTAGATTAACACCTGTCTAGGGAAGCATAATTTATCTGTAGATTACAATTCTGGCCCAACAAACTGGCAACTCTGCTGGGGAGAATTTCTCTTAGTTTTAGATGTTTTAGTCTCTAATTTGCTTTGATTATCCACCCAGTAGTTGTTACACATAAAGATTTGCAGATACAATGAGCCAAACAATAGTATTTTTCCTTGGCTGCTACGCCCAACGCACCCTTAGTCAGGCACAGTGCTTTGCAGAGCACTATCTCCCTTCCAAGCCTGCATTGTAGAGCACTGTCTCCCCTTGGAGACTACGTTGGCTCCTGAAAGGGACCAAATTCCCTTGAAATTGACTTTGCAATTTACTTCAGTTATGTTTGTTGCTATGTTCTGAAAATTTTGATGCTCAATTGACTAGTGTCTCTATATACTCCTCCTTTGGCTGAAAATTTGTTCAATGTTTGTTTAGAAAAGTTTTTCTTTATCATTGACAAGTTGATTTCAAAATATTTTTTATGGTCGCATTAAGAATCATTTGTTTTCAAAATAGGGAATTGTCATAAAATATTCATTTCCTTGATAGGAGAAATTGTTTTTGAAATCCTCATTTTTCCTTCAAAAGAGAAATTGTTGTTTGTATTCTTCCTTTCTCAAAAGTAAAAAGCATTTTCATTATTGATCTAGTGCACCTAGTTTCTTTTCTTCATTCATAACATTAAGGAAACTGAAAAGAAAAACTTGCATTTGCATGTAGGATTGTGTGTTTTTTGCAAAAGGAACATTAGGAAATTTGCATTTAGTTTGTGATTCGTTGATTTTGTTTTTGTTCATTGATTTTTTTGCTCACAAACTATTTGCTCTCTTCCCTTAGTAGGTAGGTTCTTCATAGAAAAAGCTGAAAGTGAAGGTTTGTTTATCATTCTTAGCTTGCATTTTAGGAATTTCATATACATCATCGTGGTGAATGTGAAAGGAAAACTGTTAAGCAAGATCAACATAAAATAAATCTCAATTTACTTAACAACGCATTGGAACCATAATGATAACATTTAGAAGGTCTAGGCTAGATACTTGTTATGGTGTCATAAAACATAGCAGCTGTCGTTAACTTGTCTACGATACATTCCGAGTGTGATACCTCACTCCATGTACATAAGTATATCGTAACTCGTCCACGTACTCTCAAGTATATCGGGCGATGTTACAGTATGATAATTATAAAGGGGTTCTCTCACTATGCGGTTTCGCATCAGATAGTGCTAATATGGACTTCGGCCTCCACGTACCTTCAGGTATATTTGGGAGGACAAATGTTAGGTGATATCCATCCATAGTGAACTGAGTCGGCAGCCCTGAAATTATGATACACCGAACACAACATTCGGGGAGATTACTTGCCCGTACTTCTTGGTTCGCCAGGAGGTATTCTGCAATTCACAGTTTCTTGGTAAACCCTATTTCCTAGCATTAACTTCTTTTTGTTTATTTGTTTTTTGGTTAAAATAAATGTGTAATAGTGGAAGAACAAAATCCTTTCCCCATCGTTCACGTAGACATCGCTCTACCGAAACCAGTACCATCAGTACCTCTGGTGAAGCATCATCTTCCCATATACCAGAGTTGGCACAAGTTGTTTCTACAAATCTTGGTTTGTCTACTGTTGTCGAGATAGAGTCCTCACAGCTAACCATGGTCACGATCCATCCAATCTGTGAGACCATACCTCCTAAACCCAATGATGTTCAACTGGAAGTTGATCCGGATCCCATTGTGCTTTAGGGGGCAACTGTTATTCGTCAAACTGGACATCATCCCCAGGACCAAAGAAATAGGGTCTATCATCCCCTTATATTTATGTTGCTATATTCCCTAAGTGGAGAAAATCTTGATCCCGAAGTTGAAAAACCGAAATTTGTTTCTGTATTGATCACTCCACAATCTATTGTAGCCATTGAGTCTTCCATATCACACAGTCAACCACCTGAAATATACTTTGGGTCTGACGACAAAGTTATTCCACCTGGTTTGATTTCGATTGAAGAAATATCACAAGGCGAGACACCTTTAACTCCAACTCATTTTCGATAGGAGCTTTACCTGTATGAGTCTTTTCCTCAATCACCTTCCTATGCTTTTGTTGATCCTGTTTCACTTCCAGTTCCCATAGATTCTATAGGGTATACACTGGGTCATTTGACCATGGATGAGATAACATCCTAGACTGAACCATCTATTTCAGTTGCGACAACATCTGTTGTTGCTTCATTTTCGATGTTTTGTCCATTGACTTCACCCATGTCATCATCTGGAATCCTATCTATTTCCTCTCCTCGGTGGCTGGTGATACCACATATGTTACCCTCATACATTCCTAAATTCAATGAAAAACCTGGAGAAGACCCGTCAACGCATGTTATAACTTATCATTTGTGGTATTCATCGAACTCCTTAAATGATGACTCTGTTAGACTACGTCTTTTCCAGCGCACACTCACTAGTCCAACTGCACAATGAGGAAATTCCTTTTTTCTTGTGTCAACCTCATTAAAAAATGAAACAAGTACCTTTGAGGACAATGTTTTTTTCTTGTGTCAACCTCGTTAAAAATGAAACAAGTGCCTTTGAGGAAAGTTCTTTTACTGTGTCAACCTTGTTAAAAAATGAAACAGGTCATGAGCATAGTTCTTTTCTTGTGTCAAGCTCATTAAAAAATGAAACAAATCCTCCCCTGTAATGAACCTTCATTCCATCTAGCTATTAGTAGCTAATATTATACTTAGGTGAATGAAATGAAGCTTGGGGGCCATCTTCTCTTGCAGGGGGCATTCGACATGTGCTCTTGCAGGGGGCATTCAAAACATTCTTACCTATTGCACCTAATCAACCGCTGAAGTTTGGGGGAAATATCAGGTTCAGAGCTCTAAAATGCAAATGGTAACTATGGAATGATAAAAATGAATAGTGAAACTGCTTTTTTATAGTCATTTAATTATTTGCAAGTTAAATTTATTGCTATGACTATAGTTTTATTATGTTTTTATCATGAAACAGGTATTTTTAATCCATTTGATGTTTTTCTGAACAGGAAATACAACTGATGAATAGATTAGTCATGCAGATTTATTCAAAGAATGACTTGACCACAAAGCATACTTTTTCTCCTTATTTTTTGAGCTTTGTTAAAAACGAAAAAGGATTTGAAGCGCACTTTTATCTCTTTTTCGAGCTTCGATAACAGTGAAAAAGGAACCCCTGGAGTCTTCTTTCAAATATTTTCAGACTCCGATAATGTGAAAATATTGTTGAGCACTTGTCATTTCGAGCTCGTTAAAGTAAATGAATTGATATCTACTCAGTATAAGTTTAACCCTTTTCCAGACTGAGATGGATTATTTACGAAAAATGAATACCTTCGTTAAACATGACCAAAGAGGTTCTTTCAGATATTATTTTACACTTTTTCGGATCTGAGAGACAAATTTACGAAAAATTACTTATGGAGTTCTCTTTCATCCTCTTTTTCAGACTCTCTAAATATGAAAAAGGATCGGGCTATCATTGTCGTTAAGGTCGTTAAAACATAAAATAGCGACGGGCTTGTCAATCATGGCAAGAATCAAGTTTCATTCATCGCTAGACTCGTTAAATTATTAAATAGTGATACTTTATTCGCCCGAAGGGTTGAATTATAGATCAAGAAAATGTTATTCTCCTCAAGCTTGTCAAAAAATAAAGAGGTACTGGTCAACAAATGACCGGGGAAAATTTGGGAAAAGAAAGTAAAGTTTATTTTTGGTAGAAAGTCGCTCTTGAACATGAGACTTCTTTCACTCCATGTCCATGACTGTTTGGGTTGGGTAATCATCTTGACGGTTCATTCACACCTATGGTTCATCATGCCTTCACTTCGGTTTTGGGTCAATGCTACCAACTCATCACAGTGTCACCGATATGTTCAAGAGAAGTCATCCAGTGATTAAAAACTCATCCATTTGCAATACTCGTAAACCTTCATTTTCATGACCGTCATCCCTGAAAATTGCTATATCAAGTCATACCCTTGTCTCCGAAATCAGTAACTCCAGTTTTGCAATAAGGTGACTTCCTGTCGACAACAAATCAATATCCATGAAGTTCACTTAGAAACATCAGATTCTAGTACCATGAGGCTTGTTACAGCATCAACAAGATCCTTGCTTGGGGACCTTTGACCGAAAGATTTTTTTTGGCATTTGACATCAAATCATCTATTCACGCCTTAGGAAATGTACTGCAATACCTTGAGGGTCATTGACATTAATGGTGGTTCTCTCACGTTTGTTAACAACTCACATTATTGGCTGGTAATCAAACGATGTCTTTCCATGTTCGACGACAAATCATATATTCGCATGGCTAGACTTGTACCCGAATGATCGAGTGAACGAGATAGGAAGACCCCAGATCTAGTTTCATCCATCCGGACTGCGATTTCAGGATTTTTGTACACATCATCTGTACGGTGACCTTACATACAAATGTCATCCAAACATGGGCCTATATCTGTAGGCGTGTCTGCATCTGGGCAACATTCCAATGTGGATGACTTTCTGAATTATGTACAATTATTAGATTGTTTTATGTGCTGACTATGGGAATGCTTACCCTCAGAAATTATGATCAATAGAGGATATATCATGATGAAATGTATTATAATATTGATGCAGGTGACCATTCCACTTCATTTCCAAGCTCATCATAGCGTAAAGCATCTCAATCAAATGTTCTTATTATTTGGATATATTGCTTTAGGGGGAAATTGTTATAGGTCAATTTGGGCACCATTCCCAATGACCTGGTTAACTGGGCATCATCTCTAGGACTAATGATAAAAGGTTCTATCATTCCCTATCATTTCAGTTGCTACATGCCCTACGACAAGAAACAAGAAAAATCAAGCAAGACTTTCATCAAGCAAGAATTTCCATGGTTTGAAGCTTATTGAATAGCATATGAGAGCTCACCAACACAGGCTTTAAGGGGGCTAAGTGCATTGCATATGCAGGTAGCCCAATGCAAGGCTGCTCTGCAAAGTACTTCCCGACATTCACAGGTGCATTGGTCACATTGGGAGAAAAATTCTCATTGTTCCGGAATCTCCACTTGGCCAGTGCCTTCTAGAAGAGTTCACATGTGTCAAGCTTCAAATCCAAGCATCCATTTTACATCTACATGAATGGAAACACGTCTTGCCTATTTTTGGAAAGATATTGATTTCAAAACAAACTACAGTTCATATATAAATTGAACACAAATCTATGTGTTTGAGAAGGAAGAATTTGAGTAGAGAAATGCTGGAGGATTTTCAGTTGAGAGTTTGATTTGTGGGGCTACTGCTAGAGAGATTTATGTTGTGATGAGACTTGGAAACTATGCTGGAAGGTCACTCCAAATCAATCACTAGGTTGTAACCTCTCCTTCTATCATCAATAAAGAGTACTTCTTGTTTTTCCCTACATGCATCTATGTTAACTTTGATTTTCCATATTGTAAGATCTTGGTTGATGAATGTAGTTTATGCTTAACTGAATTAGCTAACTAGATTGAATAGATATCTATATTATTGCATCTTCTATTGTTTCAGTGTTCTTTCTTGCAGGAAGCATCCAGCCAATGAATCGCTTGAATTTGAAGCTGTTGCAGAAGCGACAGAAGGAGTCATTTGGAAGCGACTGAAACAAGTAAGCATCCAATCCTCTCTGTGTATCTGTTCTGAGTTAGGAGAAATGGTAGTATAGTCTTTCACCTATTGTTATAGATTAACACCTACCTAGGGAAGCGTAATTTATCCATAGATTACAATTCTAGCCCAACACTTGTCGATCCAGGCATCTTTTGGACCTCCCACTATTACAGGGAGGGGTTTCAGGTCTTTCGCCATTTAGGTGTCAAATACAGAACACTGCCACCATCATTGGTTTGTCCTTCATTGGAGCAACCATAGTTCGGAACCCTAGTCGAGCTCCCAACAACACACCCTGCACCACTCCTCCCTCGACCCCTAGGGGGCATAGGAGTGTGTTCCATTTGGGAAGCCAGCTGAACACACATCAGGGTACGTCATAGACTAACCCTTGTTCTAACCAGAACTTCGTGTCTTCACACGTTGCAATGGCGTCAACCTTCCATTCACCTTTATTAGCCGCTTTGAATCTAACTGATTTAACCAAGCTAACAAATGACCCCATTACACACGATCCCTTATGGCCTCCCATGCCCACGAAGCTCCCTTCAGATATACCAAAGTTCAAAGGAAAGCAAGTGTAAGACCCAAGTAATCATGTATTGACCTTTCACTTGTGGTGCTTCTCGAATAGTATCATTGAAGACACTATTCGATTGAGGCTATTTCAAAGCACTCTTATGGGAGTAGCCACAAAGTGGTACATGGAACAACCTCCTGCTTCACATGGAACCTTTAGTGGCCTCGCTGCCATGTTCTTCACATATTTTCAGTTACCCATTTACCATGATTCAAGAATAGAGTTACTGACTCATTTTAGAAAAACCCCCGTCATCCATATCTCTGACCATCTTCATGAATGGAGGCGGCATCGCAGTTTATGTAACGCTAAACTCAACGATCGGGTCCTCGTAGATTTATTCTTGAAAACTCTGACAATAGATATTTGAAAGGATGTGGTGCAACAATACCCCACAACCAAAGAGGATGTAATAAATAAATCCCAAAAGCTTGAAATGATTTATACACAATCAGGATACATTTACAACATCCTGCCTAACGCCCCGTGCCTACAAACTTATCAAGAATTTCCAGGCACGTCGAACTCTGTCGATGGATTAATAGGGTCAATGACCCAAGGTTACCTAGGCGGTAGTAGTCAAAATCCCAATTACGCATATAATTCTACTTAGAACATGCCTCAAGCCGGATTTCATAATCATCATATGCCTCAGCAAGATTTGACTAATAGGGTGCAAGTGTATCACCAAGGAGGATCCTATCCTCCGGCTGAGGGGACCTAGTACACAGAAATAAACACTGACGAAGAGCTCCCCTCCAATGGCCAGGTGCAAACTAGGGAGAGCTTTATGCTCAGTCCCAAGCACACGACCCACCTATGCAAACCAATGCACAGGTGAACTTTGTGCAGTCGTCCCAAAATCAACCACACTAGTATAACCAGGAGAACTACCCTCCTAACGTGGTTAAGAAAAATTCAAAGAACAAGCCAAAAGGGAACCATGAACAGGGGGACAGCAACCAACAGCGCCCACCGTGATCTTAGGTTGGAGGCATCTCCAACATGAATCAGAACCAGGAGCCAAGCAATGCCCAGTGGCAACGAAAAAGGCCACGTCTGCGAACAAGCCACTCTTGTTCAATATGTGGTGAGTACGAGCAATATACTCACCATTGTCCCAATCTCCCTGAGCTAAAAATGTTGCAGAGTAAGCGAGGACAAGGAGGATATTTCTAGCAACCCGTTGTTATGCAAGAACATTTCCCCCACAAATGGACTTCAACACTCAGCAACAAAACCCAGATGATTTCGGGAAAAGCAGCCGTGAAATCTACATGACTGGGGAAGAAATGTTTTTCCAAACATGGAACCACAGTTACGACACCCCACCAGACACCACTACATCAGCGGCTAGTACCAGTGCGTCGACTGAACCTTTGACCATTTCAAATATGCATATAGAACCATTGCCAAAGATGGCAAAGGGACCTAATAGGACAACAGGTAACTACTCCAAAGTGGCCCATAATTATAGCATCGTGGACGATTTAGCTCAATCACCCACTGCTATGTCTACGCTAGAAGTACTGTAGTCGTTCCCAAAGCAACAGAAAGCCCTACTTTCTGCGTTAGGCGCTATTGACCCTGCCGATACACACATGATGAATTTTGACTTAAATAAAGCCACCCCTAGGCTTCCTTCTATGGTCGCCTTCCAGATACCAGTGTCGGTCCAGAATATCACTATTCATCGATGTGTCATTAACGAGGGTGCATCGACATGCATCATGTCGAAAAATGTTTGGCAGAAGTTGGATTCTCCCAAGCTAAAACCCTCGGTCATAATGCTTTGAGCATATGACGGCTGTCCCTCAACCCCCATCGACCTCTACCAAAATGTCCCAGTCTGCTTAGCCGGAAAGATGGTCCACATAGACATTGATGTCTTCGATGCTCACTTAGATTACAATATACTCCCCGGGTAGAGTTATATGTATGGCATGTCCGCCATAGCCTCCTCCGTCTTCCACCTTATGATGTTCCCCTGCGAGGATCACATCATTACTGTAGACCAACTGGCGCACAGTGAGAAGTGCCCTCTAACCAACACGGATGTAATTCTACCCTATGGAGATACAACCTTGGATGGTCTTTCACGGTACCAAGAATATGGCCCTAGCCAATTCAAACCATCATCCATTCTAGGGTCATTCCTAGGAGATCATCCCATTATCCCTGAGGCATCGCCCGATGCCACAGAGGCCCCGGTGTGCATGATGTCCACATCAAGCACCGAGGTTAGTCAGGACATGGACTCAACTAGTAATTACATTGAGGCATTGGCCACGACAGCCTCTCTAGCCTACGTCACCTCCCAAACCCCTTTCCTATACCCCCCAGCTGGCTTCGTCTCCCAACAGGTTTTGGAAATACTGGTGTTACCCAATGTATCGTTGGCATTCCCAGTTTGGCACCTTGTTCCCCCTTCCAGAACAGAAGCCACCAATGTTACTGCCATAGGGTTAAAGCCCCTCAGTCCCGAGGAGCCCCAACCTACCCAAGAAATGGTTGAGACCACCCCCACAAAGGAAATTCCCATTGCGAAACCGGTAATCACGGCCAAGAAAATAGAAAATAGAGGAAAGAAGATGGTGACCCCTGCCATTCAAAGGGAATCACCAGTATACGCCATATGCGATGTTATAGGCCACCCTACCCATATATGTCCAAAGCTGGACGAATTAAAACCACTCCTTGGCTCCGAAACAGACATCTCGATGTCGTGTTCCTGTAAAAAGGAACCTACCACCAAAGGTAAAGGCAAAGCGTTGCGTACCAATCATGCATGTACTCTCTGTGGAAACTATGGGCACTATACCCACCATTGTCCAGAGATACCACAATATAGGGATGCCTTACATGCAATCGAAGGATCCTACCAAGAGGATCCCACTACCCAATCTATCGAAGATGAACCTCGTGTCATCCTGTACATGCAGGAGGAATGGCACTCACCAGAAAGACAACCATTTGTCTCTCCTCCCCCCAAGCCACCATACACCATCCAGGGAAAAGGGAACCTAGTTGCCTCATCCTCTTGACTTATCAGGCACATCGATTACTGCAGACGGCTTGGTCGGGTCTTTGACCTAAGGTCACCTAGGCAACAGTAATTTGTATTTGGGGAGATCCTAGATGGGGGCAGTAACCGGAAATGCCACCCCCATGATCTCAGTCTAGGGGCAACCACAATTGAAATAAAAACTAGGAGCCAAGTAACAGCTCCCAAGGGAACAGAGGCGATGCCACACATTTTCTATCCGAGAAAAATAAATTTTCAGTGTCGGCAGGTATGCCCTCTCTCATCTTATTTTTAAAAGCTCATGCGTTTCAATAATATTTGATGAAAAGAAGATGCTTTCACTTGAGGTAGTTTTTTTTGCAGGAAGAACCCGCAAACCGCTTACAACACCATCCACTAAAGGTTCTGGAGCATGTATCATTATACCCTTAGAATGATAGAGCTCCAAAAAGCTTTACATATCCTGACATCATTTCTCCATCAGAAATAAACCATAGGGTCCTCATACCTGACTGCGTTTATCATCACCTCACCCTGCATATGATAAACAACTGCATTGGTCGGTAGAGCCTCCCCTCCATGGCACTCGTCGCCCAAAGTAGACCATAGATCACAGCAGAAGTGACACCATGGCCATACCACTTTAGTCCAAGAACCCCCTCGTGCCCATCCATTCATCATGCACAAGTTCAAGTTCACCATATAATTTGACGCCCTCTTCTCGGACGACCAGGTTGTACAAGCAGATTAAAAGCGCACCTCCGCGCATTGCATTTGGCCCACCATACCTCCACCAGCATAATCCCATCTGTGACACTTCTTCATCCACTTCATCGACCCCTCACACGAGACCAACCAATGGGACCCCCACCCCTAGAAAAACATTGTCCTGACACCTTCAATGAGCAAACCCTTTCATGTTTTGGGGTACCCGTCTCTGCGTTTTGTACAAAACAAACCTCATTATTTTATTATTTTGTTAAGTGTAAAAAGACCGCAAACGATGCACTTTGCCCCTTCATCCTCATATTTCATATTTTCCCCCATGGTGGTAGTCCCTATTCCCCTTGGTCAGAGTATTTCACCCCCGTGCACACACCATCACGACATTCATAGCCTATTCACACCCGCCCTGGAAGTCCTAACGACTCCAGGGATTTTCCCTTCAGAAATAACTTTGACTACCGCTAAGCTGCTAAAGTATACTCTGACCTCAGGCCATTGAATCCCCATCCTTCGTTTTCAATCTCCTCTCACCAACATGCCTATGTTAAACCCATCACATCCATGTCCCCGACCCCTTAGGTCGGCGACCCATGGTTCGATTAAGGCTTCCTTTCTGTCGACCTCGACACCTCTTTTCCAAAAAGGAAGTGGTACCTTGAATCACCCCTCCCCATGCAAAGGGATATCCTCTGGTGGCACTGTGGGAGACATAATTTTCCACAGATGTCATCGATCCTCTTGACATTTGACTATGAAAAAAGCTTTCATGCCAAGATGGTATTGTACCTTACAACCATTGCACTTTGATCAGATCCGTCGAAGACACGTGCCTCGATAAGCATCATTGTCAACAATGCTTACACGAGAAGGTCCCAACCAGTACATATGTGTACATTGCATAGATATATGCCATACCAAGTTTATTCATATGGGTACCACATTCCACCATTCGTCAAAGAAAAAATGCCCCTGAGGGCGTCAGTAGTCGTCGTCAAACAATTGCCATCATCACTACCGTAGTAGTGACTCAGACAACACATGTATCTGTCAATTTTGTTTAACTAGCCATAGCATCACGAGCATGGCACATGCTCGCCTCGTTGAAATTTTGTATATATGTTGTAAATTATTTTCTTGCAGGGGTCCCTTAGCCCATGGTCATCTCGGAAATGATGCAAGGTGTTGTCAATTCCAAGATTCACGCATACCTCTCTCTCTCTCTCTACACACGATACAGAAAAGAAACTATAATGTACTTCGGCTATACATTCCTTCCTATACCTCACACATTAGGGGGCAACTGTTAAAACTGGAAAATCGTACAACAGAAGACGACAATAATAAATTTCAAGCCAAAGGATTTACAGGGCAGGAAGACATTATGGAATCAAGAAAGTATTTAAAATCTCTAAGGTTTTGAGAAAATTAGATTTGAACTATTCTTAAATGCTAAATTGCACGCTTAATCATTCGAGAAGAGTGCCTTCTGCACGCCTTTTTGTCCGATAAGCATGCATTCATGAAAGTGGAAAAATGTCACTTTCCAGGACCACACAAAGCAAAGGACAGTTACTCATATGAAGCCGCCTAAGGACAACCATCAACGCCTCCTTAGAGATTATGTGAGCACACAAAGGAATATTTGGAGCACATAATAGAATCATACCTCTCCCTTGGGTCACCATCCACCATGTACCAAGGGAGGGAAGGAAGATTTGAAATCCCATATATAAATCCACCAAGAGATGAAGAATGGGTGATCACATTGTTATGCTGGCTAGAATTTCCCAAGCAATACTAGCAGTGTGTGACCCGGAGCTGGAGATAGAGTGGACTCGATTGTTGGCCACCCAACAATCCTAGCCCATCACAACAGAGAGAAAGGGAGACTGCATTAGAGGCAGAACTTGGAAAAACAACATCCTTGCATCGGGACCTAGAACCATTGTCTAGGGGCCCTTTGGCAAGTGGGTAAAATTTCTTCTCCATATCAAACGTTTAATAAGAAGAGGCCTTGAGCCATCGTTTGCATTATTATCATTTTGACTCTCTTCAATAGCTTCTGTATATTTGTGTTTTAGTTTTTAGTTTACTTTGAGCATACATTCGCATATTTTTTCCTCTAGATTATATGCTTTTGAGCTCCACCACTTTCTACCTGTTACCAATAGTTTATAGGGGTAGACCACACTCCTTAAACTGGTGCGATTTCATACACCCGTGCTTCAAATCCACCACAACAAAAGGTTTCAAGTTTAACATGGAGCAGTGCAAAGAATAAATGAAGCCTGAGCACACTGAGATGGATCTCACCCATGCTATTCCAAGAAATTGCAAAAAGGACAACTATTCAAAATTTTTGCTCATTATCCAAACGTAATTTAATTGTGAAGCTATATATCAAAAAGTGTACTCATATCATTTCAAATTGCTTCTACTTTACTGGTAACATCTTCCTTGATCTACCTTTCTATTTGCATAGAATTTTGTCAAAGATGTAAGATAAGGTCCAAGCAAAGTCTGAGGGGAGTGAGACATCATTATTTCATCATGGCTTAATGAAGTTATTGGTTTTGGATGAAATTCAGAGGTTAGGCAAAGATTGGTCGTCATTCTTGTTTGTTAGTGGTTTTGATTTAGATGCTCTTACTCCTTCTAGAACTCCTAAACCTAGGAGAATTCCATCACCATTAGCAGCATAACCAAGTGAACCTACAAGAGAAGAACTAATTGAACCTGAAAAAACAGAACCAAGTCAGCAAATTATGAAGGAGCGAGAGAAAATGCAGAGTCTTGACACACCAAATGTCCCACCTACAAAACAGAAGTTAAAAGTGGTCAAACTTGCAAAACAGAAACAGACTGTTAGTAAACAAGGAACAAAAAGGATGACTAGGATCCAAACAGTGGTTTTAGAAGAGAAGACAGTGGTTGTAGAAGATAGAGAAGATGCTAAGGGAAATATAGAAGATATTTTACATGCCATTGACAGAGAGGAAGCTCCCATTGTTCAAGCTGAGTTTATTGAGGAATGTGGGCAGAAGTTAAAAAAGGCTAAATCTGTAAAGAAATTAGAATTTGAGGGAGAATATGTAGGTTTCATGTCCCAAGCAAGAAATCCTATGACAAGGCATGATAGGAAAATATTAGAGAGAAATAAAGTAGTTCAAACACCTACTGAGATAGCTCAACAACCTCAAGAAATTATTGACCTCTCATAACCAACAGAGAAAGATATAGTCAGCAAATCAAAGAAGGGAAAAGAGAAGGTGATGGAAAAAAAATATTTGCAGCTCCTTGAAGAGAATTGAAATTGGCCAATCATGAAATTGATGTCATGAAAAAATAATCAAGGAAACACAACATTGAGAAAATTCAATTTGAAAAGATGAAGGAAGTTTGGGAAGAACAGGTTGACATTGTTTCCAAAACTTTGGACAATACATAACAACATATCAAGTGGAAAATTCCAGCAAGGAAAGAGGCCAAAAATGTTAGGAGGATGAACACTCATCTTAAAGCCACCAGTAGAAGACTTAAAGACCAGGTTAAGGACCTCCAAGAGAAACTTGAATTAATCCATGATGAATTGCAGAGCAAAGGCATTAAAATGACAGTGATTGAAGAACCAATAGTCCAACCAACTATAAATGAGTCATAAATGCCTCAAGGAGAATAAGGTGAGTTGTTTTATGGTTGTTTAAGGCTAATGACATGATTCGATACAATATTTTTACATTTACAGGGTTCAATTTACAAAATTACACAAAAATCTGCATTTTTAGCACTTTTCAGCAATTTCGTAGCGTGCCTGGGCTTGAAGGTCAGCAAAATGCTACGAAACTATTGTAGCTACACTTTTGAATTTTTGGACCAGTTTTAAATGCTATAGAGAGGTGGAATTGGTGTTGGAGATGTGTTTAATGATGATGAACACTATATTTTGAGGTTAAATGGCATGTTTTGTAATGCTACGAAAGCACACTACAAAGTTGTCTTACTTTCGTAGCATACTATATTTCAGCCTTTGTAGCAGGTTTTGGAGAATATTTGGACATATGGAGATTATGGATGGGTTATGTTAGCCACCTATAATATTTGTTATAACAAAAGGTGGCTAAGACTTTTTGAGCCTTCAAGGAATAAATTTCATTGCTAAAAATTGTTGGCTCTTGAAGACTCTTGAAGGCCTCATGCCTCTATCCAAAATCTTCATTGCTATTCCCATTTGATACTCAGAAATTCTGTTAATTTCATGAGAAAAGACTGCTGAAAAACCATCATTTCCCCCCTTCTCCCACTCAAAACTAACCTCCATTTGCTCCCTTTCTCTCCATAAAACTCCTTTGTTTTCATGATTTCTCTTCTTCCCTTCATGAAAATCACTTTTACAAAGTTAAATACTCACTCTTTAACCTTACCAAAACCCCCAAATCCATTGGAAACCTTGAAAAATTTCATGAAAAATACATGTTTTTGCATAAGGGCTTGAGCCCCCTTAGGCTAAGTTTCAAGACCACTTCCCCCACATGCCCACACCCCGGAACCAAGTGCTAGAACCTTCTCGGCACTTATCGCATCGCAAAAAATCTAAGCGCGCAAGTCTTTGCCATGTTCCAAAAGTTCCAATGCGATTAAGCCTTTGCATCATATAAACTCCGATGTGATTAGCCTTTATATAAATATCCCATGGGCCCGCCTCCGGCGCTTAAAACTTTGTAATATTTTTTCCTCGGTGGTCTTTTCCTTTGTAAAACCCAAAAACCCATTTATCCAAAGTTTTGTTCCAATAAGTTAGAGTCACGTGTTAATACAATGGGTAGATTAAAAAGACTAATCGCGCAATCACATCGGGATATTTCAATGGGTTGATTGAAGGACCGCATCAAAAACTTCTGATGTGATTGAGTCCCTGTATTATGTTTCTACCCCACCACTTTTCGTTTCATATACCCTGTGCCCAGGACCAAGAGTTATAGTCCCGAGCGCTTATCGCATCGGAAATATTCAAGTGCGCAAGTCTCTGCCGTGTTCCAAAAAGTTTCGATGCGATTAAGGCTTGTATTGTAAAAACCCCCCATCGCATTATCGTTTCATATAAACCATGGGCCCGCCTTCGGCGCCTAAAAACCATTGAATAAACCATCCCGATCCATTTTTTCCTTTGTAAAATACGAAACCGATTTATCCAAACTTTGATCTAAACAAACCAAAGTCATGTGTTTAATATAAAAATGGTTAGATTGAAAGACCGATGCGCAATTGCATCGAAGGAATTCACAAATGGGTTGATTGAAAGACCCGCATCAAATTTTCCAATGCGATTGAGTCTTATGTATATTAAAACTCCCCCCCCGCCTTTTTGTTTCATATGAATTTCCCCCGGGACTAAGTGTCGAAGACCCGAAACACTCAATCGCATCACAATATTTCAATGGGTTGTTTGAAAGACCAGGCTCGAGGCTCCGATTGCGATTGGCTCCTTTGAATATATATGCCCCGGGCCCATTAGGTTCCATATAACTAAAGGCCCCGCAGTCGGGCACCTATACACTTTATATATATATATATTCCACCCCGATCCATAAAAAACCTTTGTTTTTAGTTAAACTTTGGGTTTTATATATTATAAGGGTTTTTTCGCCGGTTCGTTTCAAAAACTAATCCCCACCGTTGATCATGAGCCGATCAAATGACCAGCACTCAATTGCATCGCATTTCTCAATCGCTGTGTTACATTTCTTCCTCTGATTGACATTCTTCCAATTCATTCTCCACCGTTGATCTAATCTTAAGATCGACGATCTGCGCCACATCGCATTGCAACTTTCGATCGGTGTATTTTCTTGCCACCCCCGATTGTGATCCCCCGATTTCGATCCTCCGATTAGATCTGGACCATCCACGTGTCTAGATCAGACAGTCCAAAATCACCCTGTCTCGTTCATTCCCCCGCTCTTCTTTGACCTCCTCCAAAATAAATCTCCACCGTTGGATGTGTTAGGGTCCCGTGATTTGGCTGATTGGAAAACCAAATGACAGTGTAACATCAAACCAATCTTTGGAGCCCAAGGACCTAGCCTTCGTGGACTCAGAGAGGGCTCTCTCTATTTGTGTAAGGGATATCTGTGTGTTTGCTTATAGTGTTCTGATTTTAGGCTAGTTATGAAGTGAGTTTTTGGTTTTGGTTTTTTAAGTTGTGAGGGATGAAACTGATCAAAGATATAAGATAGGTAAAAATATGTCAGATCAACTGGGCTATGGGGTCGAAAAGGTCAAGAAAGCTATCAGATGGTGATACAAGGCTGCTACAGGGCCAATTTGATTCAAGGTAGAAAGGATCTTTGGGAAAAATGGAGTAAATGGACATCAAGTTTGTGAACAACAAAGGATTTCAAGCATAACTAGTTTAATAGCAGACATAAACATGGTAGGGCAAACCATTAATCATGCAAAATGTAACTATAAGCTAATCAGTACATAGAAATAAACATTCAAGCCATGCATAGAGGTATATAACTCTCTAACTTTGGGAAATGGCTATCAGACTTTGGGGAAATACACTTAAGACAGACAAACAACTCAAAACACTATGCCGTAATGCCTAAACACAGTACTTCAAGTTATTGAGCACTTTGAAAACAAGATTTGCATAGTCTTAGACAAAGGGGTAGATTGGAACTGGGCCTCCTTGGTTCAACAAAATGATAATCTAATCAGTCAAAGAGAAATTTCATGGATGGAGCTATAACTAGCCATAGGTAAGCAGTGCATACCATAAATCATACTTAGCATGTATAAAACCATGAATGAAATAAGCAACAATATCCTTAAGTTATTAAAGAGCAATCAAGAATTCTTTAATGTGACTAAGGAAGAAGAAAACATGGACGCTATGAAGAAACAAGAAATTTGAGGTGCCTCCAAGGGCATGTCTCAAATTTGTTCTCTACTGATCTATAGCAAGCAAGAAACATGTATTCATGGATGAAAACTAGAAGACAAAACAAAGAAAGAGACACTATACCATTCTACCAAGTCATGGAATCCAACAACAATCCTCCTTCATTCATCCAAGAACATCCAAGAGACTATCCAAAAGCATGAGACAAGTATTTCTTCCAAAGCTTATATGACCATATATTGTTTCTATCATCAATTTCAGCCTTTTTTACAATGAAATCCTTTTGAATATATAGGCTCAAGTGAGGAAAACCTCATGGTTCAACTTGCACTCTCATTGGCCTATTCAAAATATCTAGATTTGTCCTTGAGGCTTTGCAAAGCCCAAGGCACAAAATATCTCATAAAATATCCAAAAAATGCTAAAACAGGAAAAAAAATTGACTTTTCACAACTTCTCATGTGCAAAAATAGCTAAACTCACATGAGGAAAAAGCAGTTTTTAAGGGTTCAATTTTTACAAAAATACTCAAAAAAAACATCAGCAAAAAGTCCCCTGACTTGCCAGCAACTTTTGGCAGCCTTCCTGATGTCGAAATAAGGCTCATGATAGCTTGTTGGAAATATCTAAGTGTCTACCTTTTGGAGCAACTGGAATTTTCCCAATCTGATGCCTAGAAGTCCTCCAAAAATAGGACTGTGTGTAAAAAGACAAAAAATAAGGCTTGCTGATAGACCGGGCAGAGTGTGGAAAAACCAGGCATTTTTCGCCATTTTGGGGGAGCAAATGATCTTCAAATGTCCTGAAAATTGTTGAGTGTGTGTTCCTAAAATTATGGCATCCAATGATACCATTCTCCTCCTTTGATGATTCCCCAAACTGAAATGGTGAAGCCCATGAGTTTTGGCCAAAAACCCAAAAATGACAAAAACCCAAAATATGTCGAAAATCGCCCAAAATTGGTGAGCAAGACCCTCAAGGGTTTTTAGAAACAGGTCTAGAAGCAGAGGCCAAAAACTGAAGTTTTGATATGTCTTTTCTCACTTTCCGTGCCGGGCGCTTCCCTTTAGCCTCCTTGAGCTTTTCTTGGTTTTCTCCCTTGTTGTTTGACATTTTAGCTTTGGTGAAGAAGTCATGGCCCCTTGCCTAGGAGACGCAGTTAGCACATGCTTTGGAGAATGCCCTCCATGCTCTATGTTTTGTGTTTGCTCGCCCTCATCATGGCTTGCTTGAGGGCTGTCTTGTCTATCCTTGTCACTGCTTTACTGCCCATCACTTTGCTCTTCATCATCACTGCTATGTTTAGACTCTTCAGTATTGTGTTTGAGCCAAGAGGTCTTTATGAAGACATGTTTGTGGTTTCTTGAAAAGAAGTCTTCTTTGTTTTAGCACAAAAACCCTCCCCTCAAACACTGCTTTTATGAAGGCACTGTTATTTAAAATACTGAACAAAACCCCTTTTAAACTGTTAAAAACACTTTTCCCAATCAATATCTTCCTTTGTGAGATCACTGCTTCTTTTGGCTTTGATGGACATGGTGCTCTTTGAGATCATTGTTTTCAAAGACTCCTTCAGATCTGTTAAATACCCTCTACACACATTTTGTTCTGTTTTCTTAGAGATTGTGTGAATCTTCAATTCTTCAAAGAAAGAAAACTCTTTTTTTTAAATAACACACTGACATTCTTTTTTAATAAATATGATAAGTCTTTGAAAAAACAAGTGCGCTTTCCCTTTAACTGTCTCCTAGCCCTTTATAAACATTCAACAAGCCATTACCCTTCTATCACTGCTTCTCTTTTTGATATCACTGTTTTGATCAAGGTAAGTTGGTTTCAAATGCTGTGCAAAATATCTTCTTTGGTATTAGGTCCCTGCTCCTTCAAAACACTGTTCTTCTTCTTTTGTATGCCAACCAACAAGTAAATTCAACAACAATCACACAGTCAACTAAAAAGCATACACAGTTAAAGGGTCACTGTGTTTGGGTAAGGTTACCCAGATCTTTGTGTTTTTGGTGTGAAAACATGCAGCTTTGTGGCAGACAAACAGCCAAAAATCCTCACAATCAACACACCCTCCTCCCTTTACTGTTTTCTTGCATAGATTTTGACAAACACTTTTTAATGGTAATGATCGATCCACATAATAAAGCTTGTTTTATGGAGTAAAAGGAGAAAACACTGTTTTTTGCCCCTTTTTACCACATAGAGGAGACCTTTGAAATGACCAAAACACTTGTACCATGATTACTGTTGTTTGAAAATAGGCTCACTATTTCATTTGTTCAAATACTGGGTTTCTGCCTTTAGATAGCGCTTCTACCTTTCATCATTGTTTTTTAGGGTATTTTGTTAGGTTTTTTGAAACCAATGAATCACTCCTACCAGTCTCCCACTGTGACAACCTTTGTCAATAACTTTTTAACAAATCACTTTGACACCCCTACCAAGACCTTCACCCTTTCATCAACATTTAGTCCTTTGAAAAACACAGCTTTCAACATCTTTTTAGAAATTCAAAAATACCAAGGATGCACCTAGAATACCTCGAAACTTCGATGGAAATCTTTTCTTGACTGGTTGAGCAGCTCTAGAAAGAGTTTTTGAAGGTTTTTGGTGAGTTTTTGACCGATGCTACAGGCACGCCGCGCGCTGCTACAGGCGCGCCACGCATCAATAGTAACCCTTTATATTTTCTCTCCCAAACGCGTCGCGCAACTTTTCAAATGCGCCGCACACCTTTGCAGCCCATTTTGGAGGCCTTCCTGGTGCCGGAATCGGGCGCGAGATGGCTCGTTGGAAAGATGTGGAAGTCTAATTTCGAGAGAAAATTGAATGTTTTCATTTGGTGTCCATTTGGTCCTTAAAAAATTGATTTTCCCAACACTGGTCAAAACTGGTGAATCCTGGTGCAGAAATGCATAGAGTTGTTTGTAGGCCACTTTTGAATGCCTTCTCGGTGTCGGAATTGGGTTGGAGATGGCTCGTTCGAAAGCTATGGAAGTATAATTTCCAAATATGCTTGATTTTTTTCATTTGGTGTCCATTTTGGTGTTCAAAAATTGACTTTCCCAACACTGGTAAAAAATGGTGAATGCTGGTGCAGAAAAACATAGTGTTGATTGCAGGCTACTTTTGGATGCCTTCCTGTTGTCAGAATTTGGCCCGAGATGGCTCGTCGGAAATCTATGGAAGTATAATTTCCAGAAAAATTTGAATTTTTTCATTTGGAGTCCATTTGGTTCTTCAAAATCTGACTGTCCCATCATTGGTCAAAATGGTAAATCCTGGTGCAGAAATTCTCCCATGACATCTGTATTTTTCACATTTCTTACAAACCATAATACCTGTGTAGAAAATGAAGAATTTTTTTCTTCTTGAACCTATGAGGGACAAAAACCTCTCTCACTTTTGTAAATTTCATCTCTGTTTGGTCATAAACACATTTTGAAACAAAATGCCTAGGCGCTCCTTAACCCTAATTTTACTGTGGCAGAGGTATCATGATTCAACAGCCATGCAAATTTTACTATCCCTTTGTATTTGATGAGATGAGATATTTGAGCCTTCCAGATATTCATGTCCACGTCCAGAAACCTTGTATCTACAACTACAAAGAAGTTGGGATATTTTGATAATTGATTCAAAAAGAATGAAGGAGGACCCTTGTTTCATTTGCAGGGATTGAGGCTTTTTTAAGATTTGCAGACCCAAACTCATTCAATGAAGGCCCGTAATTCAGAATACTCTCCAAATGAACACTGTCTTTTATTTGTAAACTAGGATGATTCCATAGAAAGTATTTCTAGGGTTTTGTTCCAGTTAGATGCTTGATATGATTGGATACCATCTGTATATAGCCATTGGGACATTTCAATCGACCAATGTCATATTTCAAAGCCAGAAGTACCACTGAAATTTCTTTCCAAATCCTTGTTTAAACAGAAACTTCCTCTCGAATAGAAAGTATAGGTGTTCTTTTGCAATCTGGGGAAGTGTTTTAACCATTGTTTCATTTTTCTTTAAACAACCCTTCTCCATAATATTTCTGTGGAGGCCTTTTTAACCTAAAACACCTTTGTGAGACCTTTACCAAAGCTATACTATTTTGAACAACTTTCAAACAATTATGGACATCAGTCTTTTTCAATGATCACTCATGTGTCTTCACTGTTCCATGAGGTGAAAAAATCTTTTGAAATCTGTCTTTGACCCTTTCAAGTCACTGGATGTTCTTTGCAGACTTTGTAAGATAACAGTTTGATGTGGTAATTTTCTGACATTCTTGATAACCTACTTATGATGGAACTTTCTTCTATCTGGCATTTACTAATCTCTGTGTGACATCCTTACAACTTGCCATGGTGTATAATTCAAATTTTTCATGGCAGTCTAACACTGTTATATCATAAATGAACACTGTAGGATATTTCTACATTTCTGTTGGTCCCTTTCATTACAGTTTTTACATTGTTTTCCATAATGATCTTTGCAAGCCCTTGTCACCTTCAACCTGAGACCAAAATCTGTTTACACTTTTTCCATGTTGAGGAGACCGATATATGAGATCTGGAAGGCTGCTAGAATGACTCACAGACACCAAGGCTTTTATTAGCCATTTTCCTCCTAATGGAGCTTCAGTAGTTAGAGCAATAGCCCATGCTGTTCCAGAAGTCAATAACCCTGCTGATTTCAATTACTTTTCAACTCTGTTTTGTTTAAAGGAACAAAGACCTGGCCCTCTGCTTATAGATGAAGGAGGCCTAATTTGACAAATGCATGGTTTCCTTTCTTTGCAAACTGCATTCTCTTTTGATTTCCAACAGTGAACTGCTACAATTTGAAGTTTTTTCCTGAAGTTTATGTTGCCCAACACTGATTTGAGCCATTCATACTAGCACCCCTGCAGAGATGCATTGTTAAAATAGATTTGATCATTGGATTTCCTTCTTGTAGTGTCATGATGATAATGCCTGAAATTTCAGTTGATCTTCTTTCTTTGGACATAAGACCTAAAAACTCTGCTTTCTCTTGAATCGAACATTTCTGATCTTTGCTGAAAAAAAATACAATGACCACTTTGATGGTGTATGACCTACAGATAGACAAAGGTTTGTTTTGCCAGATAATAATAAATGATGGCTGACTGATATTGAAGACAGGGGTTTTGACTAGAGATAGCTTTTCTCAAGGTATTTGCCCTAAACACCACCACCTAGACCTAGAGACTTTGTCATAATTTCTGAGGGATTTTTGAGATATTGTTAGGTCATTATATGGCAAAATAGAGGATGAGAGAGGAGTAAACAACTTGATCTATGCTGGACAGTGAGCGGTGTGAAAGCAAGGGAAAATTGATATCGAGGTACAAGGCTTGTGGCAATCATGCACAAGGAAGGTTTGCTGATTTAGGACAGGACTGAAACCTGAAGACCACTTCCATCTTAATATGCAAGAGAGGGGGAAAAGAAAAAAATATGTTTGAGGGTTTTTTTAGAGGACAAATTGACTGTTCAAGACTTGTTTCTAGAAAACCCAAATAACAAATCTAGTCATCAAAACAGGCGAAAATACTGATGACTAATAGTGGCTCCATTTGGGGAGGGCATCTCCTTTTCAGGAGGTGTCCAGAATTGCAGATATTTGGCTTATGAAGACTAGTGCCTTACCCATTGGCGTGAATTTCACTCTTCCTTGATGTTACTTCTGAAAAATGACAGCATGATTAGCATCAATGATATTTCTACCTACCCCACTATATTTCCTAACATTTTTTCTTCTTTTGGGTGCATTTGGACTAGCAACCCTTTTGACAATATATTTTTTCTTTTTTGTAAAATGAACCTATCTAATTCTACACTTATATCTGCCGGGAGTTCAGCTTAAACTGATGAACTCCTTCATTACTCTACCTATGCTAGATCAACTGTCAAGGTTAAGCTGTTTGACAGGATTTTGTTCTCTAATCTAAAACATGAAATTTAAAATGATCAAATCAGGGTTAGACATTCTGATTTGTCATGTATTTGCGGCATGAAAGACAAGCTGCACACAAATATTATTTTGCATAAAATGGAAACTAGGAAAAATGGGGCTAAGATGCACAATTTGTTTTTCATCCCCGCTTCCCTCTTTGGTTTTGTTTTGGGCGTGTGGAACCAGTATCTTTTCCTAATATACTCTCTTTGATAAGTCAAGCTTACACAATGTTGACCATCTTTTTCACTCACTAACTTATCAGCAAATAAATTTAAACATGTTCAGCTATGATTAGGCTAGATAATTGAACAAGACATTTGAGTACTAGTAGCGACACTTAGACTTGCGCGCTTTCTGAAGGACTATTTTTTGGAACATGGGGCTGTACCATTGCTTTTTAGAAACTGCCCTCTTTTTCTACTTTTTACTGTTTTTGTATTTTCTGTTTTTTCACTTTTTTTTCAAACAAACTAAAACTGAAAAGATGCTCACAAGGCTGAGCTTATTTTTCACAGCTATCTATCTATCCTAGTCTAAAATGTACACAACATACATTCATTTGGTGAACTCTTCTTTCCAATATAGCCAGTCAAGTAGATGATTGCATGGTTGATCTTGGTTTAGTTCTTTCATGATGCAGAAGTAATGAAAAGTCCACTCCCATTTGGCTTGTTTTCGGACAGTAGTGCGTAAGTTTTTTCTCATTCTTGGTAGCAACTTGTTCATGATATAACCCACTACTCCTTCATATTTCTCAAGGAAAACAACAAAAGGATCTTGGAATAATACCTGATCTAGAGGATTTGATATATAGGCTTCATTTAGGACTACTCTTTCTTCCACTTGGCTATATTTGGGACTCTCCTGGTAAAGCAACTCTTCCCATTGCTCATGATCACTTGAACTGTCAGACTCATCATATATTTTAGTGTAGTTTTCTTTCCAAGCTGATGTGTTCTGATTAAGTGGACTGAAAACTTTGTGAAGTTCATCAGGTTGATGGGCAGGGATACACTTTGACAGTAAATTATCTTGAAAGGATAGTGTGACAACTCTCATGTGTTTATCAACCTCTATTTCTTCATCTGCAATTTGTAACTCAATGGAACTTGGTGGCTGCAAATCTGGAGTTAAGGAATATTCCATGTCCAAAATGATTTCCTCAACCATTTCAGGAAAAGGCTTCTCATTTACAACCTACTCGAGAATTTCATCATCCTCCTCAACCTCAACATCAAAGTTGAAAGACTGTTGATTTCCAATTATGTGAATGTTATCTCTGATGGACTGAAGTGAAGTAGAGCAAAGAGTCCGAGACTCTTCACTTACTTCTAAACTCTCAAGGCTCTCCTCATCAGTGTCATAGATGACCTGTATTGGTTGCTCACTTTTCGCAAGTTTATGAAACTGAGCTTCCTCCCAAAAATCAAAAACTGAGTATTCTGCAAAGTTAGCTTCTGTTTGGAAATCATAATCATCAACATATTGATCAAACCTTGGAGAATCATTAATATAAGTAATGTCACTATCCATGCATATTGGACTATCAGATTGCTTTTCTTCAAATTGATTTACAAATCTATTTTTTGACTTATGATATGCAAGATTAACAGGAGAAAGATTAGAAAAGTTTTGGTTATATGAAGTTTCAGAGGCTGTCTGCATGTTTATAAGTTGATCTATTTCCTCTTCAGTTAAAAAGGGAGGCATTTTCATTTCTCTAAAATAATCCTCTTTCTCTTGGGAAATCTGATTTGAAGGATGAATGTATTTTTGGGCTTCACCTATGAGAGATGATGAATCATCATTTATGCCCTTAGAGAGATCTTATGGGGTCTCTTTCATTTCTTGCTTGTTTTCATCTTCAACCAATTCTTTGTGATGTTGAGGATAGTTAGCATGTAATTCATGAGTTTTTTCTGATAGATTTTCAGGAGGCCAATTTGCTTTTATGAACTCAAATGACTCCCAGCATAAAGGTAGAGATCCTACGGGTTTTGCTTTATCTTCTATTTCGGATTTGAATTCATCCTCACTCAACTCTTCTTGATGTTTGGGATAGTAAACATGGGATTCATGAGTTTCCTCTGATGGATTATTAGGAGGCAAATTTTCTTTTATGAACTCAAATGACTCCCAGCATAAAGGTAGATATCCTACAGGTTTTTCTTTATCTTCTATTTCAGATTTGAATTCCTCTTCAATCAACTCTTCTTGATTTAGGTGAGAGTTAACTTGAGCAGGGTTTTCCTGAATAACTGCTGAGAGATATTTAGGATGCAAATTTTCTTTCAAAGTCTGGAATGATTTAAAGAATTTCTTTTTATATTACATTTTAAAGGATTCTTAACTTCCCTTTAAACCTACTAATCTCACAATTTAATGTTCACTTCACTCACATAAGCTTTTAAGATCCATTTGGCTTTGTTAACTTGCCCTATGAAACACCCTTGAACTATTGTTGTACTTTTCAATACCTTTTGTAGACTCCACTAACCAATGTTTTGCATCCCTCTTACTCTATCTGTTATGCTTGACAACCCAACCCAACCAAATAAAACATACAAACAAACCCTATCATTATAACTAGCCTAAAATCAAAACCCTAAAATCAATCAAGTTACATATTTTACACAAATATAGAGAGAGCCCTCTCTGAGTCCAAGAAGGCTAGGTCCTAGGACTCCAAAGTTGGTTTGATGTTACCCTTGTTCAATTTGGTCTTGCCAATCTGACAAATTACAGGGACCTAACACATATGACTTTAGATCTTCGTAGCTCCAAGCAAACACATCAGTAAATTCTTTAAATAGCTCAATATATTTTTGTTGTATAAGAGCTGGCAATGTTTTTTACAGTTTTATCATTTTGGGTTCTTGTTTACTGCCTATATTTCATTCCTCTATATTTGCTTCAGTGGATTCCATCTTTGGCTTCTTAGCCACATCATTGAAATCAAAAATTTTCTCTAAAGGGACTAGTCCTTTTGGCAATACATTATCTCTGAACTGCGGTACTTCACAGTCTTATTTTTCTGAGTTTACACACAGTTCTATCTTATGGGTTTCGTATTTCATTAATATATTTATATTATCATCATCAGGGGCCTCTGTTTTGTATGTTTTTTTCCTCAACAGAGCAGTCCTTTTCATTATCTGAGTCTGACTTTGGTATTTCAAACTCATTTCTGGACTGCAGGAAATCTTCAATCTATTTATCTCCTTCAAAAACTTGCCAATATTTTATGTTATCAGGGACAGTTGGTCTATATTTTACTTGTACTATGTATTTTTTATTATGATAAGGTGTTTGGCAAATACTTGCTGCAAATGCTAGTCCATTGGTAAGGATGTTCTGATTTCTGGGAACAAAGGCAAGATCATATTCTTTGAATGTTTTTAAGAGGTTCAGGGCATCATCCCTATATGCTCTTAATCTAGGATGATTAGTTGAATATTCTCCCTTGATCTGCCTAATGACTAGCTCAGAATCCCCATGGACAACTATTCTTTTGGCTCCTAATTTCTTGAGTAATTGTAGCCCTAGAAGAAGTGCCTCATATTCTGATATGTTATTGGTGCATTGGAAATTCAGTTTATATGAGTGGCCTTCTGCATGATTATTCTCAGCGTTATGTACCCATACACCTGCTCCTTAACTAGTTTTATCAAAAGAACCATGAGAGCTCATACTCCAAAGAGGTTCAATCTCAAGTTTGCCATTATGTTTGTCCTTATGTTGTGTTGTACAGTCTCCGTCATGTTGGTTATTTTCTGTTGGGACTGACTGTTCTTTCTCCTCCTCTTATGTTTCCTCTCTTTCCACTATTTTTTCATTGTTTACTACTTGTTCATTGATGTTTTTGTCATTGTAGAGGATAAATGAATCAAGGTTTGTGTGGAAAGAATAGAGAGGGGAGTTATTGGGCTTTTCTTGACTGCTAACCATGTATTTCATGTGAGTTTCCCTATACAGTCTCCTTGGTTTACTAAAGACAGGTATGGTGGAATAAGTCATGTCCATTTGGAGGGTGCCTTGAATTTTAGCTCCCCATGATCTTGAAAGGAGCATACCATATTTAGGAGGGATATCAGCCACTACAATATTCATTACTAGGCTCTGGCTAGTATTTGTGCTAAATTAACACAGAGATCTTTGATTAGGCCTAGACATTTAACTCTACTGGAATCAAAAGTGTATAAATATTTGTATGGTCTAGTTATCTCAAGGCCTAGTCTTTCCATTACTACCTTTGGCATGAGGTTATTTGAAGCTCCTTAATCTAACATGGCATTGTGGAGGATTTTATCATGGATGTTCAAACTGACATAAAATGGAGGAACACCTCCTTCTTGGAATTTACCCTCTACTTCTGGTCCAAACAGAAGTTCAGGTTTGTCATCATTTAAATTTACAGAATCAACATTTTCTCCTATGTTTAAAGCTTTAAAAAATTGGGATTTATATACATATTGAGTAACTAATTCAGTAAGAGGTATGGAGATTTTGATCTTGGCAATTTCATTCTCAATACTGAAAGGTGTCTGTGTTTTTGAAAGGTTCAAATCAGTCTTATTAGACACTGTTTTAACATCAATTTCAGCTTGCTGGTTTTTATTTGAAGTCTTATTTAAAACAGTTTTGTTAAGGCTACTAGCTGGTGCACTAGTGTTGCTTTGGTCACCACTATGTTGGTTGTTTTTGTTTTTGTTTTTATCAGAACTTTCAGCCTCTATGTTTGGATTTTCTGTTGTCTTTTTGGGAATAATTTCAGGGATCTTCCTAGCAGAAATTTCTGGGTTTTTTTCTCTTGGGATTTTCTTGGGTTTTCTTGCTTCTAAGGTCATACTGCCTATGTACTTCCATTATGGCATTTTCGAAGCCTTGTTTATAATCTTCGGATTCTAGGCTTTCTTCTACAAATTGAATTTGGGAAAACATATATTGTTCCCCCTCCGTGAGGAAAATAGTATCCTCGTGATTTACTCCCATTAGATTGATTTGACTATGTTTTGGTTCTTCAATTTCCCCCTCACCTCATCAGCATAGTTTTCTTGAAAAGGAGGTCTGATTTGCTGATCAATTTCCCTTTGTTCTCTTTGTCTTATTTGAGGTGGATTTATCCTAAAGTTTTGTTTTTGGTTCTGGTTTCTATTTTGAGGAGTTGTTTAGTTTTCTTTGGGGTAAGATCTCTCATTCATGTTTACCCTTTCCATCATCCTTTCCATGGTTCTAACAAGGTGATCAATCTTAGAATCAGATGTAGGGGCTGCAGCCTCTTCATTATATGTGACTCCTTTCTCATTTTTCATTCTAGCCCTCTTGGCAATCAGATTTTCCTCTACACTTATTGTACCCCTATGCATGTCTTCTAATGTGAGAGGGTCTCTTTCTCTTATTTGGTAAGCCATTTCTGGGTCAAAACCATCCGGGAATTTCATTAAAGCTAGACCTTTTGGAGGTTTTATGTGAGGAGGTTGGGCATTATATACACTATTGAACCTGGTGCAGTAATCTTGGACACCTTCTCCAACATTTCTCTTAATGTTTTCATACTCTGATAAGATTTGGAGAGGTTTTTTCTTGACTTCCCATTTGTTTAAGAATAATTGATGAAAATAATGGAAGTTGTGTATACTATTAGGGGTTAAGCCTTTGAGCCATTTTCTTGCTTCTCCCCTAAACTTTGTGTAATGTTCCAAAATTGGGATTTCACAGCAGGCTTGGAAAAATAATGCACTCCTTGGGAGATTGATGCATAGAAATGCATTTGTAGCCCTTGGATCCCTTATATCAGCAAATTTGGAGTCTAAATCCAAAAGGGGAGCAAAAACAAATCAAACTAGGTGTGGTAAATAGGTCTCCCACAACCTAGTCTAGCTGGAAAACACCCTACAAGAGGGGCTGTAGCTATGCACAACAAACCGCTTCAAGAATAACGCAGTCTTGGACAATATGAGAAGGAGGCCATCAAATATGATTAATAAATGAATGTACAGCAGCAAAGCAAAAGTAAAGTGAATCTCTTTCAATATACAGTAGATTACATGAGACAATAGAGCAAGATATCTCCAGAAAAGAGAGCTACAACATATATATATCAACAGAAATGGCTCAACAGTGTTATTTTCAAGAGCTGCAGCAGCTTCATAGTACAACTCAAATCTAGGATAGATCTGTGGACAAAATATCAGATCTATTTCAGATCTAGAAACTAGATAGTTTTCTTTACATGATCCCATTGGGGTTTTGACCAAATCATGCATAAATAAGAGTAGATCTGAGATACAAGTTGCAGATCTGTAAAATGCTACAGTAATTTCTGAATATAACATTACATTACAAAATGTGAGATCTAAACAGAACATGGATCAGCAAGCTAATCCATGGATCACCAAAGTGAAAGGCAAAGCCCAGCACCAGAGATCTTTGATCAAAACTGGAATCAAAACACCATAAATAACCTCATATCAAAATAATGCAGTCCATCAATGGAAACAGAGTTGTAGCTCAAATTACATAGATGGCCCACTTCCAAGTTACAGATCTAAAGGTAAAATAGAAGAGACACTCTTCCAGGAGGTTAAAAGAACACACTCCATGAGAAGAGGCTCCCAAAACAAGCTAGATCTCTGCAGATCTAGAATCCCACTTGCTGCAGCTTGCAAAAGCAGAAAAAACCTCACTGGATCTGCACTGCAATTGGAAGTATAGCTTGGCCTCAAGCTTGATAGTGTATCAAATCATCAAAGACTCCTCCAAGAATCCTCAAAGGAAGAGGTGAAATCCCTGCATAGGAACTCCAAGTGCTAAGCAGCACAATTCTCCACTAAACAGCAGAGAATAGTATTTGCCTAAGCAAACAAAATACTCAGAAATATGATCAATCAACAACCTTCTCTTGCTGCCTTCCCTTTCATTTTATAATATGAGAGCCTTTGCAAACCCTAAACCACCTTGATGAGTTAGCTCTTTTCACATGAGGGGCCTCCTTCTAAAACTGTGTTGTCCCTTTAGGAGATACATTGAACCTAGACAGTGCTGTAAATTTGGTCAAGGTTGACCCAGTCTTACAGCTCAAACCCCTTTCACACCTGCAAGTGATTATTTACATGGCCCTGATTTATCTGTGTTCACATGGGAATTGATTTATTCAGTATTTTTAGGAGTTTTACATGTCCTCCTTTATTCATTTATTCATGAAACAGAAAGTAAAACAAAATTGAATATTCCTCTTAGCTTAGGCTAAGTAGGAATATTACATTCCTCCCATCCAAAATGTTGCTTGTCCTCAAGCAACTGATAGGGTAAGAGTTGTAGTCCTTCTCCTCCTCCATTGATGGCATCATCAAGGATCAAGTCCTCATCATAAGCCAAGTGCTCAACAAGCTAATACATCATGTAATGTTCCTCCAAGGCCAACATAATATGTGCATAGTCCATCCCTTCAGGAGTGAAAAACTCAACAGAAATAAACATGTTTGGAGCAATGCTACATCTAAAACATGTATCATGAAGTATAGGTAGAAGTTCCAAACCATGTGGTACATATACACTGCCCATCCTTTGTCCATACAACCCCATAAACAATACAACTATATCATCTAAGTATGGAAGCAAGACTGCATATATGCAAACTGAAATCTGCACTTGAGGAGGTGGGTCAAAATCCCACATGTGATGCCAGCACAGTGCACCTCTTGTCTTCATTAGATCCAGGTGTGGCAAGTGGCATTCCCACCACACTTTTGCTACATGAGTCACCTTAACATGGTTGAAGGTGTTACATAAGTTTGGTGCCTTTGGGAAGCACCCATCATGAAAAGGAATCTCCCTTTGCACACCAAGGGAGTGGCCAAGTTTAGAATTTCCATTGGCCCACAACAAACTATGAGATCCACATGATCTCTCACTCCCTTTAGGAGTCATATCCTGCAAAAACATGGCAAATGAATGTAATAGATCATAAAATACAACTTTATTATCATGACCAAATCCTTTACCATCATAGTCCTTCACACACATGGAGTTTTGCATGAGCATTCCCCTCCTCTCGAGCAAAGGAAGAGCTAGCTGAGATGACTCTTGCAAAGATTCCATTGGCTGCCCCAATCCTCCATAGCTATTGCACTCTTGAAAGTGTTGATGTAAGTCCTTTCTCATGCCTTCCCAATCAAAACTCTTCATGATCAGGGAATAGATCTTCATTGAATACATATGGCTGAGGAAGAATTCTTCATATGCTCCTTGTAGGATCTTCTGCTTGAGCTTGGAGGCTCTAGCCAAGAAGACCTTACCATGATAATAGATGACTCCCCCTTGGACTAAGTAGCCCTCTTCTTGCTGCATGCCATCTAGTATTATGCCTGTGTGGAGGTCTTTGGAATACTCTACAAGCAGTTGAGATTTCCAATAAAGATCCACACTGCTCCACAATGACAGCACTGCTGATACATCCATGGGAGTGCTTGTCTTGTTGTTGATTGTCTTTTTGACATTACACATGCCAAAATGGTTTGTTGGAAGGTTGATCCTCCCATTCTTCTCCTCCCACAGCGCTGTAGCTTGATCTTATATTTCTCAAATCCTTCCTGGATCTAGATTTGGAGTAGCACTTTGTGAAGCTTTCCCCACAAGATCTGGATCTAATGGCATTCCAGGTGGCTTTCCATGAGATAAGAATTTCCCTTGCAGCATCCTCATGAACATGAGAGAAGAAACTGTGAGATCCCTGCTTCCACTGCGCAAATCCATCTCTATTGTTTGTGTGGAAACATTAGGTGAAGGATAAGTGTTCATGCCTTGAATCATTTGTGGTTTCCCACTCTTCAAGTCCACCCACTCCATTTGAAAATCTTTCTAATCAGTGGTAACCTTCCCCAAGGTAATAAACCATTGGACACCCAAGATGATGTTGGTGTCTGGTATGTCAAATACAAATAAATGATCCACCAAATTGTAGGATCCCATAGTGACAGAGAGTGATGGAACATATTGCATGCATTGCATGGTCCTATCTCCTAGGACCAAAACAGAAAATCCCCCAAAATTATCAGTGGGGATTCCTCTTCTTTGCACAAGGTGAGATCAATAAAGTTGTGGGTTACCCCACTATCAATCAGGACAGATACTCTCTAATTCATGATTGAACCTTGTACTCTTAGGGTCAAGTACTTAGGCACTCCTCTCAAAGAGGCAAGAGTCCCAATTGTTGGAGCAAAGGCTCCCTTCCCATCTCTAGATGGTATTTTATCTCCCTCATCATCATCATCAGCGTTGTGACCCCTCCTAGGTTCATCACCTTCATCTTCCTCCTCAAAATCTGATAAGACTTCTATATAGTGTTCTTTTGCAACATCACATCTATGCCCTAGTGCCCATGACTCTTGGCAAGTGAAGCATAATCTCTTCTTCCTCACTTCCCTCCTAAGATTAATATCAAGAGGTTTCTTCAAAGAGCTCTCCTTGGGAGGAGCAGCTTTTCCTTCCTTCCCCTTAGAAAAGTGAGGGGCCTTGCTTTGGAAAGTTGTCTTTGCTTTTGGCAAGGCATCTTGGAGGTCTCTAGCCCTCTCAATGGCATCATGCAAAGTGATGGGCCTGGTAGATTTAACCAACCCATGCAAAGGTTCCTCCAGGCCATCGATGAACATGTAGACTCTCCTTGCTACAGATAGATCAAGGACCATGACTGATAATCTCAGAAACTCAGAGATATAAGTCTCTGCATCTCTTGACTGCTCCAGCTTTGCAAGGCTTATGAAGGGTGCTTCAGGATCCATCCTGTCAAACCTATCCACCAGTCTTCTAGTGAAATCAGAATAGGTAGTTACATTGATGTGCCCCAATGTAGACAACCCATGGAACCACCAATTGTGTGCTTCACCTTCAAAGTGCAGCGCTGCAATCTTGATGGCTTCAACCTCAGGGACTTTGTTCAACTGAAAATAAATATCCAGCTTTTCTACCCATGCCTCAGCAGACCTGGAGGATGATCCATCAAACTTGGGCAAAAATAATCTGCCCATAGAGTGGTGTCTACCATGAAAGAATCCACCATCTCTATATTGCCGCCCTGGTCTTCTTTTGTCCTTGAGGTGACAGAAATCTTGGAAAATCAAGTTATCCTTGAATCTCTAACTCTGAGAGTCATACTCCACAAAGTAACCCTCAAGGGAGGCTTGCTCTTGTGGTCCTTCATTCTCCACAGCCAAGAAGGTAGGCATAGTGGAGCGTTGTGAGGCTTGTGGAGCTTGTGGAGCTTGTGGCAGGTTCACTGGTTGACCAGTCCCGTGATGATACATGTCATAGCTTTCTCCCTGATGAAATATCCCAAGATATTCCCTCATTCTGTCCACCCTCATCTCCTTGATCTCCTTGGCAAGAACTTGCATGGCCATCAACAGAGTTCTTGTAAACTCTTCTCCTTCTTTATCACTTGTAGTTTTAGGGGCTTTACCCTTGTCTTGATCTTCAGTAGTATAGTCATACTTCTTATGAATTCTATTTTAATACCTCTTCTCCCTATCAGTAAGAGGATCATATTATTTTGAATGCAACATGGCTGGTGCTCCAAGGCAAGCACAGGCTGTGCCAAGAAAGGAGCTCTGATACCACTGTAATGTTCCAAAATTGGGATTGCACAGCAGGCTTGGAAAAATAACGCACTCCTTGGGAGATTGATGTACAGAAATGAGTTTGCAGCCTTTGGATCCCTTAAATTAGTAGATCTGGAGTCTAAATCCAAAAGGGGAGCAAAAAAAAATCAAACTAGGTGTGGTAAACAGGTCTCCCACAACCTAGTCTAGCTAGAAAACACCCTATAAGAGGGGTTGCAGCTATGCACAAAAAACCGCTTCAATAATAACGTAGTCTTGGAAAATATGAGCAAGAGGCCATCAAATATGATTAATAAATGAATGTATAGCAGCAAATCAGAAGTAAAGTGAAGCTCTTTCAATATACAGTAGATTACATGAGACAATAGAGCAAGATATCTCCAGAAAAGAGAGATACAACATATATATATCAGCAGAAATGGCTCAACAGCGTTATTTTTAGGATCTGTAGCAGATTCATATTACAACTCAGATCTAGGACAGATCTGTGGACAAAACATCGGATCTATTTCAGATCTGGAAACTAGATAGTTTTCTTTACAAGATCTCCTTGGGGTTTTGACCAAATCATGCATAAATAAGAGTAGATCTGAGATACAAGTTGTAGATCTGTAAAATGCTGTAGGAATTTTTGAATATAACATCACATTACAAAATATCAGATCTAAATAGAACATGGATCAACAATCTAATCCATGGATCACCAAAGTGAAAGGCAAAGCCCAACACTAGAGATCTCTGATCAAAACTGGAATCAAAACACCATAAAGAACCTCATATCAAAATAACATAGTCCATCAATGGAAATAGCATTGTAGCTCAAATGACATAGATGGCCCACTTCCAAGTTACAGATCTAAAGTACAAATAGAAGAGACACTCTTTCAGGAGGTTAAAAGACACACTCCATGAGAAGAGGCTCCCAAAACAAGCTAGATCTCTGCAGATCTAGAATCCCACTTGCTGCAGCTTGCAAAATTAGACAAACCCTCACTGGATCTGCGCTGCAATTGGAAGTAGAGCTTGGCCTCAAGCCTGATAGTGGATCAAATCAGCAAATACTCCTCTAATAATCCTCAAAGGAAGAGGTGAAATCCTTGCATAGGAACTCCAAGTGCTAAGAAGCACAATTCTCCACTAAACAGTAGAGAATAGTATTTGTCTAAGAAGACAAAATACTCATAAATATGATCAATCAACAACCTTCTCTTGTTGCCTTCCCTTTCCTTTTATAAGATGAGAGCCTTTGCAAACCCTAAACCACCTTGATGAGTTAGATCTTTTCACATGAGGGGCCTCCTTCTAAAACTGCGTTCTCCCTTTAGGAGATACATTGAACCTAGACAGCGATGTAGATTTGGTCAAGGTTGACCCAGTCTCACAGCTCAAACCCCTTTCACACCTACAAGTGATTATTTACATGGCCCTGATTTATCTGTGTTCACATGGGCATTGATTTATTCAGACTTTTTGGGAGTTTACATGTCCTCCTTTATTCATTTATTCATGCAACAGAAAGTAAAACAAAAATGAATATTCCTCTTAGCTTAGGCTAAGTAGGAATATTACACTTTGAGCAAACAATATTAGTTTAACAGTCTCATCATCTATTTCTTGTCTGTCAAAATAGTCATTCATTTTGTCCACATGTAGTTGAGAAGTTATAAGACTACTTGCATCATATAAGGGAATCTTGGACTGATAGTCTGGTGGTAGAACAACTAAGGGCAATGGTAGGACTAATGGAGCATACCATGTTGCCATGGTTGGGGGATGGGGAAACAAAGGTGGGTTAACAAAAGGAGGGTTCACAAGAGGAGGTGGAGGGTTAAATGGAGGAAAGTGAAAAATGGGTGTATGAATGGGGGTTGAAGTTAGTACAACTGGGTTCCTCTACAAGGTGAATGGGTTTAAAACTATCTGGTTTATCCAACTCTGAGATCTTGTCCTATACAAACTTTGTTCTAGGGGTGAGTTAGGTGGGATATTCTGCAATTTTTTAAGGTTTTCAGGTAGGGAACTTACTTTTTGGATAGGTTTTCTAACAGTTGGGTTTTTAGATCTAGAAGACTTCCTAAGGATGTTTTCAGGATTGTCAACTATTGCAGGAGGATTTGGGTCAGGATGGGATCTGGTACAGATTCTTCTAGAAGCCAGAACTTGGACCCAAAGACTAGAAAGGTTGAAATTTTATAACAGTTTTTAAAAACAACCAATTTGTGAAAGAAATACTTAATCTGCCAAGTATTTCTTGACTGGGTTCTGTTGAGGTTTAATGATATCAGGTTCTCTCACTAATTTTCCAGTGGAGTCTATAGAAAACCAGTGGATTCAGCAGGCCTACTAAAAACCAGTGGAGTCAGCAGGCCTATTGAAAACCAATGGAGTCACCAGGTGAAGGATTTTGAATTGTTTTGAGGTTGGTTGTTGTTCACCACCAGCAATCAGATACCATTCTTGGCTATCACTTGATTCATCTAAGTTTGACAGGGGTTTTCTTAGTTCTTGAGGAATATATGAACTGTTAATTACTCAAATCCCCAGTATGGTCACCATTATGTTGGCTCCTCGTGATTTGCAAGATTAGAAAGAGAAAACTCTGCAGGGAACCACATCAAACCACTTTTTTGTCCAAGGACCTATCCTTCCTGGAATCAAAGAGGGCTCTCTCTATGTTTGTGAAAAATGATTTAATCTTTATGCTTATGTTTTCTGATTTTAGGCTAGTTATGAAGCTCTAGGACTACGTGTTTTGTTTGGCTGATTGATTTAATGGTTAGGTTGATTAATTCAATTGAGTGCTTCAGTTGAATAGATAGACTATGGGCAGCATTAACCCATTAGGCTATGGAGTCATAAAAGGATTTAATTGTTCATCAACTCTGCAAGGTTTTTCATAGGGAAAGCTAACTATATCGAGTGGATCTCTTTAGATTAGATGGGATATGAAATGACAGTAAGTTGTGAAATTAGTAAAAACTAAAGTGCAATTAAGAATCCTTTAACCCTACTTCAACAAGAAAAGCCTTTTAGGCAACTTTTTAAGAAAAACCAAAGGATAGGGAAAACCATAGATTTCTTTGGCCGAACTCTACTAAGCAAACCTTAAGACAACAATCCAGCAATCCTAGAATTACTTTCAGACAAAAGAAAACATTAAATATAACAGTCAGTGAAACTAAAGAACAATCGAGAATGCTTTAATCAAACTTCAAAGGTCTCTAAAGAAACAGTTTAAGCAAAACCAAAGGACAGGGCATACCATAGACTTCTTTGGCTGTACTTTAATAAGTGAACTTCAAAGAAAGACCTGGAAAATAATATTTCAAACAAAACCAAAGGACAGGGCATACCATAAACTTCTTTGGCTAGACTCTACTAAGTCATTTTCAAGGCAACAAGCTAGGTGGAAATATAGAGCAATTAAGAATTCACTAATCAGACCTTGCAGAAGAAAACATTAAGATGAAAGAAAGCAGATAGGATTAAGGTGCCAATACAGCATATCTTAATCTAAATTTTATGTTCTTTTGTCAGAGAAAGGATGGAAAATATGGAAAATAGAAGGAACACATTGACAAAGAAGGATAACATCACCATTAACATAGTTCATGAATCCTGTGAACGTGCTTGTAGTATTGATGTCCAAAAGAGTTACAATGCTCTAGTACAATGATCTCTGCAACTCAATTTTTTTATCAAATCCAGCCTAGCAGCTCATCTACAGACTCAGCAATCACCCATCAAACAACCAACCAACAATAAACATGAAGCATACATGCAGTATTTATCTGCAAAATGGGGAGGTGATCCTAAGCTAGGGTTTCATATTTGTATTTATTATAGAGTTAATGTAATTTTGACCTTTGAGACCATGCAAGGCCCAAGGAAAAATATCTGTGACTGACTCATTACAATAATAACTCCTAACTTAACTGCTGAGCTGATTTTTTTGGATATTTCTGACTTTAAGGCCTTTTCAATAACTTTTATAATAAATGTTGAGTAGCTGGGAAACATCTCTAACTATTTCAATAATTGTGTTTGCCTTTATTTAGTAAAATAAGGTTGTAGGTGGTAGTTTGTTTGATGAGGAATTGAATGATGTTTGGCTTTAGCATTCGGATCTGCCTTTTGTGCTAACCTGCCTTTGATTTATCTTTAAACCCTGATTTGGCCTTTAAACTTGGGTTTATCTCATGATGTTTGTCTAATTTCTTTATCTCCGCCTCTCTGTCTTTTAACCTGTCTTTCCTTTAATCTTTCTACATTTTCTTTTAATCCTTGATTAATCCTTTATTCTTTTTATCTTTGCTCTTTAATCATGTTTCTTCATCCTTAACCTTTGATTTGGTCTTTAATCTTTCAACCTTCTCACTGTCATGGTCTTTGTAACTATGTTCTCCCTTTGCCCTTTATCTCTACGTTATGAAAACATTTTCTTGTTGTTTTGGCATGTTTGAAGGACCCTCAATGGTCATGATCCATTGATTTTTATTCGTTGATCTAGCACTCTCGATCCTCCTGAAGAACAAACTTATTGGATCGTCACCCAGGGAGCTTGTTTGGACATTTTTAGGACCTCAGAAATGCAATTCATGCATCTCTGCTATGACTACCTGTACAACACAACAAACTGTTAATTTAAAATCCTGCGTTTGAGGGGTTTTTGCATTTATTTATGTCTTTACGGGCCTTTTGGAGGGTTGCAGAGGTGTTAATGGCGGATGAGGACTTCATCGCAAAGCCATGGGGCTTTGGAACATTTGAATGGAGGCAGCGGTATTGGTTTATGGCGGGAGGCGGTAAGGTGGTTTTCGCACGGAGTGAGGGTGGTGAGGTGGTATTACCCACGAGGATGCGATTCCATGGGGAGGATGACGCATAGCGAGAGGTACAAGCAGAAAAACCACCCATTTCGCGAGTTTTGGAAGTGTTATCTCCCATGTAGTTGGATGTGCGATAAAGGTTTGGGGCCGTTGGATTTGGGATGAGCGAGATCGACGGCGTTCAGGGTTAGATGTAGCGGCGGGTAAGTCAGACGGTGGGGCCCGAAAGGATGCGTGGCAGAGGTTTGTTATAACGTGAGGTTTGGTATAATGCGGGGCCTAGGGGTTAATAAAATAAGCGGAGGCGCTTATAAAATAAGGATGGAAGGGTATAGAAGAGGTGGGGTTTAAAAATGGAAGGGGTTGGGTAGGATAAACTAAAACAGGGTTTTAGTTAAAATAATGGGTCCCGAATATTAAATATTTTTATTTTAAAACAATGTAGAAAAGAAATTTTTACATTGTTTTAATGGAATGAGAGAAAATTATGAAGGTGAGGGGGTTTAGTGGGGAAAATGGGACTTTAGGTAGGGAGAGGGATGAATATGAGAGGATTAAGCCCAAACATAAGTTTTTTCAGAGTAGGAGGGAAATTTAGAGAAGACAAAAATGAGATATAGTGAAAAAGGTTTCATGAAGAGAATGAAGGCAGTGAGATTTCTCAGAATAGCTGATAGTCAAGGAATGTTATTTTAAGTAGATTGTAGAAAATCCATAGTCACCTAGTGATACTGTGAATATAGGAGACTAACAGGTCATTTCACACTTTTTGAATAAAATTATATTATTTCCATTTTCATATTTTTTGAAAGAAACAATACATACCTTACAAAATCTTCATGTCTTTACACACTTTTCAATAAATATTAATTTGTACATTTTCATATATTTATTTTTAAATTATATATTTATCTCTTTTTTTTTCAAATTGTTTGTATCTTCAAGAGATGACTACAAGTTTAACCTTTGGCTTGAGAAACCACAACTCAGGCATATCTAAGTCGTCAAAATCACCTGGGGATCATATTCGGCCTAGGCCACACCCACCCGTTAACATGACTATTTTTTTTCCCACGAAGTTTCGAACCAGTGATCTTCGCATCTCAAAGTGACTTAATAGTACACCTCATCACCATCTATTCTACACCCTATGGGTTATATATTCATCTCATTTTATTTAATATTACAATTTAATTATAAGTGAATATATATATATATATATATATAACATTTGAAATCAAAATAACGCAAAATGTAACATTTTAATTTTATGATAAATCAAATCGATGACTAATATTAATATAATATTAATAACAATGCTAACATATTAAAATCAAGGAAAGAGATATATTATTTTTGCATGATTTGTGGTTTTTTTAAGTTGAACTTTATATATTCACTTAGTTTGAAGTTATAAAAAACCATGTTAATATAACAAATAATTATATGATTATATATTTTATTAAGTTAATCTTACAAATTCACTTATGTTTTATTTCAAGTTAGAGAATAATATGTAAATTATGTTTTTATAATTTTTTTAAACAAATCAATATGATAAGAATTATAATAAAAATTTATTCTGTTAATTGCATTAATAATATTATTAAACTATTTCATGATTAAAAAGTGAATATAATTAACTGATTCTACAAATTCACTTATATTTAACTTGAAATTAAAAGAGAATATGTAAATTGTGTTATGGTGTTGTTTATGAGAAATCAACAATATTGTTTTTTTTACATATATATTTTGCATTTTTTTTTTAATTTTCGCTAGTGAAATAAATTTTTAAATAGTTATGTATGTTATATAACTTCAAAATGTGTAAATAAAACCAAATTAATTAGTGATTTTGTTTTTTATTTAAAAACTTTATGCTCCAGTCATTCAAATATCATATTAATGGGAGGGACTACTTAATTATGGCTTCTTTATTGCATAAAAATCAATTTATATTAAAACTTATATAGTATTATGAAGCATTTCTCTCATAATTTGGTGTGAGGATGAGTATAATAAATATTCTTGTGAGAATAATTAATTGGAAGAACAAAAAAATAAACAAAGATTTTTCAAACTAGAATTATGATTTCCCTAATTCCTCGTTGGATTCTAAGCTAATGGGGTGATTTGAGTAGGATCCAATAACTTGCATTAGATGCAATTCAACCCTTCATATATAACGAGCAAATATATCATTCTTATTCTCCGTGTTTGCTGGCTTTTGTTGTATAACCATATCTTGTCTCTATAGGGAACCCAACTATTTCTAAATTTTATTGCATATTATTGCCTTTACCATGGGTGATTGATAAATCAATGCCTTCTTTTGCCAATACAACTCGAGCTACCTATCAAATTTAGTGTCGTTTGCTTCAATACTTCCTCTATCTATAAGTCATGCTAACGCCTCATCATCAGTATGGAATTCATGCACACCTTATCTATGTTATTTAATTTTATCTTCAATTTATTTAATTAGTGGTGAGGTATTCCTTTCGTATGAACTAGTAGTTTCCATAGCTTAGCGTATCACCATAGTATGATTTTGTTTCTTGGAATTTCCTTCTTGCTTCCACTTTTGAACTCAGTGTTTCTCCTTTTTATTCCATTTTATCTCCCTTAAAATGATTTCCTATAAACTCTAGGACTAGACAAAGCACTTGTATATTGATTGAGAGTTTGCACTAGTCAAATGAAGAATGGGAAATAGGATATTGCATAGCTCTCCCACCTCAAAATACCAAATTTGGAGTAAAATTATGGTTGCATCAAACACAAATTTCATTGGGATTTGCTATGTTGAAAATTATGATGTCATCTCATGAACAAATGGAGTAATGGCTTGTATGTCACCCTACCTCCACCTATGGCCTCCATTACCTCTTCATTATGCTCATGCATTAGAATCACATGGGGTGGTATGTTGGTGATAAAGTAGCTATTCCCTATGGATGTGTGTGGTCATTCGATCCTATGCAATACATCAAGAATCAGTGAGTTAATTCTCCTCAACGATCCCATTTAGGGATAGAAGAAAATTTAACAAAAATAAAACTATGATAATGTAAAAAAAAAACTATTTATCTATACACAATGGGAATATTTATAAATTATATATATATATATATATATATATATATATATATATATATATATATATATATATATATATATATATATATGGAAGGAAAAAACCATCTTTACATATAAATCGAATATTATCACTAGAAAATTTGGCCCAATTTCCGATGGCCACTTCGTCACTATTCCGACACATATTCGTCGCAAGAGCGACAGTTCGAGGACGAACAAAACGTGGTTCCCCATTACGTCACAATTCCGATGCCTTGACAACGTGTCGTAATACTGACACTTTTTCCGTCGCTTCCAAACAAGCGTCGCTCTTCCGACGTTTCCCAAACCGTCGCTCTTCCGACGTTTGTAAACTGTCGCAATTCCGACGAAATGTGATCCGACGTTTTGAACGTCGCTCTTCTGACGTTTTTATACTGTCGCTCTTCCGAAATTTTTAAACTGTCGCAATTCCGACGCCATACAAAATTTTCCCAAGACCGACGCATTGCAAAAGTGTCGCAAGACCGACGCTTTCCAGAAGCGTCACAATACCGACACATTCCAAAAGCGTCGCAATATCGACGCTAGGAAGAACTGTCACAATATTGACGGACGTCACAAGAACGACGAAAATGGAAATCGTTCAAAACTTCGGAAGACCGACGCTTATAAGGCGTCGGAAGAGCGACGCTTATAAGGCGTCGGAAGAGCGACGCTTACAAAGCGTCGGTATATCGACGGCGAGTTCAATCTTAACAAAAAAAATGAAACTTTAAAACAGGACAGCAAATCTCCAATATTTGTTATGAATTGTGGGTGTTCCAATTGTTATGAACATAATTCGATTGTGAAATATTAATATAATAAACCACCCCGCAACGCTTCGAGTATAAACAATCATATAAACATGGTTCTGTATTTCAAAAAACAGGTTTAAAATAGAAACAGGGCAACTTTTTTTTTTTCTAAGGTTAATCTATTAATAGTGGGAATAAAATTACAGCATGACCGAAGTCAAAAACATTGCCCAGACTTATGGCAAATTTGTCAAAAAATCAAAAAAGAAGACTGCCCTCATACGGGGAAACCAATCTTGAACGTTTTTCAGGTCGTTGCATTGCCCACGCAGGGGAACCATCATTTGATATCTTTGATGATTACAGTGTTTACAGAATTCAAAAATAAAACAGAGGTCCAGCATAGTAATATAAGAAAAAACATGCCCAATTAAGTGGGCCGCGAAGCAAGAAAACCAAACCAAAGAGAAGCAGCTACTCATCCGGTGGTTCTTCAACAATTCGGCACCATCCTTCGGCAAACATAAAAATGAAACTTTAAAACAGGATAGTAAATCTCCAATATTTGTTATGAATTGTGGGCATTCCAATTGTTATGAACATAATTCGACCGTGAAATATTAATATAATAAACCACCCCGCAGCGCTTCGACTATAAACAATCGTATAAACATGGCTCTGTATTTCAAAAAACAGGTTTAAAATAGAAACAGGGCAAAAAAAAAATTTCTAAGTAAGGTTAATCTATTAACAGTGGGAATAAAATTACAGCATGACTGAAGTCACAAACATTGCCCAGACTTATGGAAAATTTGTCAAAAAAATCAAAAAAGAAGACTGCCCTCATACAGGGAAACCAGTCTTGAACGTTTTTCAGGTCGTTACATTGCACACGTAGGGGGACCATCATTTGATATCTTTGACGATTACAGTGTTTACAGAATGCAAAAATAAAACAGAGGTCTAGCATAATAATATAAGCAAAAACATGCCCAATTAAATGGGCCACGAAGCAAGAAAACCAAACCAAAGAGAAGCAGCTACTCATCTGGTGGTTCTTCGACAATTCGGCACCATCCTTCAGCAAACATAAAAATGAAAATTTAAAACAAGACAATAAATCTCCAATATTTGTTATAAACTGTGGGTTTTCCAATTGTTATGAACATAATTCGACCGTGAAATATTAATATAATAAACCACCCCGCAGCGCTTCGACTATAAACAATCATATAAACATGGCTCTGTATTTCAAAAAACAGGTTTAAAATAGAAACAGGGCAAATTTTTTTTTTTCTAAGTAAGGTTAATCTATTAAAAGTGGGAATAAAATTACAGCATGACCGAAGTTAAAAACATTGCCCAGGCTTATGGCAAATTTGTCCAAAAATAAAAAAAGAAGACTGCCCTCATACAGGGAAACCAATCTTGAATGTTTTTCAGGTCATTGCATTGCCCACGCAGGGGAACCATCGTTTGATATCTTTGACGATTACAGTGTTTACAGAATTCAAAAATAAAATAGAGGTCTAGCACAGTAATATAAGCAAAAACATGCCCAATTAAGTGGGCCGCGAAGCAAGAAAACCAAACCAAAGAGAAGCAGCTACTCCTCCGGTGGTTCTTCGACAATTCAGCACCATCCTTCGGCAAACATGTCACTGTCCATGGCGAGAGCAGCTTCAGACATGGAAGGTCCAGAATCTCCAGGCACTATCTCCACATCATGATCCCTACGAACCTGAGCCTCCGGTTCCTTCACATTCACGCCACCGCTCCCCTCTTGAAGGCCCGAAAGCTGGGCTTTTTGTGAGCTCAGACCCGCCAGACGGGTGCATTGTTCCTCCACTTGGGCCTCTTCACAGAAAACCATGGTGATTGAAGTTGTGATTCGTGGGTGGTTCAGAGAGAAATTAAAGGAAAAAAGTGCAGTGTGCGTTGTGGGAGAAGGTGAAGCAGTGGGGAAATGAGGAGCAAGGGAGCCCATACGGTGTCCATATCCTAGAACCCGACCCCGACCACTTCTAGTGTTTGGATAGCGGCCTGCGTAATAATCACTGGAGTGGGAAGACGACTCGGTTGAGGAGCTGGAGGGAGCGCACAGGGGTTGGCCTCTGGTGCTACCCCTGTAGCAATGCATCCTTTGACGCAGGCGAGGTATGGGTGCAGTCTCAGCAGTGGGCACAAGACGAGATGGAGAAGCAGGATTCCAAGAAACCGAGGAAGACAGACACAGACCAGACTGAGAGAAATGCAGATTTTCACCAAGGTCTAAGCAGCAGTTCAACTGGCTTCTCCTTCCTATCATAGTGCGCAGGCAGTGTAACCCAGCAACCGGAGAGCATCTGCAATTCAAAGGTTGCGGCTCGTCTGAGAAACCATAGCGAAACGCCATTTTATCGACCCAACTGCAATGGCATCGAAGAACGCCCATCATAAATCTCTCATTGATGAGAGTCGAAGGCCGGAGCATATTGGAGCGTGCAGAATCGCTAACAGGAGTGGAGGTCTGATCTTGAACAGCGTTAAAACTTAATGCGATTGATATGAAAACCTTGGAACTTAAATATCGGCTGATTGAACAGCGTTAAAAATTAATTCAATTGATATGAAAACCTTGGAACTTAAATATTGGCTGATTGAACAGCGTTAAAACTTAATGTGATTGATATGAAAACCTTGGAACTTAAATATTGTCTGCCAGCCATGACATGGGTGGACAGGTGTCTCCACACTTCACCACATCCATGTCCCATCGCCTTAAATTCCATCCAATGCACCCGCATCCGGGAACAGGGCAACTTTTGATTGAAGCACGGGTTTTGTTTAAATTTTGGTGGTACCACACCACGGCAAGCCAGAGGAGGACACGTGGTAGAAATTTATTGGAGTGGATCTTTGTTTGGGCCGCTCGCGCAGTGGAAATCCGGACCCGAAAAAGATTAGGGTGAATTTGATAAGAAATTCGCGTCACAACTCTCTCTCCGTACGCCAGCCCAAATTCAGACCCGAAAAAGATTAGGGAAAAATTCATTTGGTTTTCGAGTCACAAAATTGGCCGACGTCAGCAGGCTATTTTGGAACGCGAATTTGGTTTGAATTATGGTTTATCGTCGTTTGAAGTTCGGCGGGCTCCATGGCTAAAGGGTTCGTTTGAAGTTTTGACAAAGGTTTTGTTATATGTTTTATATAACGCGTGGCAGAATAGTTTTATTGTTTGTTAAGGTCCCACACTGGTTTTGGTAATATTTTGTTTTAAATGCGACGTATATATGTTTTATATATATATTTCATATATATATTAAAACATTTATAAATTGTGGACCCCAGGAGAATTTTAATAGATTTGTTATTTGCATAGTTTTGTTATGTTTTTAATATATGCGTTGCATATAAAAGAAAAGGGTTGTGAGCCTGTTTCAGAATGTAGTTGTAAAGTTTATTATTACACACAATAGCAGTGTAAGTGTTTTGAAGAGCACAGCAATGCATAGTTTTAGAGACGGAGAAGAATTTTGAGTGCACTATGTTTTGCAGCAATCACATTTTGTAAACCCTCTCAGTGAGGAAGAATTTATAATAGTTTTTTTTTTAAGGAATAGAAATTTTTCAAAGTGTTGAACTCTGTTTCTAGTGAAGAAATTTCAATATTTTCTCTATGTTAGAAGAGGAGAGTATTACTCTCTCCATTGTTATTCTGGAATTTTCAAATATTCCAACACATGGCTATAAATGAAGGAGATTGCTATGCATCAACATCAACATGTTTTCAAGTATGAGCTCCCTAATTTTGTAACAAACTTCTCTCTAGATGTCAAAATTTGCAGACACTGAAGATTACTCAGGTGATGCCTGAAATTTCCATTGAATTCCTATAAGAATCTTAGATTTGTGACAGAAATCCTTTTGCTAATATATTAGCTTACTCATTTTAAGTTTTTCTCATTCAACTAATAAAAAATGTTTCAAGGAGTATAATGAAAACTAGATTATGTGTGAAGCATAAAATAATCATTGATGCTAGACTTGGAAGTTAATAAGTAGATACACTTCTCTAAAGCATAATACTGTTTTTCTGAAGCATAAGACAATCATTGATGCTAGACTTGGAAGTTCGAATAAGACGAGATAAAACAACGAAAAATGCATTCCATTACTTGCATGAAATATGAGTACCACCTTTTACCAGTAAGCTGGGAGCAAGGTCTATATTTTGACTGGCATCGATTCTTGTGAACTCAAATTTCACTAAAAACATAGTTTTTTGTATGTTTTTCAGCACATGGTTAAAAATGATAGTGCATCAAAATCTATATTGTTGGGCCGAATACATAAGTAATCAAAAATTTTCTTTACCAAGTTATTCGCTTCATCAAAAGCTTGATCTTCACATGTGACACTTTTGCTAGGGATAAATATCAAGTGGGTTGTGACATTTTAAAACTTGGTTCGTGGTGAAGTGCCCAAAAGGCAAGTCTATCAAAGCATCTTCGACCTGTGTCATTTCATAGTAGCAGATGATTTGATATCATAATGGAGGTGCTCCAATTCAAGCAGTGTAGAAGAGGCAGGAGCCTACAAGGCAGATCCAAACTTTGGAGAAGAGCAAGGCAGATCCTGGGAAGAACGAAGAATTTGGGAATCCAGGATCTCTTCCAGAGGCCATGATACCAAAGGTTTGTCCTGTTTGTAGATCTTTCTCATCTACATCCAATATAGCCTTAAATGCCCACATAGATCATTGTCTATCATATGAGTCAAATGCTAAAAAATCTGGAACAAAGTTTTCCATGCCTATAGTGAAGGTGAGAAAAAAACGATCAATCCTAGATATAATTGTTGCGGCACCTGTTTGCATGCTAGAGGATTTGGATTACAGTACTAGCAAAGAGTAATCGACCACTGATGCACATCCATTGCCTTTGGATCAGCTCAATCTTAGAGACACCACCAAGCAGAGGCAACATCAATGCAAAGATCTCAACATTTCAAAATTAATGCAAATAACTCGCGTAGTGGTAATGCATGTATTTCAAAAGAAACAAATAACAATGCACATTCTAACTCATTCGAATAACCACTGTAGCAAGGTTTTACATCTAATTAGATCCAATCCGTATATCGATGGAAAAAAATTAATATAATTACATTTTCCGTAGCAGAGGAAACTTTGCGAAAACAGAAAAGGAATATAAAACGAGGATGTCAAGATGTTTAGATGACTCGGTACAACAATTATTTGTGCTTAGTAGACACAGCACTGTATTCTTAATGCATTTTCTATAGAATACTAAATAGATTTGTCCAAAATTTGAGATGCAAACTGTAGTCTCTACTACGTTTGGAAAATTAGAGGTTTATAAAAGATAAACTGCGAACAGAATTGTACCACTATGATAAGAAGATGTCAGAAGCATTCCTTCTGCTTCACAAACATGGAACTACCTTAAGAATGGTTATGGTTGATATAGATATTAGAGCATGGTAGTTAAATGTAGTATTTAAATACTGAATAACAGCTTGAGAGTTCTCTTCAGATACTGTACGAATGCACCAAATTAAAGCTATACCATTACTAAAGATAAATGGCCAAAAATAGTCAATTTTGATATCGTGAAGTTATGTCTTTCTCGGTAGCAAACTGGGGATAGGATGGCAAATATGAGAGAACTAAGTTAAAAAGACTAAGAAAACAAGGCCAACATAGTTCTGCCTTGAATCAGAGACAAAACAAAGCTGCCCAAAAAAGTGTTTTCCACTGTCATCACCCCGAGGAGTGCAAAGTCAGTTGATGGTGCCAACCATTTGATGAAGCAGAGAGAAGATTCATGGTGCCAATGGTTGTAGCACAGTTTGTTGATGTGAGCCATCATTGTAACAAAGCAGATTGATGGTGCCAATTGTTGTAGAAGTCCATTGAGAGTGAAACTACTATAGTAGAGTAGTTTGAGAGCACCCATTGAAGCTCCTATATATAGCAGAGTCAAAATTTTCCTATTGAACAAGTTTGTATAGTCAAAGCCATAGCAAGATCAGATAGCCACGATCCTAAATGAGAAACAGAGCCAAAGCTAAGACAGATTCACGTTTAGTAGAACAAGACAGCCATAGCAAAGGATCTGACCATAGAACCAGATCATGAGAGATAGCAAGATTCTTGCTTCCACTATTGAAATGTAGAAAATGTACAAGGGCTTTGCTTCCAGCAGATTTCATTGTGACAGTAATTGCTATGGTGTTGTAAGCGCTCATTAGTAGAATCTTAAAGCCATTCTGGAATTCTTTTAACCTGGAGAGGGTTTTCTCTGGTTATAAATCCTCATGTTCAAATTCCATTGTGGATTTGTTGTGTTTGATATTATGTTTTTACTATCCGCAGTTGAATTTTCATACAGAAAATTATCAGTCTAAAGCGAGAAATTTTGGGATGTTTCTTTTGCTTCCTATTGTAAAGTATTTCGCTCATAACTCTATTCGTTGTAACAGAGGTCTTGGGCATAGAACAGGGGACTTGGGTTTTTTGGAATCAAACTTCAGGTTAAGATGCTCATCTGAAGAATGGCACAGTGAGCCTTAGCATGGAGTGGGGAGTACCAATTTGAAGTGCAGGTAGGGCATTGTACAATAGACCAGTTAGATTTCTGTACCCTAATACAAAAGTTTCTTCTTCTTTCAAAACGTGTTTCTCGTTTTCTGTAACCAATGTGGGTCTTGTTCTTGTTTCAATTAGGGATGGATCAACATTTTTTATTGCTCCAGATGATCACACTCTGGGTAGCCCTGGAGGCTATTTAGGGGTGATGAGTCCAATAGGTCTCAATGAACTGTTGCCCTCGCCGGGGAATACTATTGCAGTGGAATTTGATACTATTTTGGATGTTGAATTCCACGATCTTAATGGAAACCAGTACCTTCAGCTCCAGTACCTGTTCACAAAAGAGGGTGCCATAGTCATTCATGCGTGGAGAGAGGGTGAATTGCAGGCATTACAACAGGAGGTGTTGTTGTTGTTGCATTGGCCACTAGATTGTTTGTCTGGTTCTGTTACAAGTGCAGAGTATTGAAAAGGACAAACAAATTTAGTTCAGATATTCTGAAATTGCCTCGGAAATTCACCTACAAAGAGCTCATCAATGCTACGAAAGACTTTTTTTGAATGTGATTGATAATCAATAATTGCAAGCAAGGGTAATCCCCTTGTGAAACCCAAATTTCTGAGCATTTTCTAAAACCTCATGACAGAGTCATTGTAATGAACAAGCGCCTAGGTCCATATTACGTCCAAATCTACCAAGCATGTAATATCCCTGTTTAGGGCAGCCTCCCTGTTGAGGATCAGGTGGGCCCTGTAATATCCCTGTTTAGGGCAGCCTCCCTGTTGAGGATCAGGTGGGCCTTGACATCTTCTTGGGAATACTGCGTGGTGGGGGCTGAGGGTCCCCGTCCAGAGATAACGGTGGGCCTTAAGACCCACCCTTAACACCTGGATGCCGCCCTCCTTGCGGTTCGAGCTTTGGTGTAGTGGTTGGGCCTTTGTGGTATCGAGCCGAGTCTCGAGTGGGACCGCGGACGTGGTGAGACATGGCATATCCTGTTCAGACGTACCTCGACAGGGGGAGGCAGGTGGGCCTTGACACGCTGCCGGGGTCTGCGTAATTGGGGGACTGCGCGAGGGTCCCCGTCCCGAGATGCTCCGGTGGGCCTTAAGACCCCACCCTTAACACCCTGGGATGCCGCCCTCACTAACAGTTCGAGCTTTTGATGTAGTGGTTGGGCCTTTGGCCCTTTTTCCAACTGCGTTTCTGGAATTGCAACTGCTATTGCTCTGTATGATCCTTTTTTCTGATGTCATAGACCACAGGCTGAGCCAGAATTAAGCTCTGATACCACTGTAATATCCCCAAAGGGAAATAACCAGTAATAAACAGAAATATGCCAGACAGATATAGAAAATACAATACTGAACCAGATCACTGAATCATGACACATGTAATACCAGAAACTGAGCCATTTTATTAATCAGAAAGTACATAGAGAGGAGTAAATCAGAATCCGTGCACCTATCCTTGCCCTAGGCAAGTGATGACCCTCCCATACAAGAAAAATGGCTGCAACAAGGACAGCGTCCTAGCTGCTGTGAAGACTGAAGATGAACTGCGCTGGTACTAGGGCTGATCTCAAGCTGCAATCCCTCACAAATGGAAAACGTTGTCTCTGCTAGTGACAGCGCAGAAACAGGTGAAGCACAAGCCCCTCAACCCTCCAGACAGATGAACCAGCTACAGAATACTGGAAAACGCTGTTGAGCTCCTCTCACAATAGTCTGCTCCTCAGATCTGCGTCCCACCTGATGGATCTGAAACCTCCAATCAAATCTGCGTCCTTCCCTTCCTGATCTGCGTCCTCCAATACCGGATCTGCTGCCAAACCCTCAGATCTATGCTAGATCTGGAACTATCTCCTCAGATCTACAGCCTCTAGGGCTAGATCTGGTGTTATCCCTTCAGATCTGGACTAGATCTATCAATATCTCCTCAGATCTGTCACTCCTCAAGCTGGATCTAGTGCTAAACCTCCAGATCTGCAACATACAAGACTAGATCTGCAACATACAAACTAGATCTGCAAGATACAAGACTAGATCTGCAAGATCTATCCTTCCCAAATCTGGATCTAACAATAAGCCTTCAGATCTGCAACCCTTACCTTCAGAAATGGACAGCGTCCTCACTCTAGGGCTAGACAGCGTCCTTCTGCCTCCCTAAACAGCGTTTTCTCTGCCAGACCAGAACTGCGTCTTCCTTGGACAGCGTCCTTCCTCTCCTGAAAGGATCAGCGTCCTCTCTCCAGATGAGACAGCGTCCTTCTCCTTCAAGAATCAGCGTCCTTCCTTCTCTTGCTCTGCGCAGCCACAAGAGGGCTTTCTCCTCCTCAGATATGCTTCAGAAACTGTTGCTGCTGCTACTGGAACTGAAAAGTATACTCAGGACAAACCTTACTAGGGTGGGCACTCGAAGTCCCCCGAAGCTAAGGGTGAAACCAGAAAAACCTTACCAGGGCAGGCACTCGAAGTCCCCCGAGGCTAAGGGTGAGATCTCCGACCGGAGACACTCGTGCACTAAACAGTGCTGCAGACCGACTAAACAACCGGCATGCTGAAGCAGACAAAGTCCAGCTATCAATAAGAATATCAAATCATGAATGTTCAAATGAGGTGAGAGCCTCTCCTTTTATAACATCAAACTCCCTCCAAAACTTAACTCACCCTGGATCTGCGCAGTTTACCTTGGGTTAGCCTGATGCCTCCCTCATCATATCCACGTGGACCCCCAAGGCCCCCTCTCTAAGTTACAACATCAATCTACTAGGAAAAAGAACACTTTATTAAAGTGAGGTGACTAAAGTGAGGTGACCCCTCTTATTTCTCACTTTATTTATTATCTCTATCTAAAGCGGCAAAATAAAGCAAAAATGCAATATTCCAATTAGCAAGGCTAATTGGGAATATTACAGTCTCCCCCGGCAAAACGTTGCTTGTCCTCAAGCAACTGAAGTGATGGATGCTGTAAAGTCTGCTCACTCTCCCCCGTGGCATCCTCATCCGGCAAAAATGTCTTGTTCTCAAGCAACGCTAGAACAAGCCTACTCTCTAGCTGATGCTCCCTGCCGATACTGCAAAATGTGCCTGGGTCCCACTGAAACCTCTCTGTCTCCTGCATCACCCTGATATGAAGGGATATCTCAATGCCAGGATCCCAAACTGGCCTCTCATGGTACCAGCCAATCAATAGTCCTCCTGGATCCCATCGCCACTGTGGCCAATAATCGCACAAGTCCCGTGACTCGAACTGCTCACTGCCTCTGGCTATGACTAGAGACCATGACCGCTGCTGTTCTGCATCTATGACTGTGTAAGCTGGCCCATCAACTGTGAACCAACTCGTCGCCTCTCTCCAATCAAGGCATGAAGTGAGGAACATCTCTCTCATGTGGATCCTCCATCCCCAAGCAATCCTCCAAACCAAATGAGCCACCTCCTGACAAGGCAACTCCTGAAAATCTCCTTCCACCTCAAGCTCTGGTAAGGAAGGTGGGCTGAAAGTCTGATCTTGGGCTGCAAAATCATTGCTCCTCAATGGCAAAGTGAAGAACAATCCTCCATAGAAGGTTCCTCCATCAATGAAGAACAAGCTGGCCCAAAACAAACCATAGTGCAGTCTCATCCACTGCAACCTCAGAAAATCACATGGCAAGCAATGTACAAGATCCAACACATCTACTAATGGATAGCAAATGGCGGAATATGACAGCAACATAGGGCCAAACACTTGCCCATGGATGTACAATGGATGAATATCGATCTCATGGCCCACATCAAAAGAGAACGCATATAAAGTAGTGGTGGCCATGCCTCCTCCCATGCTCCCATTAGAACATGTAGTGCAGAAATCGTGAGAATTTTTCCCACTCACGGCCACATCCAGCTCATGTGTCTCCCTCATAATCAAGCCTCCCATACAAATCTGATATATATCAGCAAATGAATACATGATCAGCAGCAAAATGAAGTAAATGCCGAAGGTCTCCTGTGGTGCAAGAAGGTACCAACAGCTTCCCAAACAAGTACAGCGCAGTTTTACAAGTTGCTGCTTGATAAGAGTACAAGGCAAAATGCTTATGTTACCCATGCATGTCTTCATATGATACCTGGTATAGTGCTGCAAATGAACATACATGTGATGATAAAACATTTGCCCAAGGCCATAAAAGAGATGGCTACCTCCATCATGTAGATTGGTCCAATACAACTCATGGAGCAATGTGACAAGCTTGCCCTCTTGTGAAGCAATGCATTGCATAAGAATGGTAAGAGGGTGCAAATCAATGAATGTATAAACAAATCCCTCACCATATGCTGGAAGTAAGATGGTACATGAGTCCTCCCTAAAGTGTTGACCTGCTATGAAGAAGACTGAACCATGTGCTGCAAGAAGATAATCCTCTTTATGCTTGGAAACCCAAGTCAAGAAGGATGTGCCATAGATGTCTCTATCATCATTACTTCTTGGAAGTGCAATAAGTATGAAGTGATCCTGGGACCTATGGGTTATAGATCCACCATATCTCTGCTGCGCATACTTCCTCCATAATGTTCTGCTCCAAGGTGACAACGCTGTGAGCTCATGCAAATGAGTTCCTGTCAGTACAAGACTCTGTTCTTTGACATGCTCCTTATCAAAGACTCCTCTAATAATGCTGCAATAAATATGGAATACCTCCCAAGGTGGAAGTGCTTCCCAATCAAAGACCATGGATATTGTGCCATCTCCTTCTCCTGCAACATCATACAAAGTGTGAGAGCAAATCTGCCCTTGCTCTCCTAGGAACAACCCAAGCAACAAGACATTGTGTTGCCTCTCCATACCTCCATCAAACCACTCATGTGATGAAGACACAATGAATGATATGAGTAACACATCAACACCATGCATCCATACTCTATGCTGCTCAATGAAGCAAGTATCCATCCATCTCTTCCCCAACCCCCTACTCTTAGGAAGAGTGTTTGCCAAGTGATGGCCAAACTCTTTCAAGAGTAACCAGCGCAACCAAGCCTCCTGCTGCCCGGTATCATAGATCTGCAAGTACAAGTGATGGCCAAACTCCCTCAAGAGTAACCAGCGCAGCCAAGCCTCCTGCTGCCTGGTAGCACAGATCTGCAAGTAGCCTCCTAGCTCCTTGCTCCTCATCCCCATCCACTCAATCACTTGTGGATGCCTCCTTCTCCTCATCCTGGTACTCCTCCCATGAGGGCTACCATCCTCCCAAATCAAATTACTGATTTTGCACTTCATGGGATTTTGAAATATAAACTTCTCAAGGATCAATGAGACCCTATCAAGAATCAAATAGGTGGTAGGCAAAAACCTCCCATCATGATGTGTATGGCTCAAGGGATGTCCAACACAAGTATGAGAGATGTTATCCATCCGAAGATGTCCCCCATCTTCTATCTGCTCTTGTGAGAAGGAAAGAAAGTCATTGCACCCCATGGTGTGTCGAAGTGCATCTCTAGTGAGATCTCTCGTTGAGACCTCCCCTTCATCCATAGCCTGCTCCACCGAGTACCAACTCAAAATCTCTCGCCATCCAATCTCAACACGTGGCTGCTGTACCCTGTGCAACTCTGATCGTCTCATACCACTATCCAAGTCAACATATGAGACCTGACTAGGTGGCTCTGCCTCTTTCTCTCCAACGGGAAGAGATGACCCAACAATACTGCTAGTCCCATCCATACATGCCTGAAGGGGAATGATCTGACGCTCCCTCGTGCCTTCTGGTTGTACCATCAGGGAATCCAGCTGTTCCCCAATGCGGACCAACTTGGCCGCCGACTTGGCACAAGTCGCTCTCATACCCTCCAGCTCCTGGTCCTGAAACAAAATGGTCTCCCGTACTGACGCGGCCTTCTCCCTCAGAGCTCGAAGGTCCGTCCGAAGCCGATGATACCGCTGTCTGCGACCATCATCCGATACCTCTGAATCTCCTAGTGCCTCATCGACAATGGATATATCTCCTGATACCTCACCCATCTGTCGTGTGCTGCTACCACCCGAAGACTCGGACATGGCTCCAGTCATCACCTCAGTGGATGGCTCTACCGGGGTAGGCTCTATCTCCTCCACTACGATATCAACCGGCACGGTCAAGGAGGACTCTAATGATGGTGAGTCCTGTGTCACACTAGGTGCATCCTCGAACTCCCTGCAATCCTGTGTGTCCTCGTCCTCCAAGTGTGAGGTAACCATTTTAATGGTTTCCCTCTCTGATACTCGGTCAAGCTGGAAAGAGGTATCCAACTTGTCCACTGTGCGCTGTAGGTCCCTATCACGTGAGTGCTTGTTCCCTCTCTGAAAGTTGTGAGGTCTACTATCACGCTGGAGTTGATCATAATCTCTGCTAGCTGTGCGGTGGTGGTCTCCACCATGATGATGCCGGTGTCCCTTGTGTTGATCATGGAGTCTAATGCCATAACAGATCTGGGTATATTCCTCGAAGGGGAGAGCATTTATGAATGCCTGTCCGAGAGCATGATAGTTTGCAAGAATGTCAGCCATCCGAGCCGGATCTACCTCTCGCTGTACTAAAGTTATTCCTGTGTCCTCTGGCAAGAATGTGGGCATAGTGGGACGTGTGGGTGTACATGACTCCCTATGCCGAGTGGCATCATACCGAACGATCTGAAAACCCCTAGGGAGTTCTCTATGACTTTCCTCTACGGCTGCAAACCTCTTGGTTACATCCTGTATGAATGCATCCATCTTCTCGGTCAACTTTGCAAACATGGCCTCCATTGGATTCCGCTGTTCTGTCTCCCTAAATCTCCTCTTATCCACATCACCTGCCATCAGCTCTTTCTGCTATGTGTCTACAGTCTCCTCAGAAACTGCACGGCTGCTGCAAAACCATACTGTTGCTTAACTTCGACCTCCGATTTACCCACTGAAGACTACTCGGAACATTCCAGGAATTTGGGAAAGTGATCCTCGTCCAAAACCCAGAAAAACCCAGAAAACGTTTTTCCTAATTCCAAAATTCAAAATTTGACCCTTTTCATTTTGGCCCTTTTTCCAACTGCGTTTCTGGAATTGCAACTGCTATTGCTCTGTATGATTTCTTTTCTGATGTCATAGACCACAGGCTGAGCCAGAATTATGCTCTGATACCACTGTAATATCCCCAAAGGGAAATAACCAGTAATAAACAGAAATATGCCAACCAGATATAGAAAATACAATACTGAACCAGATCACTGAATCATGACACATGTAATACCAGAAACTGAGCCATTTTATTAATCAGAAAGTACATAGAGAGGAGTAAATCATAATCAGTGCACCTATCCTTTCCCTAGGCAAGTGATGACCCTCCCATACAAGAAAATGCTTGCAAGCAGGGCAGGCGTCTAAACTCCCAGGCGAAAGATGAGCTGGTAATCTGGGGCTGATCACCAAGCTGCGGACCTCACAAATGGAAAAGCAGTATCTCTGTAGTGGCGAGCGCGAGAAGCAGTGAAGCACAAGTCCCTCAGCCCTCCGGACGGATGAGAACCTGCTACGAGTGCGACGACGAGCCGACTCCTCTCACATCGATCTGCTCCTCGGATACACGTCCTCCCTTCACGATGCGTCCTCCAATACCGGTCTGCTTGTAAACCCGCCGGATCTATGCTAGATGCCGGAACTGTCTCCTCGGATCTCGGCCTCTAGGGCTAGATGCGGTGTTATCAACAGATCTGGACTAGATCTATCCAATATCTCCTGAATCTGTCTCTCCTCGGTAGATCTAGTGCTAAACCCTCCGAATCTGCTGTGCCCATGCAGACTAGATGCCACGGCATACAAGACTAGATCTGCAAGATCTATCCTTACCAAAGCTGGATCTAACAATAAGCCTTCAGATCTGCAACCCTTACCTTCAGAAATGGACAGCGTCCTCACTCTAGGGCTAGACAGCGTCCTTCTGCCTCCCTAAACAGCGTTTTCTCTGCCAAACCAGAACTGCGTCCTCCTTGGACAGCGTCCTTCCTCTCCTGAAAGGATCAGCGTCCTCTTTCCAGATGAGACAGCGTCCTTCTCCTTCAAGAATCGGCGTCCTTCCTTCTCTTGCTCTGCGCAGCCACAAGAGGGCTTTCTCCTCCTCAGATATGCTTCAGAAACTGCTGCTGCTCTGCTGCTGGAACTGAAAGATGGAACTCAGAAAAACCTTACTAGGGCGGGCACTCGAAGTCCCGAAGCTAAGGCGAAACAGGAAAAAACCTTACCGGGGCGAGCACTCGAAGTCCCCAGAGGCTAAGGGTGAGATCTCAGCCCAGGAGACACTCGTGCACTAACGTGCTGAGCCAGAGCTAAACAACCGGCATCTTTGAGAGCGAGACAGAATCCATTATCAATAAGAATATCAAATCATGACATAGTGCATGAGGCAGAGCCTCTCCTTGAGGAACATCAAACTCCCTCCAAAACTTAACTCACCACCGGATACTGCGCGGTTTACCTTGGGTTGCTTTAGTGCCTCCCTCATCATATCCCGTGGACCCCGAAGGCCCCCTCTCTAAGTTACAACGTCAATCTACTAGGAAAAAGAACACTTTATTAAAGTGAGGTGACTAAAGTGAGGTGACCCCTCTTATTTCTCACTTTATTTATTATCTCTATCTAAAGCGGCAAAATAAAGCAAAAATGCAATATTCCAATTAGCAAGGCTAATTGGGAATATTACAAAGCACCAAGATCTATAAAAAAAATCCACAGTATCTGCGAACTAAGAAGAAGAGGCAGAAAATGTATTCTGCTTACCTGTTCGAATAGTGGTTGGGGTTTACCACAGAAAAAATTTGACAGAGCCCATGTAGCATTTCTTATCATTGAAATTCTGGTAGTATCATTCAACTGGGCAAGCACCTGCCTCAGAGCTCCATGACTGAGGGCAAGATCCCTAAATGTTGTGGAGTCTCCAGAAATATTTCCCAAAGCCCAAACAGCCTTACACGAACACCAGTTGAACTCAAATTTGGGTACTAGTTTTTTAAATCAAATTCCAAAATTACAGACATATAAAGATAGTTGGGAAGAATAATTTTATGGCTCTAAAATAAATGTGCTACCTATTCTCGAACATTATCATTCCCAAAGGTAAGAAGTTCCACAAATATAGGCAGTGCTCTGTAATCAATCACAACCTTTGTATTCTCAAAGGTTCCTGAGACTATATTAGTCAAAGCCAAAGCTGCTTCAAACTGCATTATCAATCACAAGGTGTCACCATCAAAGCTATAATTTTAAGATAAAAATTTATCTACCATTAAAACTATAATTTTAAAATAGATACACCTAGTGAGATAGACACCTAGTGAGAGTAGAGGTTAGGAAATTATAATAAGAATTATTACAAAATATCACTCATAGTGCAGTTGATTTTTCATTGTCTGTTGTAACTATAATTTTAAAGAAGACACACTTAGTGATATAGACACCACCAAGTGAGAGCAGAGGTTATGAAATTATAATGAGAATTATTTCAAGATATCATATTACTCATAGTACAGTTAATTGTTTATTGTTTGGTGTAGTAATTGTTTATTATTTATAAACACAATCAAACATATTATGAGGGATGATGATGAAATTGACAACGGTATCATAACAAACCATAATGGGCACATCCCCTAGTAAGATATACTCTGAATAAGAAATAAAGCAAAACAAAGTGATTACTTACAGGATCATAGGCTTCCTGAAGAACAAGATCCAGAGTAGCATCTGTAACCCCTAAAGCAACACCTCTCTCTGCAAGACAAATCGCTACATCTTTCATATGTAGTCTAGCAAATTTTCTGAGCTCATCACAAGAAAGAGGATCAAATACAACTATCTCATCAAGTCTATTCAATAGCTCTGGCCTGAAATGTCTTCTAACCCGCAAAAATATTCAAAGGCATGTCAAAGCACTGCAGCCAAATTCGTGATAAAATTATATGAAAAATATGCATACACAGAGTCCAGGAGAATGAAACGGCAGGTGTATTGGCAGTTGCCGAAATATAGCAACTAAAACAGCAGGTGTATTGGCAGTTGCGGAAATGCATCTACTAAAACGGCAGGTCTGTCGACGGTTGCAGGTGTGTGGATTGTTGCTGGTATTTTCAGACCGATTCCATGGAAATATACCAGAAACCAGTGGCATGTCAAACCTAGAAGGTAACCCGAGAGACTGTGACCGTCAAATTAAATAAGTAACAGGTGTCGTTCCTAGATAAGAAGTGTTGACGAAAAAAAATTGATCTCTTTCATAGTAGAAGGCGTATCGGCCTAAATATCTAGGACATGTGACACTCCATGATAAAGACACATGGTGTGTGGATTTGAGTTTTTCAGGTGGTCAAGTGGGCCGAAAATAGGTGAAATGTGGCACCACTCAGATATTGACATGTGCCAATTGGTACAAGTGGTAGAAAATTGGCATGCTCAAACAACGAGGTGATGCAGGAATGACATGAGGGAGAAAATATCAGAAAAGCCCCAAATCTGGAGAAATAAAGCTCATCACCAACCTGAGATTGACAACTTTACATGATGTAACCTATGAAATCGTAAATGGAGAAATCATAGTAACAATAAAGTAACCTATGTAACAATAAAGTCGGATTCATCCTGGGAGTGGTAATGGGAGAAATCATAGTGAACAACAGGAAACATGCATAGTTGCTTACAATAAAATAGATGAAAAAACACATACAAAAAACCTAGATAATAATCGTGAACAAGCTTAATATTGAATTATGAACTGTAAAGGAACTTACAAAATGTGACATTACGAACCTGGTCAAGCGCACAAGCAAAAATATCCTGGACATGACCCTGGTTGACAAGTTGTATTGCTCATAATGCAAGAGGATTTGTACCTGCACTGCCAAGTCAATCAAAATCCATCATTATCTATACAATAAATACAAGTAATTGATGTAGTATTTTTTACTCTAAGATGAATTCTTATGATAATGTTAGAACATATGTTGAAAATGTCAAAACATACCTAAATAAGCTCCTCTTCATTTCAAGAACAATTTATTGGAGTCGCATGAACTTGGAACAAGTCTCCCACGATTTGAAAGAGTAGCAACTAAGTCAACAGTGACTTTTTTGTTGCTACGTTGGATCGAGGGAGGTTTGCTCCAAGATTAAAT